>JARQZK010005142.1:0-2500 GCA_030704885.1 Cynegetis impunctata
TTTAAATTTTTATCCACAGATCCGCAATAGGGTTGAAAGATGACAATAGAAAATAACAGTAGTCGGTCTGAGAATAGGTCGTAATATATTCTTCATACCCCTAAGTGATTAGGGTGGTCCACCTCAAAAAATTTTTTAAAATTTTCGTTTATTTTTTATGATGTTGCATTAAAAAATACATACAACTCTAAATTTTTACCTTTCTATCAACATTGTCATTTTAATAATTCAACCAACGTTTGCCGGGATAGATTGATAGATATAATGATAGATAGATAGTTAGAACGATAGATAGATAGTTAGATAGATAGAGATACATCAGCAGATAGATGAATAGATAGAAAGATAGATAAAAATAATTTATATGGCAGAACAACGTTTGCTGGGTCAGCTAGTATATATATATATATATATATATATATATATATATATATATATATATATATATATATATATATATATATATATATATATATATAAATATATATATATATATATATATATTAATATATATATATATATATATAATTATATCAATCGAGTATCATTCTCTATGAAGGAATTAATATTTAATCTATGCATAATAATTGACAAATTTTTAAAGAATTATTCGTCATTCTCTTTTCATTTTCCTGTTTGAAATCGAGTATAACATTATAAATCTACGAATGGTATCCCGACCTAAATTTCAGAAATGCATTATTCTTGGAATGATCCCGATGGGTTTTATTTATTGAAAAAAGATTTGCTGAATTCAATTTTGGATTTTCCGCTTTATGCTTCAATGAGTAATGCGCTATACGTGAAGCGAAGAAGGCACCTTCGAACTTTATATATGAACTGTTTATCTACGACGGTACAGCAAAAGTGGATCTCTCTGATTTTATTATCTTCCGTTAGAGTGAACTCATTCTACACGAATAATGGAAGAACTGAAATGGTGCATTATTACTTAGAACCAATAATCAAATAATAATAAACTTAGGGTAAATGCAAAATTACTTATATTTGAAAACTAAATAAGATATTTCTTGCTACTTAATTAAACTAACGAATAATATAGCAAATAATATCATTTTCAGCTTTCTTAATGAATTGCTGATATAAAGGTAGGGTAGCTGAAAATACAATATTTTATAGACAAGAGGAACATATTTCAAGAAGGGCTAATCGAGTGGATTCCCCAAATTTGTACAATACAATGTTCTTTAGAAAAATCGTTATTGTTTGAATACACTAAATATAGGAGAAGATATCAAGTCAATCTGGTCGTTCAGCAAGATATCTTTTGCATTATGATTGAGTTTAAATACTTCTAATGATTCTAAGCAAGTAAGTTTGGTTCCTTTCGGTAATTTGTGCATGATTTGAAAATTATCTATTTGTGGAAATGGGTGGTGGTTTTCACGGCAATGATTTGAAAACGTTGAGTCCGTTTTATTTTTCAAAAAAGATCGTTGGTGTTCTTTAAATCTTGTCTTGAACGATCGACCAGTATGACCTATATACACTCCTTTACATACAGGACAAATCAACTTATAAACTCCTGAACTTTCAAATTTTGAAGTGATATCTTTGGCATTGAATAAAAATCTTGAGAGTTTTGTCTTAGGTTTGAAAGCAATTTTAATATTACATTTAGGTATGACATTAGCAACTTTTTCTGTTAGGGGACCAAAATATGTTAAAGATGTGAAATTTTCCGATTTTTCTAATTTTAATTGAGGATATATGCTGTGGTTCGCTAGTTGACTATGTTTCTTGTTTATCATTTTATCTATCAAACTTGTATGAAAACCATTATTGGAAGCAATTATTTTTATAGTCGAAATTTCTTTTGCTAAATTTGTTACGGATAATGGAATTGAAAACGCTCTGTGGATCATTGAATTAAAAGCTCAATGTTTATAGAAATAAAGAGGATGATTTAAATCCGACGGAATAAATATATCCGTGAAAGTTGGTTTTCTATATATATATATCGAAACTCAAAGTATTATTATTATGAAAGATAGTTAAATCCAAGATATTTATCTGTCGATCCAATTCTTTTTCAAATTTGTACGTTATATTTGGGTGAATGCTATTAATATAATTCAAAAACTGATCTAATAGTCTCGCGGTGTCCTTAAAACAGGCAATTACATCATCAACGTATCTATGCCAAAAACTTATATGTGATGCTTTTGTAGAATTGAATATTATGTTCTCTATATGTGACATGAAAATGTCTGCAATAAGCGGACTTAAGGGGGAACCCATAGCCAGCCCACTAGATTGTTCAAAAATTTTGTTATCAAATTGGAAGTAATTTTGACAGAGTCATATATCTAATAAGAAAATAATATCATTTATTTTAATAATATCCATAGTGGATTGTTGCAAAATATCTAAGACAAGTGGTAAACACTCATCTGCTGGTATATTAGAAAACATATTATCAACATCGAAGCTAACAAGAAAAGAGTTAGCAGGAGTTACAAAGTTTTGCAGTTTCTGT
>JARQZK010005142.1:5000-185000 GCA_030704885.1 Cynegetis impunctata
AAAAAATAGGGACCAACTATACGATTTCGAACAATCGCTGCCCATGTATTAATTTTTTGAAGGCCGCTGTGGTGTGGCATTCTTGCATCCAATGAGGATTCTCGGTCGCCCAATACCTACAGTTTTGTCTGTTGACGTGGCCATTTAAAGTAAAGGTGGCTTCATCAGAAAAAATTATGTTTGTAATGAAATTTAGATGTTGATTATGAATTTCAAGAATCTGCTCACAAAACTGTACTCTGCGGTCAAAATCGTCTTCTAATAATTCCTGTAACAGTTTCATTGTATAGAGATGGCACTTATTTACTGTAAGTATTTTATGCTCGGACCCTACTGTTAAATTGAAATTATTTGGAAATTGTAGTAATGGATGTATGAGGGTTATCTTGGGTTTCTAGTAGAACGTTCAGCACTGTTTCTTCAGATACTCTCGGTGGTCTTCCTTTAGGTAAATCTCTAACGTGGCCGTATCTCCTGAATTTTGATTCAATTTTGCTGACTGTCGATCTAGTAATTGGCGGACGATCAGGATGATTTTCATTGAATAGATTGCAGACTTCTTCTTGTGAACGCACCCTATCTCCAAAACCAATCATCATAAGTACTTCAATACGTTCTCTCTCAAGTAATTGCATTTTCTTAAACAATGAAGTAGTGTAGTGCCTGGAGCGTTAAAAACGTGAAAACTGCGGAGTATACAGCACCAGTGAATGAATTCAGATGGTACATGTGAAATTTCATTCTTCAGATTTAATGACAATGTTTACCTAAATTTTTTTTTGTACTTTTAATCCACATTTTAAATCCCCAGGTGCTCCACAATCTCCGTTATAATCTGGGAATCCATCAAGTTGAGGCATATGGTATGTTCACAAAAAGTGATAAGAATTTATCGTAGAATTGTAAAGTGAAATAATATACAGGGTATTACCTTTAAAAAAACTAATGACAAAGCCATAGCTCTTGAATGAGACACCCTGTATACAAAATTTTTATTGCGAAAATTGCCCAAATAAAAATACTAATCGACCTGTCCGAGGATTTTAACATGAAATAGAAACCTAATTTTTTAATGAATTTTTTCCTTTCATCATGAAAGCACTGTATATATATATATATATATATATATATATATATATATATATATATATATATATATATATATATATATATATATAATAAAACAGAATTCTTCGTGTTATCGATACACGTTCGTGGCAATAAAATGAAGTAAACTAGGACATTTATTTGAAACTAATCAAACAAACCTCCTAGCGAAGCTGGTTATACGAGTTCACGAAACATCGAAATACTTCCATATACGTTGGACGGTAAATGTAAGAAACAAAGTTGTTTATCACAATCAACGGAAATGATAGACAGACTTTTTCGCCCTTATTTGGGGCTCTTCAGTATCATCCATCCATCGAAAGTGATAAACAACCAAATATTTCAAACGTTCTTATATTTTCCTTCTAGTAACTCAATGGCATATAAAAATTACACAGCTCCACCAGTCGGAAACAAATGAACCACATCTTACAGATTGATGAAACATTTCGGCAACGAGAACTCGTACGTCCTGACACCCGTTTGATTAGTTTCAAATAAATGTCCTAGTTTACTTCATTTTATTGCCACGAACGTGTATCGATAACACGAAGAATTCTGTTTTATATTCATTTGCTGCCTGTATAGGGGATAAAATCGGAGCGTTTGTTACTGACGGTGTGTAAATGTTGCATTACACCGAATTGATGTGGCAACTTTACTCTTGCTTAGCGAATATAGTAGCCACCTTCGGGTGTCAGGACGTACGAGTTCTCGTTGCCGAAATGTTTCATCTATCCGTAAGATGTGGTTCATTTGTTTCCGACTGGTGGCGCTATGTCATATTTATATGCCATTGAGTTACTAGAAGGAAAATATATGAACGTTTGAAATATTTGGTTGTTTATCACTTTCGATGGATTTTCAAATCTGAAGATAACGCCCGAGTTCCAATATGCCTATTAAATTCTACGTAGGCCAACAAATTAATAATGTTTTCCTCCGTTCAACCAGTGTGACGCCTTCTAAATCTGGGCCGACTAAAACTCCCAGTATCGCGTAGTCGCTGTACCAAGAGTGGAAACATTCTTCTGCCATAATGACGGCGATCTGGATACCGAATGGCATACCTACTGTCTTTCAGCTAGTGCTGCATTTTGAAAGCACTCAAAGAAAACCGCAATCATATCAACAGCTTCATCATTTGTAAAAGGCATTTTACAAAAAATCGAGCAAAAGATCCAGAAACCAAATTGACAAGAATTAAACAGGCTCTAATAAATATTTGACGTTTCCAACAATATTATTTAAAAGTTTCTTTTGTTTTTGCCGCCTGCTATGCGTTAATTAGACATTCTAAGGCCGAACGCTAGATGGCGGTACATAAATTTTGACTCGGCGCGTAAAAAAACTTAGATACAAACAAAGATATCATCGTCCGGTTTTCACAATATTTTTGCAAATTTTATCTACTTTTCAAATATGATGTCAAAAATATACCGTCCCATTTGAATTTTTGGAGTAAAATAAAAAAATGGAATTATTACAAATTGCGCCCTCTAGCTCTTTTATTAGGAACTATAGAGTAGCAAGGAGATCAGTCTTTTAAAACAGCGACATTTATCTTGCAAACAAATTTTGAATTGCTACTATCGTTCGTACGCCAATGAGCCGTAAACAAAAATGATAGAGAATGTTCTAGGCTTTTTAACAGTGTTATCAAAAGTATAGGTTAATATATAAGTTTTCGAAAAAAAAACGTTTTTCTCATTTAATTTTTAGTTACGCCCTCTAGCGGTGAAATACGGAACTTGAAAATAATTTTCATGGCCACTTTTATGATAAAAAAAAATTCCATTGTTGCCAGATGTACAGATCCTGAGATACAGCCGCTTACCTCGCTTATTTGGCCACCCTGTACAATTATAAACTAAGATGCATAATAAGACTACGCGTGTACTATAATGGAAATATTCGGCATAACATACATAGTATATCAATTAACCAACAAAGTGTTGTGGATGGATGTGTCGTTTTTATGATCTGGCCACAAAGTCATAGAACAACAACAGAGCAAGTAGGGGAACAAAGTTATCATGGATTGCGGGAAAGTATTTGAAAAAAATTAAACCATATCATTTTGATGATTTTATTCATTAGATTCGACAACCTTTCCTAGAAGATTCATAAAACCAATATTATTCATTCTTGCATATCATTGAAATACAATTGTCGATAAAGCTTATTTACTATTTTTAGTTGGGTACGAACAACTTGAAGATATTCTATGTACTCTTCATGAACAAACTATTAAAACTTATTATAGTTCAGTATATGCTTCTTATAAAGCCAAACAAATAAACTAATTAGTTGTGAAACTAAAGTATTATTTTTGTTTTGGTTTTATCAAAGAGTAATAAATTTTTACTAATTTCTTGAATATATGCCTAAGCATTGTAACAAAAATTACAAAACATAAAATAATGAATGCAATGACATCGAGTAGAAGATATTGGTACAAGTTCAAATTTGAGGATGCAGATTTCAAATGATTGGCTCCCTTATGCCTGATTACGTAATCAACCCAGAATGCTAACGTATCTGCACCAGACATTGGTTTATCTCGCAGAATCATTGATCTTTCTTTTGCTACTTCTTTGTACCTGTAAGAAAAGATCGCTGTGATTATTAGGTTATATCACTCCAAAGTCAAATTTTCGTAGGATTTTTCGATTTCTTTCAAATAACTTTGACAAATTATCAAAAACAACAATAATGAATAATATAATAAGAGCTCTAGAAAGCGACAATAGGTAAATCAAGTATCTTATCTTCAACTTTAATAGTAAAGTGATAAAAATGATAAAACAAGAACATCGAATTTGTCGAATGAAATGAAAGGGAAAAGAGGCTGGATTAATACTCACACTAGGAAAAAATGTTTATTACAAACCCATCTTTCAAGAAGAACCTAACATATAATGCAACTATCAAAAATTGAAAAGATTTCATCCTCACAAACAACAAACCGTAAGAGATATCAGTGTTCCAACTCAAACTAAGGACAAGCAAGGATTTGTAGGGTAAAATAGTTCTCAAACGGTATAGTGAAAGATGTGAATTAATTAGGAAACCACTATGAAGGGTCATCAACCACTAGTAAAGGGAATCAACCTAGAGAAGTTGAGGCAAAAGTTCGAGACCTACTAAGGAACAAATAGTAGGATGAAGAGTATAGCACTAGCCTGACAGAGATTATCCAGAGCTATATCAAGGAAGAAGGAGGCCGGCAACAAAATGAACAACATGAACAAAAAAGTGCGTGTCGTTACTCACCCACAATTGAAGAGTCATGAAGGTATGATTTAACATACAAAGAAATGAGTAAACAGAACTCTGCAAATGAATAAACAGAACTCTGCAAATTAATGAACAAAACTCTGCAAAACAATAAGGAAAAATATTACAGGAGACATGATAAATATAATGACAATATAGTAAAAAACTCTACCGCAACGAGCTGTATTAGAAAAGCAGGTTTTCAAAATGTATCCAGTTTAAAAAATCTATTCAATCAATTATGATTTTTGTTCCAAATCCTGAAAACAAAGTTCGCCCTCTATCGTATGAACAATAGTCATTTCTTCCTCTGGGGGGTCAACCCCCCAACCAATTTATATCGAGATAAATACCATCCAAGATATCATACGAAACTACCTACACACAAAATTTCAACCCTATGGGCCCAAAATTGAGCCTTCTATCGTGTAAACAAGATTCATTTCCTCCCCTAGGAGGTCAACCTCATATATATATATATATATATAATATATATATATATATATATATATATATATATATATATATATATATATATATATATATATATATATATATATATATACAGGGTGTCCCATAAATAACACGCCAGAGTGACACTGAAGGTAGATTGGCTTCAGGTCAATCAGATAACATCAACATGACCTTAGTAAAAGTTTTCTGGTTTTCGAGATATTGCCACTCTTATGTTTTCTTCAAAAATCTATACTTTTTGGTCAATTTCTCGCCTGTTTTGAATATAAATAAGTTCTAACTCATGGTTTTTTTTCTTGTGCTATCATCAACATATGGTTGAGACAATCGACCTATCATTTCACTAAAAACTAGCTCGCTAACCTCAAAAAAAAATTAAGTTGTTTCAATTTAATTTAAATCCGAAAACCTTAAGTAAAGTTTGACTATTTACTGTGAAAAAATATTGTACCAGACAAAATCAGCAAATGATCTTAAAAACTAGCCTATTTAATGCTCTTTCGAAAGCGGTATAACATTTGTGGTTTTTTTCTTTCAAAAGTCTAAAAATTCCAAGTTTTGTCATTGAAGTCGTGCTACTTGCGAAATACACTGCGCCGCAAATTTAACGTATAGCTTATATATTTCCTAAGTTTTGACTGAATATTTTCTCAGGCGGTGATCCGATTTGAATGAATTTTTCACCAAATAGTAGCTCCGTTCTTTGAGGAAATGTAATAGTTATAAGATGATCAAAAAAAAATGAATAAACTTATTGTACAGGGTGTTTGAATAGCGACATGTTTTCTTCGTCCAAGTTTACATCCTTCTGCAGGCAATATCGGGTAGCTCAGACTTGTTGTATGGAGAGATATACAAAACCAAACAAACACAGTTTCTACTTGTAAAGAAATTTTGAATACACAGCCTTCTTCGCAAATTAACAAAAAAATTTTTGAAAATTTCGTTTGAAAAGTGTAGGAATTATAAAAACATGAATATCTTTCGAGTGACTCAAGATAAACAGACGATTGAAAAAACAAATTACTCAGAAGTCATGCGATTATAATACCGGTCTATTCTTTTTTCTTCCTGAGCTACCACCCGATATTGCCCGCAGAAGGATGTAAACTTGGACGAAGAAAAACAGATCGCTATTTAAACACCCTGTACAATAATTTTATTCATTTTTTTTTGATCATCTTATAACTACTGCTTTTTCTCAAAGAACGGAGCTAACAATTTGGTGAAAAATTTATTCATATCGGATCACCGCCTGAGAAAATATTCAGTCAAAACTCAGGAAATATTTAAGCTATGCGTTAAATTTGCGGCGCAGTGTATTTCGTAAGTAGCACGACTTCAATGACAAAAAATTGGAATTTTAAAACTTTTGAAAGAAAAAAAACCACAAATGTTATACCGTTTTTCGAAAGAGCATTAAAAAGGCTAGTTTTTAAGATGATTTGCTGATTCTGTCTGGTACAATATTTTTTCACAGTAAATAGTCAAACTTTACTCAACGTTTTCGGATTTAAAATAAATTGAAACAACTTGATTTTTTTTTTAGGTTAGCGAGCTAGTTTTTAATGAAATGATAGGTCGATTGTCTCAACCATATATTGATGATAGCATAAGAAGAAAAAAAAAGCAGGAGTTAGAACTTATTTATGTTTATGAGGCGAGAAAATAACCAAAAAGTATAGATTTTTGAAAAAAACATAAAAGTGACAATATCTCGAAAACCAGAAAACTTTTACTGAGGTCATGTTGCTGTTATCTGATTGACCTGAAGCCAATCTACCTCCAGTGTCACTCTGGCGTGTTATTTATGGGACACCCTGTATATATATACAGGGTGTTTCTAAATTGATGCGAAAGATTTCAATAGGTGATTCTTCAGCAAAAATTAAGGGGGGTCTTTCATATAACTTTTTGTTCAACACCCTTTTCCCTCCAAGTTACAGCCCTTTGAAATTAGGTGAAAAAAATTGTTTTAATTCAATACATCCACTTTGGAAAAATTTGGAAGAATGAAATTTGGCAGATAACTGGTGCTAATGAAATGGCAGTTTTTGAGTGTTTTTGTTACCCTTAAATGTAATCACAAGGGGCTGAAAAAAACAACCCCTATAATATTTTTAACGCGCCCATATTTTCCTTTTTAAAAAATATATTCGAAAAGACAGACTCGATCTGCAACTTTTTTATGTCCTGACTTTTAATCATAAAGTTGTTAGTTTGATCACAAAAAAATAAAATAGTGCTCAGACTATTTTCCCATAAATTCACAGAGGTTATCATTTATCAAAAAAAAACAAGTAAGCTGCTGTCAAATGTCAAATAATTTGTTAATTGTTATTAGTAGTACAATTATTGTTCAATCCGCTCTAATTTGCAATATTCTTCAACTAAATAAAAAAATGCCATTCTTTCAATAAAGTTTCATTTAGTTGTGAAAAATGTTTGAAGTCATTATAAAACTGTCTAGAAGTTATAAAAAATCAGGACAATAAAACTATTTGTCATATGACTTCATTTGACAGCAGCTTACTTGTTTTTTTTAATAAATGATAACCTCTCTGTGAATTTATGGGAAGAGTCTGAGCACTATTTTATTTTTTTGTGATCAAACTAACAACTTTATGATGAAAAGTAAGGACATAAAAAAGTTGCAGATTGAGTCTGTCTTTTCAAATATATTTTTTAAATAGGAAAGTATAAGCGCATTAAAAAGTTCTGATGCAAAATATTATAGGGGTTGTTTTTTTCAGCTCCTTGTGCTAACATTTTAGTGTAACAAAAACACTCAAAAACTGCCATTTTATTAGCAGCAGTTATCTGCCAAATTTCATTCCTCTAGTTTTTTCTTAAGTGGATGTATTGAATAAAAACAATTTTTTTTCACCTAATTTCAAAGGGCTGTAACTTGGAGGGAAAATGGTGTTGAACAAAAAGTTATATGAAAGACCCCCCTTAATTTTTGCTGAAGAATCACCCATTGAAATCTTTCGCATCAATTCAGAAACACCCTGTATATATATATATATATATATATATATATATATATATATATATATATATATATATATATATATATATATATATATATATATATATATATATATATATATATATATATATATATATATATATATATATATATATTATATTGTCCAGCAAAATTAACGCACCACTAAAATTTGGGTCAATTTCAAAGTTAATTTTCTCGCGAACTGCTGAATCGATTTAGATTTAAAAAAATTTCAATGTAGCTTAAATCTTCAGAAATGACGTTATGAAAAGAGAGAAAAATTAAATTTGAGTTTTAGGCATATACTGGGTGTTTGAAGAAAAACTAGTTTAATGCACAACTTTTGTCATATTCTGTAGGAATTCCCATCAACAGTATTAGGTGTCTCTCTAAGTCGAAATATAGCCCCATATTCAACAAGCATTTTGTTTTTTTATTCAATTTTTTATCTTGCTTATTAAATCAAATACGGAATTTAATGTAAAACGTTACAACTAAAATTTATTTTGAAAAAATTTGAAATAAAATCTTAAACATTAAAATAAAAAGTCAACATCGGATGTTTTCTCCCTTATTCCTTATAACTGATTGACATCGACGACCCATATTTTGAACAAGACGTCTAATTTTTGCTTGATCTATATTTGTCCATATTTCCCTCATAATGTTTTCTTCATCATCCAAGGAGGCAGGTGTGGGTTGATGATCTCTAAGCTGCCCTTCATTAGATCCCATAAATGTTCTGTAGCGTTAAGGTCTGGACTACCTGGAGGCCAATCTAGGACCTCAATATTCACCTGATTTAGATAATTTTGTTCTATTTTCGCAGTATGTGGTCTGGCATTATCTTGCATTAGTATAAAATTATCTCCAATATAACCAGCCATAGGGACCACATGCTCTGACAAAATTTCGTCAATGTACTTTTCGCTATTTAAAGGTGCTCCATGCAAGGACATGATGTCTGTACGAGCTGACAAAGAAATTCCGCCCCAAAACATCACAGAGCCTCCATTGAATAACTCGGTTTAGCGAATATTATTTTGTGAATAACGTTCGTTTGGCTGTCGAATAATTTCTGAGCTTCGATCCTTGCTGTAGAGACAAAACCTCGTCTCATCAGTGAACAAAACTCGTTCCCAATCTTTAGCAGTCCAGTTCACATATCCCGTAGCAAATTGAAGTCCTTAAGTCTTTTTTCGACATTAAATTCTGTATTTCATTTAATATGTGAGATAAAAACGTGAATAAAAAAACAAAATGCTTGTAAAAGATGGGGCTATATTTTGACTCAGAGAGACACCTAATACTGTTGATGGGAATTCCCACAGAATATGACAAAAGTTGTGCATTAAACTAGTTTTTCTTCAAACACCCAGTATATGCCTAAAACTCAAATTTAAATTTTCTCTCTTTTCATAACGTCATTTCTGAAGATTTAAGCTACATTGAAAATTTTTTTTATCTAAATCGATTCAGCAGTTCGCGAGAAAATTAACTTTGAAATTGACCCAAATTTTAGTGGTGCGTTAATTTTGCTGGCCAGTGTATATATATATATATATATATATATATATATATATATATATATATATATATATATATTTATATATATATATATATATGTATGTATATATATATATATAGAGAGAGAGAGGGAGAGAGAGATATATGAAATTGAATTTTTGGTACCAAGCATCATAAAAAGTCATGAAACGAAAAACTTTTTTAGTCCTAGATCCAACTTTGTTAATGGCACCCATTTTAATAAGCATACTAAAAAATTCAAGTGAAAACAAAAAATGCCACAAGAAAGCGTTAATGATAGGAAAGAAACAAACAGCTGCATTAACGAACGGAAACACTATAGTAACAAATAATGACAAAATAATAGATCTTGAAGCTATACTCTATTGCTATTCTAACTATAGAGTTTATAGTGCCCTAAACAAGATCCATTCAATATTTTTTTATTTTAGTTTATTGATCTCAACACTATTTCAAAAATTCATTAAGCCTAATTGAAAACTCGTAGAATCGAACCGAATAACTGATTCCATGTTAATTATATTCGTACACCACTTTATGCAAAAAATAACTATACATGAATCGACCGAAGTTTTGAAACGTAACTATATAAAAATTAATGTTTGTTCGTATTTTATGCGCTGCCATCCGATTGGGATAAAATTTTGTCAACGTATTGCTTGCTTTTGCGCGAAAGTTATAGGTATAGTAGGTACAATCAACTAACAGTACGTGGAGCGCTTGTCGTAGCGAAAAATACAAAAGTACCTATTTAAAAGAACGTATATTACCTTGAATATACAGAAATAATTATGATTTTCTATAATTTCTTTCACAGTTTGAGAGTCCTGCTTTTACTGGCATACAACAATTTCATAAGGCTGACATCTCTTGGTGATTTTTATCAATTTTTATGGCATCATCGCCAGTTTGATGTATTGATGAATAATGATACAAAAATCAAACTGTTTTCTTTCCAAGTCAAAACCATATAATATACTGTTCAATCCTAATTAAGATCTACCCTATCAGTTAAACAGCGGTTAGCAAAATTATACTTTCACATATGGTATAAAAACTATTGATTTGGAGATAGCGGTCGCAGCTTAATTATATACTATGGTAATCACAATAATCGATAATACTATAATAATATTGTCGTTCGTTCAATCTTTCATCTAATACAGCTGTATTGTTGGTGCGTAAATCCAATATGTTGACGTGGGTTCTCAAATCAACGTGTCATTGAAAGATTTCATTAGGTGCATGCTTTCTTTGATATCACGATTCCCAGAGAAGAAATAAATTGGAAAACGTTGTTCGTTCAGACGCTCCGATAGATGTGAAACATAAAACTTCTTCTACACATCAAAATCTATTCACGTTCCTCAATGGAAAACAGTAAAAAATTACTGACCGCGTAGTCGGTTCCTATTTAGAGGGGTTTCAACAATTCCTCGAGTCTTTGTGAAACACAGAACTTTAATCTTGAAGGGTTTACGTCTAAATCTCTAAAACACAACTCGAATGAAAGGTTCATATATTTGAATACAATGAACTGATGAAGGAGCACCTAGAAAGAAAATTACTTAATGCCGTAACGTGAAAGTTAGCAAAACATTAAAAACCACATCTCTGTAGATTAAAAGAATTAAAACCCCTAAATAATACTTCCTTAATATCGTATCAATCCTCGTATAGAATGTCAAACGTCTGACTCAATCTGCAGAAGCTGTGAAGGTGCGCAAAGTCATGAAAAAAACCAGAAATCTCAACATAAAAATGGCGGCGGTTAGAGGAAAACGTTTCTCTGCTAAAAGACGCTCACATCAATTTAATTCACATAAAAATTTTCAACTCCTTAACTCAATTAGGAGGGAGCTTGTGGGTGCAAAAATCCATCACTAAAATATGTTTTTTTTCGCACATCCACTTCCTTCCCAAAGTTTGAACTAACTTTATCCAAATTTGAACTGCCTCAAAATCAATCAACTATGTACACCTACCAAATTTAGGCTCATTTGGTCTGATTCCAAAATGTAGCGAGAACAAACACACACACACATATATATATATATATATATATATATATATATATATATATATATATATATATATATATATATATATATATAAATATATATATATATATATATATATATATATATATAATAAAGTATAAACTTTAAAATAAAAAACAATTGGCTTATGTTTCACAATATAAAAAAATATTTAGATATTGTAATTTAGCAGTAACGAAAAGTCGACATGTTTCGAGTTATGAACTCATTATCAAGTCTTGATTGACACACAATTTCAACAAAACCAAATTGTTACATTCAGGTAACAAAGGAAAACGCCTTGACCTTCTTGAAATTCTCGAAATAAGTTCCGCCCATAATAGTCAATTACCCCTTGTGAACGAACAAATTGATTTTCAGGTATCACCTTTGCTTTTGTCTGTTTTATAAATTAGGATGTAATACTCTCCTGTAGTCAGTCTTGATAATGAGTTCATAACTCGAAACATGTCGACTTTTCGTTACTGCTAAATACAGTATCTAAATATTTTTTATATTGTGAAACATAAGCCAAGTGTGTTTTTTTTTGTAAGAGTATACTTTATTTTTTATGTTGTTTCACCCAGTGATGTGCGAGAGTTCAATCTCTGTGATATATATATATATATATATATATATATATATATATATATATATATATATATATATATATATATACATATATATATATATATATATATATTATATATATATACATATATATATATATATTTATATATTATAATATATATTATAATATATGATATATATATATATATATATATATATATATATATATATATATATATATATTTATTCGAATTGTTGTTGCCTGTGATTTATTTTTAATCTTTTGATAATTATTAGCAATAACAGGCTGGTTGAATCTTAAAAAAACTCGATTTAATTAATAAATTGACGTTTCACTATGACATTCATAGTTATTCAAAAATTGAACAAAAATTGAAAAATTCTTTGACATTTATTGACTTGATAAAATTGAATAGATAAGATTGATCTGTCTTGTTAAAAATTCTTTCAGTCTAATATTAACATTCAAAATTGTTTCATTAGAAGGCAAGGGAAACTACAGAAACCTTTACCTATGTAATGTTCGAAAATAATAATAATAGGGTACTATTTATTTAACAGAAAGAAATTAGTCACGGGAAAATATTAAAAAAGTAGAGCAGAATTATCGGTATAGAACGTTTATATGGAAGCAGCCGTTGACACGTGTTTCGGACTCTTTGGTCCTCATCAGAACGGCGTAGCTAAGTATTAGATTGAAAATTTGGAGATGAAAATAGTTTAATAAATAAAATCCTCTGTTATGGAAGAAAATCACTTATTTGTGGTTATTTTATCAAGTCAATAAATGTCAAAGAATTTTCAATTTTGTTCAAATTTTTGAATAACTATGAATGTCATAGTGAAACGTCAATTTATTAATTAAATCGAGTTTTTTAAGATTCAACCAGCCTGTTATTGCTAATAATTATCAAAAGATTATATATATATATATATATATATATATATATATATATATTATTTGAATTGTTGTTGCCTGTGAGTATGACAATATTTATATAAAAAGTTTTGATAAAGCCACGAATGTCGTGGCGAAACCTCAACTTTTTAATTAAATCGAGTTTTTTGAGATTCACCAAGCCTGTTATTGCTAATAATTATCAAAAAGTTATATATATATATATATATATATATATATATATATATATATATATATATATATACATTTGTGAATAAATTTTTATAATTTGATATCAGACGTCAAAAAAGCCTCAAAAATTTTCGTCCAAGAACTATAAAATGGATTCAGAAACCACTTCCTCGTCTCACTGTTAACTTTCGATACTGTGCAATAGTATTTTCAGGGAAAATACGAATAAAAAGTAACAAGTAATGAATTACTATATAATAAACATATTACTCACATAAAAATTCAGTTATCAAATACTACGCTCTATTTGCCACAAAACAAAAGAGGTTATCAAGTGTATTATAAAATATTCTCTGTACATTTGAAAATGAAGAAAAATTTCGTTACATTATGTGACATTTATTCAAAATCTGATGTGTAAGTATTTTAAGTCTCACGTATACTTTACTCCGTTACACCAAAACTTTCTTTTAAATCAAACCTGAATTCGTCTTATTTCGCAATCGACCAATGTTGAGTATGTCTTCTAGCAATTTTACACTTTCGCATACAAAATTTTAATCCCTTCCTCTAGATTGCTTTTCCACATGCATACAAAGCATCGCTCTGAATAATCTCTTGATTTCGTATGCAGCACGTAAGTACTTCAACGAAATACAGAATAAGTAGCTCGAATTCTAGTTAATCTTCAGTTTCATGGAAATGAAATTTATTTTCAACAACTGCAGTTGATTACTGGAGCTTTTGAAATCTGGTTATTAAATAGCAGCGAGAGTCAAGATAGAAAATAGGAATATCTAAGGAACAAATCATTATATTCCGTGGTACGAAGATCCTGGGGATTTCGGTAAAATCAAAATTATCATCTATTATTCTGTAGTCGAATGAAATGAGTGTATTATTAAATATCTTTTAAAATCTTTTTTGTGTAAGACAGTTTTCGATATTTATTAGAGTTTCGAAATGACATTCTTTTAGGCACTAGTACCTAAAAGTGACAGTTTTAGGCACTAGTGTCTGAAAGTAAAAATGAAACGTTAAAAAAAATGACAGTATTTATTTAATATAAATAATCAGCGTTCGATTTCCAGCTTTGTAAATATTTACGATTTCTTCGGCTTATATACGACAGTTTTTCTTCTTAAAAATGCAATAAGGTTTGCGGATTTGCTTATATCTACGTTTTTGTTCAGGTAAATCATGGTGCGGATCATCGAATATTTACTCCACAAAGTTGATGGCCTCAAGGTAGTGGATAACTTCAGGAAATAGGCTAGCAATACCTTTTTTGTGAAATTCTATAACACAGGTTTCAAAGTTGTTGTAGGTGGTCTCGTATAATGTTTTCGATTTTTCGGGCACCAACATGGGTAGCGCAGTTACAGCAGCTTGTTCAATATCCAAAGACTCGTCATTATCACCCATTATTTGACGATTTTTTTTGCAAAACTTCATGAAATTATACTATTTGCTTTCCTCTCAACGCAATTCCAAATGTTATTCTCAGTTTATCGTACATATATTAAACAGAATCAAATTATTGCCACCCATGCCGGTCAATGTGAGTGAAATTGAATCGAAATTAATTAGGGCAAGCGAAAATTGTTTTTTAGAAACTATATCGTGTCAAGTTCTTCATCAAAAAAGATGCCTCTCTAACGTACTTCACTTTGTAGATCTACCAGTACGTAGAAATAAGGGAATTCGAGTATCTCAAACACACGAGGAACGAAAGACGAGCAAATGAAGCAGATTGTTACGAATCGATTTTTCACGTTCATCTGACAGAATCAGAAGATGCCACAACAATCGAAAGAAAACGTTAACGTGCTGCCCAGTCGAGTGCATCACCAAGCTAGTTAGTCGAGTACTTAGGTACGCTGGCTAGTATTTGGGAGGTTCGGGTTCGAACCACGGGGCCGACTTGTCTGCCATGAGTTTATAAAGAGTTTTCCTAATGGTAATGTAAGTTCACTGGTTGCAAACTTATAAGACGAATGCTGGGCCAGTATTAATCCTCTGAACCCTACTCACACTTCCTATGTTCCATAAATATCCCGTCTCACCTATCCTTAATGCACTTGTACATACAAGTGTATCCTCTGATCTGGCTGAAGGAGTTAATCCCAAACTCAAGCTGCCCGCCTCCCTGGCACATACGTCAGGTAGAAATGAAACACGTGTGTTTCCTTTTTTTCTTTTTTCGAGCGCATCACAATCAGAATACCAACATACAGCGAGAATTGGAAGAAAGCACTGACGAGCTACTCGATGTCGATGAACATGACATGCTGATTTAAATCTTGGCGGATTTCCATATAATGTTACGAAATTCCCACAATTATCCCTTCTGCGGCAACAACGCGCCGAGTACCAGGTAGTACTTCACAAAATTTAAAGACAACACGTATGTAGTTACTCCATATATATTTTAGGAAAATTTTGAAATCTTGAGATGAAATCAGTTCAGATTCTACAAACGTCGATATTTTAATTGAAATCTTGATCCACTTATATTTTTAATAGGGAGGTATGTAAATAGACTGTGCTATTTTGGTTAACTAATTATGTAATATTATTATATAACTTGAAAATAGATCGGGTTTCTCATTTACATTCGGTGTAAAGCAGCCTGTATTCATAGAAACTGGTTTTGGCAAACACTTACCTACATAGCCAACAAAATTTTTATATTTGTGAAAGAATAATCGTTAACATAATCAAAGTACCTGGAATCGTTCAGTAGCTTTTTTAAGGTTGGTTCAAATTCCTCTACCGTCAAATCTTTGAACGGGATGTATTCAGCATAACCCACTTGTGCTGCCCTTCGAGCATTCATGACTTGATCAGCAAATACTGGAAGTGCTAGACAAGGAACACCATGATGTACTGCTTCGAGGATACTGTGAAATCCAGCGTGTGTAATGAAGAGTTTCACATTTCCATGTGCTGAAACATTGGAAACAAATTTCACAGAGAAATAACCAACGAGTACTTCATTCATTATTTGATATAAGAGAGGAATGTTTGAGAAATCTTTTCTAATGATTTTGTATTACCTATATATATAGAAAATGAATATTTATCTCAGCGTGTTATACAAATAATAATATATTGGGAAATTCATTTAAAAAATTGATGATTAATCAAATCAACCCTTCAACGGA
This sequence comes from Cynegetis impunctata, assembly GCA_030704885.1. NCBI lineage: Eukaryota > Metazoa > Arthropoda > Insecta > Coleoptera > Coccinellidae > Cynegetis > Cynegetis impunctata. The sequence continues at coordinate 21,312 of JARQZK010005142.1, forward strand.
GCTAATTTCATGAGACTAAACGACTTGGAATTCCCATTCATAATTCAAGGTAAAATGTTAGAAAATTCGACACCCATGCCACATTACAGTTTTCAAATTCTCTGTTGCAGAGCTCTATCGATTTATTGGGCAGTATCTTTCTCGACCGCAATGGCGATTGTCTCTCATATAATGCATTTACTAAACTTAGTAACATTGTCGCGTTAGTAGTAACAACGCTTATCGTGGCGACCCGATATTAGAGAAATACTAAATTCCTGTTTCTTTGTAACAAATCCATTGTATGAAGCTATATGCCTTTGGGTCACGTGCCTCAAAATCTGTACTGTTTGATAGTACCTACAATGAGCTTTTTATCAATGAAATATATTCTACGTTTTTTACGTTATCATCAAAATACCAGTTGTCATTGTTAGCTCTTACCCCACTACTTAGATATTGAAGGTTGAAAATGGAGCTCCGTTAAAAAGCGGGAGAACCGACTGTGACGTCACCTTGCATATTGTGGTCTGATATTCCGCAGTAAACCGTTGCATTTCACATAAGAAAGTTGTTTCCAGCTGCCTTGCTATCAATTTTAAAAGGGAAGAATGCAAATAATTAAGCTGAATTCTGTAAAACCAAAAAGAGCGCCAATTTAATTTTAGAAGTACATGATACTCGAAGACAAAGTGATAGTAACATTTGGCAGTAAATTATGGACGTATTGTCGCATCAAAAGCATTCAATATAACAAGATGTTAAGTTTCAGACGGTTTTTTAGATACAAAAACTTCACGACGCATTGCTTTCTGTCAAACTTTTTTTATATTAATGTCAGAGGGCACATTCATAAACCATTTTTCTGTGGCATTCTTGGAGGTTTTAGGACAGTCGGGAACCAACCAATATTTATTTACCACTGTTTTCTCACTCATTAAGCAATAAAATTACGAAACAGTTCAGATTTTTGCTTCTTACTCGGTAGGTACTTACAATATACACAGTCGACTCTCGACTCGCGACCGCGGCGTTTCAAACATAAGGTACCTATCGCATATGCCGTGTGACGTCATAGGTAACCACGCCTCGTTTTCGTTCGGTTCAATTTCTCTAATTAATTTGAGGGTTTAAACGTTTAACTAATAATTTTAATTAATATTTTTTTCTTAAACAAGCCTATTAAGGCAGTTCAAGAGCAAGCTCAATTATTTTTTGAAGATATTTCCGGAGAATAAGAAAAACTATAAGAAGTATTCGAGGCTGTATAGTAAGTATATAGACCGGGAGATGGTGACACAAAATATAAGGTCATTTGTACCAGTATGGCAGTTCTTCAGGGGTCTAATTACGTAAAGGCAAAAAGGAAAATGATGGTCATAGCGCTGGTACCGGCGGCCCAATCGCGTGGGCGTTAATCGAACGCGTCGCATAAATAACGAGTGTCGAACGATTTGTTCCACAAAAATGCTTGTATTTTCAGATAGTCGAAAAAAAAAGAAGTAGGCGGTAGCATAATGCCATACTTCTCGGGTGTGTTCCAATGGCCGCCATACCACTGCAAAGGAGTTATTTTTTTTATCGCCAAACGATTTGTAGCAGTATTGCATTTGAATTTTTAAAAAGTATTTGACAAAATGTGACCGTTATTATTTTTCCCATACTTCTAGTAGGGGGAAAAAGTTCTGCCATACTTGAAGTACTTATTTATTTGACAAGTTTTCAAAATACGACTGTAAAATCATTTTTTACATCATGGCATCATTGTATTCTCTTCGTTTGGATGCAATTGTACCTGAAAAAAATTATTACAGATTGTAACCATGTGGCGGACGACTGTCGGACTTGAACTAAAAGGTGAAAAAAAAATTTTTTTTGACGATTTGTACCAGTATGGCATTTGGATTTTTGGAAATTATACGATACAATGTGACCATTATTATATTTGCTATACTTCTAGTAGAGGGAAAAAGTGGCGCCATACTGGTACAAATCGTTCGAATTACGAATAAAATCTTAGGATTTCGAAAAAATATTGTTCACATTCTTCACCTCCCACAGGTATGGCATTATCAGACTTCTATTTATGATCATACAGAAAAGTGTAAAAAAAAGTTTCAGGGTGGTACAAATCGTTTGGCGAAAAAAACAAAAATTACTCCTTTGCAGTGGTATGGCGGCCATTGGGAACTGTCGGAAAAGTATGGCAAGGCGATTTTCGTGAATGGCTACTCTATGCAAAAATTCGCCTGGTACAAATGGTTGAATTGTTTTATTTAAATTAATGTATTCGCGTCGGTATGGCGGGCTGTAAGTCACACCCGAGAAGTATGGCATTACGCTACCGTGTACTTCTTTTTTTTCGACAATCTGAAAATACAACCATTTTTGTGGAACAAATCGTTCGACACTCGTTATTTATCCGACGCGTTCGATTAACGCCCACGCGATTGGGCCGCCGGTGCCACCGCTATGACCATCATTTTCCTTTTTGCCTTTACGTAATTAGACCCCTGAAGAACCGCCATACTGGTACAAATGACCTAATATTTTGTGTCACCATCTCCCGGTCTAATATCTCCATAACGTTCTATAAATTGTTTGAATGTGTAAATATGAACTTAATTATGTTTTCTTGCACTCAGTTCACTTGAATATTAGGTAAATTTATTAATGTTGAAATAATATGTTCGTTTTGAGATTACTGTTTTAGCCATCATCTTATGGACATAACCAAAATGACCGTCATAGCCCATGGAATTGCGTTTAGATTTTTTGTTCATTTTCAGATGAGAAAAAAATCTTGAAATACGATTTCTGTCATCGAATATTATTCGAGGTATATATATTTCTGCAGCCGGTATTACCTCTAAGCTGCAGGATCATACCAGCCACTATAGTATTTTTATGAATTCAGTTTATGCATTAATTATTTCATTAATTTCTAATATATTTGTTCCCTTCTGTCTCATTCTTTCATTTAAACTACTGTGCTTCTCTCTGAATAATAATTTTTCTGAGATACTCATGAATTCTCTTAAAGAGCTGATATTTCCCCACTTTACACTAATAGTTAATAGCCTCATATAATATAAAATATATATAATGCTCACCTAGAATGTCGTTCTGCGGAAACCATTTCTGAAAATATACATTGGGTGATTTTCCAGGTAGTTCGTCTCCTTCCCATTTCCATAATACAACCTCCTTCAATCCAGAAAATATTCTTAGAAAACCTTTCACTATGTGATCAGGCATATCTTTACTTTTCATGTTTGAACCCAAAGCAAAATAAATAACTCCGTGCTGTGATTTGTTCAATGTTTCCCTTAAATGTTTTGGTAGAGAACCAGGAGATTTTATGTGATACCCACCAATGCTAACCATGCCTGGAACTCTTGGTACTGCATCTGAGACACTCGTGTCACCATTCACTAACATCACCGATGCTTTGTTGTAATATTCATTAATGTCCGGAGCTCCAGGAAAATATTTTTTCACAATTGAGTCATGAGCAGGAAGATTAATAACATCCCGAATAAGTTCACTTGTTATGTGCAACAAAGCATTATCTAAGCGTTGAAGAAATGTCATTTCACTCGTATATTTAGATAACATATGCGGAATATAGGATGGAGGAGAGGGATTTCCCATAGCTGCGTTTGACAGATAGCTGGCATCTAGAGACGTGTAGAGCAGAAGAGGGATTTTCATATATTCCGAAATGTACATGAGGGATTCACAGAACATATTATCCAAAATCATTAAATCAAATTCGTGGTTTTCCTTCAATAGATTCTGAAAATTTTCATCTCGGAATGTAGCATTACTTAATGATATACCCATGGAGTAGTATATGTAAGTTTCTACATAGGGACTTACATTTTTGAGCTCGGAAAAATTTCCTTCATCATCTGGAAAATATAATATTTTCAATTCGACATTAGCTTGCACTGATAAAATAAAGCGAATGTAGATTTAGTACATTAAATCCATCGATAACTTGCCAACGGGAGGAGTTAACTGCCAACCCGGCGCGTCCCAATGTGGCGGATAGGAGGGGACCTCCGACGATGATTTTATGAGGAGCAGGTATGCAGGGGAATATCTGGGGGCTCGTTGCGTGTAAAAACTCAACTAGCAGTCCTTGAATATCTTGCTGTGGGCAAACTTCACCTGTCGCAGATGTAGTGTTGTGGCTAGGGGGGGTTGAAAAGACTTGGAGGTGCCCTCCGCATCCCAAATACCCAAAATACATTGAAGGGGCGAAGGCTCAGGTTTGGGTCAGCTTGAGAAATGCTCCTGCCCTGCTGGGAACCTGGGTAGATAGAGACTTCCTCTGCGCCCCGGGAGCGATTGATAATCTGACCACAAACCAAGGGGCCTGCTCGAATTCCAAGGAGAACATCTCTCCTATGTAATTCGAGGAGGGACAGGAGGAGATGAAGGAGGAGGTTATGCAGAATCTAGATAATCAGTTTCTCTCACCCCATACATTGACCTTCACGAGAAGGGAGCTTCTCGTGATTGCGAGGTTATTTGCAAGGTTGCAAGTGGGCATTGTTCTGATCCAGGAACCCTATATCAACAAAGAAGGCCAAATCATGGGATCAGTCTGATTTATGACTAAAGGCGAGTATATCCACGTGCCTGTGTGCTCCTCAGAAACAACATTAAATATATTTTTGTTTCAGAAAACATGTTGCGGGACCTTATCCTAATCATGGTTCACCACAATGGTGGATGCGTTGACATTTTCATTGCAACCGCATACTTCGCTAGAGATTGGCCCATAACACCGCCAGAGAAGGTGAAGGAATTAGTGAAATATTGCAACACCAAACGGCTGCCAATCATAATTGGCTGTGATGCCAAAGCGCATTTAATATTATTTGGGGAAAACGAACAATAATGCTAGGCTAGAGATGAGTGCTTACCTACTTGAATATCTCGTAGCTAATAACCTCGGCACCCTAAATTTGGGGACAGCGCCCACTTTTGCCACGAGAGCAAGAGAAGAGGTTCTGGATGTGACAATTGTTAATGTTGATGCCAGGAAAAACAGCACTTCCTGGAGGGTGATAAACGAACCATCGCTCTCTGATGACAGAATTAACGAGTTCAAGTTAGAGGGAGATACCACCTCGTCGCTCTCTATTCTAAATCCTAGAAATACGGATAGGTCTCTTTACAAGACCCATCTGAAGGATAATGTAGAACAGATCGAACCAATTGAGGCAAAACACCCTCATTACGATCTAGAGCAAAGAGTCGAGCAGGTCGGATGGGCAATAATGGAAGTTTTTCACTCCAATTATCCATTAACTAGAGCTTGATAAAAAAAAAGCAAAGAAGCTCCTTGGTGGAATGAGAACCTGCAAACCTTAGAAACGAGGTCTGTCGGCTCTTTAGTAGGGCTAAACGGGACGGTAACTGCCAGGGATACACTGAAGAACTCACGAAATATAATGAAGAGATCAGAAAGACCAAGAGGCTTAATTTTTAAGCCTTTTGTGAAAATATCATGCCACCCCCTTAGCAGCCACACTGCAGAAAGTTAGGCAAGAGGGGGAAACTAACCCCACAATGTCGCTCAAGAATTCGGACGTGTCATATACTGAAGGAAAAGAGGAAAGGTCGATTCTTCCTCTCAAAACACACTTTCCAGGTAGTGAACTGATAAGCAGTATTGAAACAGCAATGGAGTACACCAAGAATTCCCGCAAAGAGGATTGGAATATTGCTACGAAAATATTCAGAAGTCAACAGCAACATGCAATAAGCAACTTGACATTGGGTAAAACACCTAAAACATGGAGAATGGCAAACGTAATCTTCATTCCAAAAATAGAGAAAAAAGACAGAGAATCTGGAGAATACACCACTTCACAAATGTCAGCATGCCTAGCGGGCGACACCGCTCTGTATCAGCTGCCTGAAGTCATCCAGAGAAGTCTGAATAACAAAAAAATCGCAATGTGCGCTTTCCTGGAAATATCTGGGGCCTTTGACAACACAACACGCGTGTCTGCAACTATGGCATTTGAGATCATTAGGTACAGATCTCTCACATCTACATCTAGTGATCGATAAGTTAGCCCATGAGGTCATCCTTAGAATATAAAAGGAAGGTAAGGTAGTGAGAAGATTAAAATTCAGAGAGCCTGGTCCTATTTAACCAATTACATCTCATCAGCAAACATTCCTAGTGATATAATGATAGAAAAATTAATCACTGAGAAGAACTTCACTACGATGCTAAGTAAAAGGGAAGAAAGGGACAAGTATTCCACCACCCAAACTTCCAAAGAAAATACTATAAAATGGTACATAAAAGGTTCAAAACCCACGACAGGAGCAGGCGCTGGAGTATATGGGACAGGCGGCACTGTCGTTAGACTCCTGTTCGAGTGTCTTTCAGACAAAAATGCTCGTAATCGAAAGACGTGTAGATATTAACCTAGAAAGTAATGTGTGATTTATTTTCGACTTTGGTCAACAAATGTTTGCAGTTAAGCTACGTTTAATTGTAGGTATGGTGTGTTGCAGACTATTTTTCAGTCAGGCGAGAAGAATGAGAGGATTTCATTTTGACGTCTGTATCTGTAAACAATAAGTTGACATTGACCCGGATTGTTTTTTAGATTTTGCCACTGGAGCATGCTCCATATTGTCCTATTGTTATATTAATATGTTCGATATTATTATTACCAACTGTGAACAAATCCTGAATTTGTACTGACCTTTTTCGTGTATTTTACTAGACTTTTTTACATCTGCCCCTGAAGAATGAAAAACGAAGATTTCCGAAAGCTAGAGTTTAAGAAGAAGAATAGGTACGCTTGTTTCATTGACTGCATACGCAAATATTGTAATATATATATATATATATATATATATATATATATATATATATATATATATATATATATATATATATATATATATATATATATATATATATATATATATATATATATATATATATATATATATATATATATATATATATATATATATATATATATATATATATAGTAAGTAAGACTAATGCAGCGTTGCCAGACATTCTTGACAAGATACTGTATGCAGCAGCTCCCAAAAGCAGTAGGAAGCGGTAGAGTAAAATAATAATTTCAAAATTTCACTTAATTCAAAATTATTCTATAAGTATAGAAATAAAAATAGAGATTGATTATCAATGAATAATGATTATATAAAAAGTATATTGCCAATAATAATTTATTTCATTAAATAAATAATATCTCATTGTTCATTGCAAATTGATAATTTCAATAGGAACTAACATAAATATAAATATATATATATATATATATATATATATATATATATATATATATATATATATATATATATATATATATATATATATATATGTGTGTGTGTGTGTGTGTGTATTTGAAAACAAAAAACATTGAAAACTTATATTCTTCAGTCTTTTTTCCACTCAAAATTATAAATATTTCCAGTCATTCTTGCACGTAGTGAATTATTTATCAAAAAATTGAAACAACTGTCATTTTCTAATAATCTTTTCGTGTGTAAACAGCTATTTAGAGTTTCAGCTGATAAACGATTACATTTATCAGGCTTTAAATTATTAATTGCTGAGAAAATTCTCTCTACATTAGCACTAGAAAACTAAGAAGCGGGAGATTTAGAGAAAATACAATAGAACATGAGATTTTATAATAAATCGGGAGATCTCCTGCTAGAACTGGAGGTCTGGCAACGCTGGAATGAATACTTACTTCCCGTATCATACTTTAAAATCCTGCCACCAATAATGGTGGCGTTTGTTGACATTATCTCTTGAACGTTTGGATTTAAAAAAAGTTAAATTTTCTGATTGAATATTCGTTATATTCAACGATTTCTTCATCCAAGAACTTATGAAGAAAAGACTCACCATTAAACTGTTTCATGACTTCACTGAGCACAATATGTCTGAAATGTTTTATTGGAGAACCATTTTCATAAGGGGTCACGGTGGTAACAATGTTACCTTTCTCTGTCAATATTTCTGCCATAATAAAAGCGCTTAAGTGCATACTTTTGGAAGGAAAATTAAATACCAGTAATAAATTGGCACACCATACATTATTCAAATACAATATCAAAAAACACAGGTTTAGTTTAAACATCGTGTTTACTATGAAAGTCAGTAATGAAATAGCCATGAAATAATTATAACTTCAAATCAGATTTATTATAACATGATCTCAAAGTATAGACATTGACATACTGTAGAGTGTAGATAAAGGTTTGTTTTGACGTTCAGTTGCTATACCCCCCCCCTGGATTCTTGCATGCGTTCTAGTATCACCGTATTCCTGAATATTGACGACAATACCATTTTCAATGAGAACTGATAGGAGCTATATAAAAAAATAATTTATCACATCGGGAAAAAAATTAACTCCAGTAAGGTTACCGACCCCTAGTATAGGTGTAAAAAGGATATAAAAACTACTCCTGCTCTTGACTGTTGACTTTCAATACAGTGCAATAGTCTATTATTTTTGAGGAAAATACAACTGAAAAGGTAAATCATGTTTTGTCGTTGAATACCTAATATTTTCAGCAACAATTCTAGTTTCTTATTACCTTCTCGGCGATGCCTACTTTGGGTTTCCCAGCACGTACATTTTTGACATACCTAAACAATATTTTTTTTAGACAGCCAAAAATATATGTTTGTTACCTAACTTTCAGGAAGTATTAGCTATGCCTATTAGCTTAATAGGCATATGTTGTAAATATGGCATAAACTATACGATTTTTGATTGGGCAGTCATAAACAACCAGAAATTCTACATTGAAAGTGTTATCATTTAATTTTTTTCTATAATTTATTTTGTGTTCTTTTCATCGTTTTCTTATAATTCAATAATATCAACAATTTCAAATATCAAAATGCAGTTCATATAGATCTCCATCCCCATGATTACCTACTTCGTGTCCACGAATGAGGTGCCCAAGAGGAAAAACTTTTTATTTTCATGTTTTGCTTGTTCAAAAATCCCATAAAAAGTTCGAAAATGTAATTATAATCTAGTGAGTATCTAATTTCTTTATTAATTTTTTTCATCCTTTTCTCGTAACTGGTACAATCGGGTATTTAGATATCATTAAATAAATTAATTGTAAATTATGTATTTAAATACCTATTTCTGTATTTTCTACATTTTCTTTTTGCATTACATTATTGTCATTATTTGATAATTTTAACATATTCATATATGTAGGTAAGTACTTTTCTTCAATTTGAACTTTACTCGTAATAAAGAAAGTATTATAGTTTTTACTACTTATAAGTACTTATACTTCTATATTCCTGAATGGCCAATACTAGTTTTGCTTGTTTTATTCAAGTAAACGTTAACTTCTAAACCCGAATGAATGAAAATTAAGTGCCTGAATTTTTTCATTTCTCAATTTTCATATTTAATATGTATATAAAGTGTTCTGATTTGGCGTAACTTGCGCAATAAGCCAGTTTTTCCATTTTTGGCCTTATTTTAACCCCTCTGAGAAACCTATAAATATTGATCCTACGGTTCCAGAAGTTTAGATTTTCTTTCAGAAAATTTCCTCCTCTTTTTGAATCTTTTTTTAGATATCAAAAATCTCATTAGTTTTCCAGATATTTGCAAAAAACCAAACCCCTCTTTTTTTCTTTAAATAAATTCTTTATAACTTTTACAATTTTACCGAGCGGAATTTTATTTTTTTCAAATAACATCTATATATGCTATTCCGAACCGAATGACACCTTGCTCATATTTTTACGAGACTGATGAAAAAAGTTGAACAAAAAAGCACTTGTTGACTAGATCATATATATCATCTTTACAAGATTGGCAATACTCGTACCATTGATTGGTTTTGATTGGCATTTAGGAATAGGAGTTTTATCATAAAGGTGCAAAGTGGTTTTGTTGTAGCACATCATATATTCTTATATAAGTTATCAACTCCTTATCGGAATGTCACCTCTAATACTGTCAATAATAATAAAATAAACCCTCCAGCGAAATAAATACACAGATTATTTATTCTAGGTTACAGAGGGACGAATTTGTGTTTATGTGTACCTAGAGTGAATTTTATTTCCTCTCCAGAATCCAGACCACCAGACTCCCCACTGTGACATAATATAACCTTTCGTTAATTCGTTTGTTTAGTTCCTTGTTCCTTTCCTTGTACTTGTAGTAGTACTACTTACTAGACTAGCACATGTACGTGGTAGCGTGGTACACTGCTACGTCGTACGTCCACAGTGTTGAATCTTGTCTCTCCGTCTGTATACTTCACTTTTCTTTCACCGACATCGTCATATATTAGATCAGCGATATACCCAATCTTAGATCTTACATCGTATTCCAATATTGAACATAACATACACTATTGGGAGGTAGAGAAAAACAAAATAAAATTGGGCCACTTTCTGAAAGCTGCTTATGATACAGTTTGAGTTTGTGTACTATGTGACTAATTAAAATAAATGAGTGTGTTGTGACTTGTGGGGTATACGTACTATATGTATCAGAGTATGTTCAATAAACAATTAGATGGTTTCATTCACGATGAAGCATTTGTCTAATAAAATTTTTATCTACACTTTTATCAATGTAGGTCAACTTTCCGTCCTAAAAGTTCAAAGAAACACGGATATAACCTGAAAGTATCATAAGATTAAGCATTTATAAATCAAGAATTATCGAAAATGGTTCAAAGGAATCCGAAAGCAGACGAAAAGAGGCAAATTTATGTTTCATCGTTTCTGGTCAGTTTTTTTGTATTCAAATATTTAATAAAATTTAATGTTATTTGTTTCAGGCTGGTGGTACTGCAGGATTTATAGTTGATGTAAGTCTTTTTCCATTGGATACAATTAAAACTAGGCTACAAACTCAGCAAGGGTTTAGAAAATCTGGTGGTTTCAATGGAGTATATAAAGGAATAGGTCCCCAAATAGTTGGAAGTGTACCACAAGGTGAGCAATTTGAAGAAATTGCGGTAAATCTTAAAATTTTTTAGAGTAGCAGTGTATTGATAAATGTATTAAATTCTATTTAATATACTAATTCATGAGTAACAACTTAATTTTCAATCCAATGGTGTACTTGTTTTTATGGAAATAAAATCACATTAATGTTATTTTAAGAAACATATCAAAACCGAACTGAACAAAAATATTAATTCTTGACATGTTAATTCAGTGTTAGTATATAGTATCATATTTTGAAAACCAGACAGAACCTAAATGTAGAAATACTGGTATACGGACATACTTATAAAACAATATTCATAAATGGGGAAAATTTCTAGATTTTTTTATGTCAAAATGGCATTACCAATGTATGAAAAATTGAATCATCATCTTATCAGACCCATTTTATTTCATATGAAGCTGTTTTATGTGAAAAAAAATTATTTTCTTTTACAGCTGCTCTCTTCTTTTTGACTTACGAGAGTTTGAAATATCTTTTGGAACCTCTTACAACTAGCAAAACTAAACCTTTCGCCCATATGTTATCAGCTGCTGCTGGTGAAATGGTATTAGTGCACATTATTTCTGGGAATTAGCTTATATGTACTATTTTCTCTTTTTAGGTAGCTTGTTTCATCAGAGTTCCAATGGAAGTAATTAAACAAAGACGTCAAACATCAATGAATGTGAAGGAGACTTCCACAAATATCTTTTTTAAAACATATAGGCAGGAAGGCATTAAAGTAATGTCAAATAATACCCACTCTCACTGAAAATCTATAATACAAAATATCTTATTCCAGGGTTTATATCGTGGATATGGGTCAACAGTTCTCAGAGAGATACCATTTTCTTTCATTCAATTTCCATTATTAGAATTTTTCAAGAGTTATTATAGAAAAACATTTAAGAACAATATTCCACTAGAATCATTTGAAGTAGCTAGTTGTGGTGCTTTAGCAGGTAAATGAATATAGATGACGTAGTATCATAGGTTAAATATTATAATATTCAATTTCTACTTAACCACATTAGCATATTATCCTAAATTTGAAGAAAATTAAGTCCACTGTTTTTGAACTATGTTCTATATCCTTGTAGTTTACTAGAATATTGAGTAGTAATTTATTTAATAATACAATATTTATATACTATCCAAATAAGTATAATTTAATTAATCGAAATTAATCTCTATGGTTTGCAACATAAAAACAATTTCAATTCATTCTAACTTCACAAAGTATTTTTAGGAAGTATTGCTGCCGCTGCAACAACTCCACTAGATGTAGTTAAAACAAGAATTATGTTAGCAGACAAGAAATTAGCTAAAACCAGTGGCATTGGTGTCCGAAATATGTTTTTAGCAGTATATAGAGAAAAGGGTGTGAAGGGGTAAGTTCATATCAGTTATGATATTTTACTTTTTTTAATATAAAGGTCATCATGACTTCTAATATTTTAATGAAGTTACAATTTGTAACAAAACTCAACCCTTTTTCATGATCATATAAAAATATATTTTATTTGATTTTTCATTTGGAGACTTCATAATTTGAACTTAACAAGAGTTTCTTCTGGTGAAAAACATAAAATATATTATATATATATATATATATATATATATATATATATATATATATATATATATATATATATATATTTACATATATAACGAATTATTCATTTGTTTTTCAAAATTTCTCACAGTTTAGCCAGGAATTCAATGAGTCAACAATAAAATGTTTTTTCTGGTATGTGTACCTAACGATTATAACTTTTATTAGTTACTAATTAATTCTTTACTATTGAAGCTTATCCGGATATCAAATATCAATACGGATAAAAACTTCATTATTATAAAAATTATTTTACTGCAGTATTAATATTGACCATTTCTTTTAGTTTATTTGCCGGCTTTGGACCAAGGGTTATGTGGATCAGCGTGGGAGGTTACATATTTTTTGGGAGCTATGATGTAGCCAAAAATTTGTGCAATACATATATTCTAGGTATTGATCCTGATTTCCCATTTCTTTGACAGGATAACTTGAAGAACTATTACAAATTTTCCGTTTTGATGATCCTTAAATTTTTTATGAAATGCCTGAGCATAATCTCATTCAATAATGTATTTAATGATATAATAACTGAAAAATATATTTTAATTGAATTAATCAGTTGTTTAAAACTGACTCTGTTTTGTATGGCCCCTTTTATACAGGGTGATTCATTAATATGTATAAATATTTTAACGGGAGAATTTTGAGCTCGAAATATGAAGATCTAACCCAAATTGCTTGTACAAAATATTTCTCTTTACTGATTTACAGGGTGTTTTATTTAGATTATTAAAAATGAATTTTGTTCATTAATTTAATACTGCTTGATATTTCTTTATGATATTTGGCAGTAAGTTAAAGTAGTTTGGGACACATCAAATAATAGTAAAGAAGACTTTCTCGCTATCACCAGTGGCGTACGGCAGGGGGCATGGGAAGAGTTCTCGTTTCCTAAATTCTACGCCACTGGCAGAATTGTCATTTTAGTATAATTTTTCGATTCTCCAATATTTTCTCTGTAAATAAGGCACTCTGTTTTCGTAACGCTAGAGCCACTATTTTTCGAGATATTTAACGTTGAACATATGGTTGCACAATTCTTTCGATTTTTATGTACGAGTCATGTCGGTGTTTTTTGTCATACGATTGCATGTATTACGTAAAATAAACATTATAAGGTATTTTTTTCAATTTATAATAATATTAATGAACAATTTAAAACAGAACAACTTCAAAAATAACCAGCGCTACATAAAAAAAATTCAAAATAAATACTTAATTATCAAGATCTTCTTCACAATTTTTGGAAGAATATCAAATTTATGAACAAAACTTAAACACAATTTACAACAAATGTTCATTCAATGTGATCTCAGTTTACCTCAATAAGTTTATCCATTCTTTCGCTAAACGATCTTCGAACTTTAAAAAATATGTTTGGCTGTTTCGCAATAAAATTAGCGAAATATACAATTTGCTGCCATTGTTCCTGGCGATAATTTATCGTTTGGGATATTTTTGTAGTTGTTCTGTTTTACATTGTTTAGTAATATTATTATAAATTGAAAAAAAATACCTAATAATGTTTATTTTACGTAATACATGCAATCGTATGACAAAAAACACCGACATGATTCGTACATAAAAATCGAAAGAATTGTGCAACCATATGTTCAACGTTAAATATCTCGAAAAATAGTGGCTCTAGCGTTACGAAAAAAAAATGCCTTATTTACAGAGAAAATATTGGAGAATCGAAAAATTATACTATACTGGTGATAGCGAGAAAGTCTTCTTTACTATTATTTGATGTGTCCCAAACTACTTTAACTTACTGCCAAATATCATAAAGAAATATCAAGCAGCATTAAAGTAATGAACAAAATTCATTTTTAATAATCTAAATAAAACAACCTCAGTAAGGAGAAATATTTTGTATAAGCAAATTGGGTTAGATCTTCATATTTTGAGCTCAAAATTCTTCCGTTAAAATATTTACACATATTGATGAATCACCCTGTATACTAATTCAAATTTGGTTGTACTTTCTATCTAAGCTATCTGGATGAATAATTTTTTTTTTGTGGATTAGGCCCATAAATGACACCTGAGTTATATTCTCCATTGCTGCACTAGTTCTCCTCAGAAGAATACCCAAGCAATATTATCAAGAAAATTGTACTATTGTGATAATTCACCTTGAATAAATTTTTGAATTCCTTATTTGAGTCAATTTATATATATATATATATATATATATATATATATATATATATATATATATATATATATATATATATATATATATATATATATATATATATATATATATATATATATATATATAAAATTTTTTTAATTTAATAACAAACAAATAAAAAAAATATATATATAATATAATATATATATATATATTACTTTTATATCTATATATATATATATATATATCTATATATATATATATATATATATATATATATATATATATATTATATATAATATATATATATATATATATATATATATATATATATATATATATATAATATATATTATATATATATATATATATATATATAATATATATATATATAATATATATATATATATATATAATATATATATATATATATATATAATATATATATATATATATATATATATATATATATATATATATATATATATATATATATATATATATATTATATATATATATATATATATATATATATATATATATATATATATATATATTTATATATATATTTATATATATATTCATATATATATATATCATGGAATCAGCAATTTTCTTAACAAAGAAACATTTTGTCAGAAATTATGACTACCAAAAAATTTTTTTCACTAGAGAATTAGATGACTTTCAATATATATATATATATATATAGAAAAAAAATTAATCGCTAAGTGCATCGCGTACTGATAGCAGATCGAGATGCAATTCGAACGTAATAGTCACCACGAAATCCAAGGCGTTTGCGAAAAAGAGTTAAAACCAAAAAAGGATTTTAAATCAACATAATCTCAATGAACGTAACAAATTTTAACGCACTAACTCAATCTGCAGAAGCAGTGGAGCTCGGTATTTTTTCCAGAACCACGAAAAAAGAAATATCTGCGTAAAAATGGCGGCGGTTGGGAAAATTAAACCAAATTTTGATAGTTTCGTTCTGCAACGAAAACAATCCCAGGTATTCATCTCATTTGAATCGCTGGGTATGCCAATTTGTGCCGGGAAAAAATATATATATATAAGTATGTATATATATATATATATATATATATATATATATATATATATATATATATATATATATATATATATATATATATATATATATATATGTATAAGTATATATTATCAGACATGAAACATTTTTCGAAAATCCATCGATACATTGCAATAGCATGTATTTTATGGGATAAAATATGACTAAAATCTTCAGTCGACCTCTCGAATGATAACCTGCAAACGTAACTATTGCGCTATCTGGCTTTAGAGTAAAAACCAAAAATTATATGTGAGGAAGGCGCATATTCCCAGCCAGACCTCCGAGCGAGTCAGACGTACCAGCAGAGAGATCGAGTTGAGAACTACAAGTCTTCAAGTTCAATCCGACGCAGAGTTCTTTGAAATTATTATTCGGTTCTTTTTAGAATCAAACTGTGTTCTTTTCAGAACATAGGAATAATTATTTCCGAGATCGAACGGAAGCCTTCCTGAAGATTTTCAAGCAAGCATTTGAAAATTCTTTCAAGTACGAGCAGAAGCCACGTCCCCTTGGAATAAATTTCTACTCGATTCTTGTTTAAGAATGCGTTCTTTTTAGAACGCAGCTGAATAGAAATTTCTACAAGTTCGAGCAGAAGCCATGACCCCAAGGAGCTGAGTCAAGCTTAAGGCATTCGTTATTTTGCATTGAGAGTGCGAGTTTAGGGTATACGAAACTGTTTAGTTTCCGTATGCGAGTGGCTTGCATTTGGCAATCTTGATTCTCGGCAACACATTCTATTCTGCAGCGAGACACCGAAGCAGAAAGATGCACAGAGACGAAGCGAGTACGAGCAGAGGCCACGCCTCCGAAAACAGTTCTTTTCAGAACTCCCAAATGTCTGATCTCGAGTGGTTTAACTCTTTGTGTTTAGCCACTCGAACAAAACTCCTTGGCGAGGGCCGCTAAGAACTAGAAACAGTAACGCTGAAGAGGCCCAATGAAGAAACCGCGACGCCGATTCCATCCACGGCGTCGTTCACGAGCCAGAAGAAGCCTTCTATAGCCGCTCCTTCCATCACCGAGGTACAAAACCGCTTCCAAGCCCTCGAGAGCATGGAAGTCACTACCGAAGAACCAGCCATTCCGCCTCCCCAGAAAAGAGGAAAGAAGGCGCCGCCGATAGTCATCCGGGACAAATCCACCTGGACGAGGCTATCGACAAAATTGACCAAAGCCAACGTCAATTTCGAGAAGGCGAAAAACATCAGAGACGGGATAAGTGTCTATACCGTCTCAACCGAAGACTTCCGGAGTCTAAATATGCTCTTAGACTCCGAAAAAAAACCTTACCACACTTTTCCGCTAGCGGAAGAGAAACCATTGAAGGTGGTTCTTCGGAATCTTCCTTTTAAGATGGCAGAGAACGAAGTATTCGAGTTCCTAACGGCAGAAAATTATCCAGTCATAAGCGTCACGAGAATTGCTTAACAACCTTAATGCCGCTACTGATCTACAACATGACGCACGTCCTCCACCTCGCCGTCCAGGTGGAGTCCCCCAGGTCAAAAAGTGGAGCGAGCCAGTGCCATAACTGTCAACGGTTCTTCCACGGACAGAGCCAGTGCCAAGCCCCCGCCAGGTGCGTGAAGTGCAAAGGGGCACATCACAGTGCCCAATGCACAAAACCGAGGACCGAACAGGCAAAGTGTTCCAACTGCAGCGGCCCCCAGCCAGCTACAGAGGGTGCACCGCTTTTCCTCAGAGGACGAAAGATCAACATCACACAAAGCCGACGCCAAAAACGAAGCCGACGCCAACTTCGATGCCGACGACGACGCCGACGTCACCTACCGACTTCGCCAACTGAAGATTCTGTCCGGCGTAGATACCGAAAAACTGCTAGTGACAATTAAAAAAGTCACTTCCTCCATCTCCAGCGCAACAACTACAGAAGAAATCATGGCAGCTCTAATCAGCTGCCTACCAGACATCATGGCATTATTTGCTTAATTCAAGCAAATAATATCAGCCAAGAAACAAAATAATATCAACAACATGTTTCACATAAGCCAGGACCAAGAGGTATATATTTAAATATGGGACTCTTGAAACAAGTAAGACAAAGAAGAAGAAAATTGATTCTCGGTGTACTGAGCTTTTCGAGAGTTCGAGTAGAAGCCACGCCCCCAGTTGGAAATTTTTATTCGATTCTTTTTCAAGAATCATTCACTACTGTGTTCTTCTCAGGGCACAGGAGAATATAAATTTTCCAAGTTCGAGCCGAAGCCACGCCTACAGGGAATGTGAAGAAGATTCTTTTCAGAATCACTTTTGTGACTGTGTTCGCTCCAGAATACAGTCATGGATCCTAATCAACATGGTTGGTTTCTCTCTTTGAGTGGAACTGATCAAGAATATCTCCGACAGATCACTCTCCGAAAGCAGCAAGAAGAGGCAAAAAAGAAAACTCCAGTACCAGTCGAGCAAGGATCAACTGCAACGACATCTGCCAGCAACAACAAAGCGCAGAAGAGAGCCCTTCCAAAAGATGCCAGGAGAAACGAATTATCACCGGAGCAGCGGAAATGCAAGAACTCCACCGAAGCCCCGCCCATCGAAGTGAGAAACAGCTTCCAAGTATTGGAAGAAGAGATGGATATCATCGACCAACTGCCGCCGCCAAGCCCAGAGCACCGCCCCCGATCGTGATCAGGGATAAGAAGATTTGGATGAGGCTATCGGCAAAACTTACCGAAGAGAAGCTGAACTTCGCGAAAACGAAAAATATTCAAGACGGGATTAGTATCAGTCCCGTCTCCATCGACGATTTCAGAGGAATAACCCGTTTTTGAGGAATCTCCCGATGGAAGTCGCCGTAGAAGATGTCCTGGAAGACTTGAAATTCCAAAAGTTTCCAGTCACAAGC
Source organism: Cynegetis impunctata (assembly GCA_030704885.1). Taxonomy (NCBI): domain Eukaryota; kingdom Metazoa; phylum Arthropoda; class Insecta; order Coleoptera; family Coccinellidae; genus Cynegetis; species Cynegetis impunctata. Next base: position 40,032 of record JARQZK010005142.1, read on the forward strand.
GTGACAAGAATGACGTCTGCGGCGAAGTCTCCGATGCCCCTTCTGATGGTCACACTCACCAAGAACGCGAAAGCGAAGCGAATTTTCCAAGTGACCCATGTCCTCCGACTTGCTGTCAAAGTCGAATCACCCCGATCAAAGCCAGGAGCAAGCCAATGCCACAAGTGCCAGCGGTTCCATCATGGCCAGAGTCGCTGCAATGCCCCTGTCCGGTGCGTGAAGTGCGGAGAAGGGCATCACAACGTTCATTGCACGAAGCCACGAAGTGAACCTGCCAAGTGTGCAAACTGCTCAGGAGCACATCCAGCCAGCTACCGAGGATGCCCCAAATTCCCAGCCCCCCAGCAAAAAGCCGCCCCCCGATCCAACCTGCCGCCCCTTTCAAGGCATCCAAGACAGTCTCTGGAGTGAGCTTCTCCAAGATGGTAGCTCCAGTAACTACAACATCAACGCCCACCGCACCCTCACCAAGGAAGCCCGAGCAGAAGAACGAAATTCCCGAGAATGAAAATTTCTCGAATTTCATGAAGATGCTTTCGGGCTTCAATATGGACAAGTTCATGCCAGCACTCCAGAAATTGACGTCAGTCCTCTCCACAGCCACAACCTCCGGCCAAATCATGGCAGCTATCTTCAGCTGTCTGCCAGATATAATTGCAGTTTTCTCCTAATCATTCAATGAATAGAAGGAAACTGCAACCTTTATCTTTACAGGTTGCATTCTGGAATGCAAATGGTCTCCGCGAGAAGGTTCTGGAGCTGCAGAAGTAGTCGGCCAAGACTTAGGACACTTCTTGTCACTAGTATTATTTTACAATTAAATTCTATTAGACTTAAGGTTATATAATGTAATTATGGGACTTGAATGAAAGATAATGACAAAAAAAATGAGGAAGGCGGGCTTAGAATTTTTGGAGATGAATTCCTTCAGCCAGGTCAGAGGATGCCCTTGTATCTTGTATGTACAAGAGTTCAAGTGCATTGATGATGGGTGGCACCAGTGTAGCCAACTCTACAGTTTCAACTGTAGATTTACAGTTTTTTCAAAATGTTTTCAGTTTTGGCCTCCAAATCTACAGTTTTTTAATTTTAAATGCTAGCGTCATCCACTACGAACTATTATATCATTCCAAGTATATGCACGGACAATATAACGAAGTAAACAGGGTTTCGCGAACTGTTACCAAAGAACTTCTGTGTCTGCCGCACTGCTAAGGTAGAGCGCTTGTTTGAAAACAAAAATAAGAAATAAACTTTCTACGAGCTCAACAAAAGGCACTCTACATACGAGAACTGAAATTGAAAATTGTTTCGAAATTGATTACGAAAAGTTCAATAAAATTATGTACGATCTCAAAAACAATGAAGAGATCAAGAAAATTTGCAGATTGAGAGCGAAATAGCAGGTAATTGTATATGTCATATCATAATGAATGCTGTATATGTTTTAATTTCATTAACTTTTCATGATAAAAAGTTTGATTTCCAATGTTTGTTCTATTGATTACCACCTTTACATGAAATTTGAAACCATAAATTAAGAAAAGACTGTACATTTACTGTTTTCAAATTAAAATCTACAGTTTTTGCGAAGCATAATTATATGTAGTTTTTCACTAAGTTGGGGTTGGCAACACTGGGTGGCACAGGAAATTTATGTAAGAGAGGAAGTGTGGGTAGGGTTCAGAGGATGAAAGTTATTTATCACTGTTCTTATAATATCTCTCTACGAAGCGCCATGGCATATAAATATGGCACAGCGCCACCGATCGGGAACATAGGAACCATGTCCCAAAGTCTGGCGGGACATGTGAATACCTCACAAGTTCCGACACCAGAAGGTGGGTACCATTTTGCGGGCATCATTTGGATTTAACGCCATATTCACACTCCAAAGCAATATATACCTATAGAATTGAATGAATAAATATTTATAATATGTTTATGAGAATATACACATATTTATTCATCCCACAAAATACGTCTCTGAACATCATACAGAAACTGGCACGATTGTTCGAACAACCTCTCTTCGCTATGGGCGATTGTTAGCATGAATAAATGTGTGTGTATTTACATATATATATATATATATATATATATATATATATATATATATATTATTATATATATATATATATGTATATATATATATATATATATATATATATATATATATATATATATATATATATATATATATATATATATATATATGTAATGTATATATAGTTGCTGATCATGTGAATGCACTCTTCTATTTTAGTGTTTCATTATAATTCACTTATACTCTGTACTATCATAGTATAGCTAAATACGATAATGTTGCAAATATCGAAACAAAATACCAATTTTCCATTTTATTGAATATATAAAATCCGATAGCATCATTTTTCATTACTTTAAAGACTAAAAAGTAAGTCCAAATGAAAGTAACAACTTTGCATAAATTACAACGTAAGCCTTATGAATATCCTTTTCACATAGTTCTGCCACATGGTGTCTGTTCAATTTGTCCCTATTTACATGATCATATTAGAAAGAAGCACATTATAAAAACTTTTCATTCAATAAAAACAAAACTAAACAGAGAAATCTCTCAAACATCTTGAAAGCAGTAAACAATGTGATCATTTAATTATTTAGAAGTTAGTATGAAATATCTTTCGCCAGAAGACTAAATAAAATTCTCAATGGAGGTTTTCTATGTAGAATATTGAAGTCCAATTTGAAAAATACATTAATGGAAAGTTCAGATTTTACTGAATAATCAATGAAAACATTCTTGTGAGCACCTTGGTTTTCTATTTTGATTGAATTGAAATAATAATGAAATGGATATAGTCAATTCCCTATCCAAAGGAACCTCTAAGATTAAAATTTTATATAAGCTCAAATTGATCGTTATTTATTCATTTCCTAACTTCCGTTGTTGATATATTCGAGTTCGATATAAATACTGTAAAAATATTTCCTTAACTTCTAGTTTTCAAATAATGGACAATGTTTGAGAATATATGAAAGAAATAATTTATTTAAATACCAAATATGCCAGTCTGAAACCTTTGAATATACCAAAATGAAATAAAAAATTAAATATCACATCGAAATTTTCGCATGCGTATTTGTTATAAAAATTCGAGTTGAATACTAAATTATGTTGTCTTTTATGAAAAGTTTAGTGAAATTAATAATTCCCCTCGAACTTTCAATTATAATCAATATATTGATTCTAATCTCAAATATAGGTGAAGAAATGATGAACTAATTTCGAAAATGATTTTATTAAATTTTCATAAGTTATGCTCCGAATAATTCTGAATGATTTAAAACAATATATAAAATATGGTTCGTATATGAGTCAACTGTTAGTGAGCTCAACATCGTTATCTTATGTTAAAAATTGAAAGTACCCTTTTTATACTTGCTTATGAATATTTTGAAAAATGAATTTCAATAAATGAGAAAGTGCGAGTTACACTGTTTTATGTTGTTTGCCAGATCTATTGAATCACTATAAAAGATGAAAATATAGACTGAATCAAATTTTTCTTCATCTGAGTAAAATGAATCACCCAAATAGAAGAAATGTAAAATTTCTCAGAAATAACAATGAATGAAGAATTCATTCTGAAAGTAATTCATATTTTCTCAATTAAGGTGCTCACATAAAGTTTTTTGGTAATCACTAGTTTAGTTATTACAGTCTGCCTCCAATAATTCAACTTTGATATAAAGAACTACATAAATTATCCCATGGAAAAATAACTTCAAGGTGTTGAAAAAGTTCATTCACTTCATAAAAATTCCATTCAGAAATTATCACTTTAGAACTTCCAAAACGAGTGAAAAGACTTTATACATAAAAATATCCTTAGATAATAACAATGTTAACACCACACAATCTCACAATTGTGATCACCCATCTTGAAATAAATAAATCAAAATATACAAAAAGAAAAATGAATGTAATTAACCTAAGATAAACCAATACACCGCACTGATACATAAGTATTGATATGAACTAAATTACATTAAAAAAAAAATATATATAATAGACAACAATTTGTTAATGTAACATCAGCTACAAGATGGCAGCACCAATCATTTCAACGATTAATCAAAAAGATGGACAGACAGCTTTTTTTGTAAACAAGCTTGTGTGGTGTCCAACTTTCTCATTTTGTCCTCTTTCAAAATCAATGACTCCTTGTCAATTTCAAATATCATTAGGATCTAATGTCTATAAAAAGATTTATTCCACAAGTTTTAGGACTTTGCCAATGGCAATCGTTTTATCTAGAAAAAAAAAGAAAATTTATCAATAAATTGCGAATTATAAAAAAAATTAAATATTGTACAAGTTTCCTTCCCAAACCAAAAAGCAAAAAATAATTTCAATTAAATGGTAATAATTTCTCTATTTTGTTTATTCTTTTCCACGGAATGGAATTTTGAAAATCCCAAGCATATACCTTGAAAATTTGACAATTTGATTCAGGAAGTTTAGTATATCCACTATAAGAATTTCATAAAAAAAACTTTATAGCATTCATTAATATTTTTTTATACACATGGAACTACAAAGATTGTTTGTGCATTGAACTAATCAATAACGTATCCCTAGGCTCAAAAATTGCTTGAAAGAATTTATGAAATTTGATTCAATTTCAACAACAATCTTTGCAATCTATATTTTTCATGATAAAGTATAAAAAAAATTACTACAGATTATGTTTTTCTTGCTGAACTCTTGAACTGTGAATAAGTAAACTTTATGAATTCTGATAATTGTAAAAAATGAGATAGTTATAACATTTTCAATAGATTCATAATGCAAAGATTATATTTTATATAATCAGATATTTCACATTATCTCTTGACTACTTTGTAGCAAAAAGTGATCAGTCAAGTTCACCTTTCTTGTGCCACATCCTTTCCAAACCCAGTTAATAAAAAAAAAAAGATAAAAGTTAATAAGAGAATTTAGTATGAAACAACTTGAAGTATTCAATGTTCCAATGACTTTAATATTCGATTCTATCTTTCAAAACCATCTATTGATTCAGTATCATATGATGTAACTTTTTCATCATCAATGTATTGATTGAATACTTGATTGAAGCCTACCCTATTATTATTATTGATGAAAAATAAGATTCAATCGAGAATGGCTACCATAATGTCAATACTCCAATTATATAGATCATTGATTCCCAAAGTGGTCCAGGTGGACCCCCAGGGGTCCACGGGAGACTCGACGGGGGTTCACAATTCATAAGCGGGGGTCCACGAAAATTTAATTTCAATTCTCAATTCGATATTGAAGAAATAAAATGGTGGCTTGACTTCACCTATCAATGTAGGCAGATAATATTTTAAGTAGTTCAGCGGCTGTTACTTGTAAAAACTTGCATATTCCATATTCAGTACATCGTGTCGACATTTGCAAAGCATTGCTCTCCGTCGTCCACAACTCTTGTTCAGGCTTGCAAAGGGACGAAATTTTCTGAATTTGTATTGTTTCTTGTACATTGAGTAGATGTCAAAAATGTGAAGTTGGATGGAATCACTTTTTTGATTGGCCAACTTTGCTTTTTTGACATCCGCTCACAGCACAACCAATAAATTCCCAACTTTCTCTCGAAAACTGTTAATTCGTGGTTGGAACTCAGCCCCAACGCAAATTTCCATAGTTAGATCTAATCTCCACATTTTTGTCGAGTTTTGGGAATATGGTAGAAATGTAGCTGCAGGGGGTCCACCGGAACCAGCAAAATTTTCGAGGTGGTCTATGAGAAAAAAAAGTTTGGGAACCTCTGATATAGATTATTCGTTGGATGATTTGCCATATTTCTAATATTCACTGGTGAGGTACGAATACTTTTTTCTGGAAGTTGGAACTCATACAGCCAATTTGAAATCCATCAGATTATTCATTATGGGACACTTTCACACGTCCAAAAGCACACATCATTTATGATTATTGAACAGATGGCCAAACTAACAATAGCAATAGAAATTTTTCGCAACATCAAACCTTACATGGCACCAGTCAGAATAATACTCAAGTAGAAAAATTCACTATGACAATATTGTTAAACGTAAAGTTAATGCCATTAAAAATATAACTTGCGTTGATATATTTTCAAATAATTGAAAGGCAATATAATCATTCATTCATGATATTTTAATTCTCACAGCAATATAGTATTAACTGTAAATAATGATTTTGTTTTCATTGATCCTTGTTCACAACATATGTCGAAAACTTGAAAGAACGACTGTAGCTGAAGGAAATTAATAACACTTACTTTCATCTCTGAGTGTAAATCTGCCCATCTGAGGCATTGATTTGAAAGGTTCCAGACAGATAACGCCCGCGCATTCTATTCTCATAATAGCTACTTGGTCCTGTTTGACAAACCTCGGTCGGGTTTTACTTTTCTCTCCAGTTTTTTTGTCTACAAGACATATTAAGGCCTGCAAAAAAAGAGAATACGATATGTAATCCATATTGACAAAATCTATTGTTACCCAATTTCAGCGTGTATTGATCATTTATTAATATATATATACCCATAACTAAGCTTATAAATGAGGCAATCGAAAAATCAGTGTTCCAAAATAGCCTAATAGATAGCAGTAGTGATTCCTATACACAAAAAAGGTAATCATAATGATCCAAATAATTATAGATCGATATCTCTGCTGCCAGTAATATCGAAGATATTTGAAGCAGCTATGGCAATGCAGATAACGAACTATTTTGAGCATGCAAACTTGTACAGTCAATCTCAATATGGCTTTAGAAAAGGCAGAAATACCACAGGCGGCATCTTGGACATGATACATGATATCATGGATGCGTTTGAAAATAAAAAGTACCTTAAAGCCAAATTCTGCGATTTAAGTAAAGCCTTCGACTGCATCATCCACACGATACTTACAGGTAAACTGGAAAAACATGGATTCTCAGAGTCAAGTGTAGGCTCAATTGCCTCATACCTAAGAGACAGACAACAAAGGGTCCAAATGGGAAATAAATGGTCAGAACCAGAAACCTTACAAATTGGCGTACCACAGGGATCAATACTTGGACCAATCCTTTTCCTGATATATATAAACGATCTACCACACTACATTAAATCTGCAAGAACAATATTATTCGCAGATGATACAACATTCCTAAGTGGGGGAAAAGATGAAAAACAGATTGAAAACCTAATGGAAGATACAATAAAAAAAGCAGACAAATGGTTCTTGGCAAATAAGCTGGTACTGAAAAAAGGAAAAACCCAAGACATGACCTTCACTCTTAGAGAAACAACATCAAAAAATGACCCGGTAAGGTTCCTTGGGGTGACATTTGATGCAAAGTTAAATTGGGAACCTCACATAAATAATGTCTGCAAAAGCCTGAGCTCGTCAATCTTTGTCTTAAAAAACTTAAAAAGCATAGTATCGGATGCAACACTTAAAATTGCATATCACTCTTTTTTTCATGCTAAGATGACATATGGAATAATAGTTAGTCTCATCACTTAGAGTGATGAGACTGATTGGGGGGCTCAAGCACAGAGATGAATGCAGACACATGTTTATCAAGCTGGGCATACTAACTCTTCCATCTGTCTACATCCTCCAGAACCTGTTACTAATAAAAAGCAATGAATCTCAGTACGATAGTTACGAACAACAACATGACTACGACACTCGAAATAAATCAAATCTGGTTCCTATGCACTGTAGACTATCAAAATGCCAAAGGAGAGTGGACTAGATCGCAATCCATTTCTACAATAAAATCCCAAATGAATTGAAGATCCTACCAATGGATAACTTCAAGAAGCAGATGAAAACCCTGCTAATCAAGGGGGCTTTTTATGATGCTCAAGAGTACCTGGCCACTGTTTTTAACTAATTCTAATATGTACCGTAATATCTAATTTTAACATGACATGAAACTCTAAGTTTTCATCTTTTCTTTTAATGTGTATTGTAATGTTTCATTATAGTAACTATATCTTTGAGTCCTTGTATGTATCGAAACATGACCTCAAACGATTTTTATTTTATTATATTGTATCTGACGAATGTAACACCTATGTGAGATTGACATGAGAAATATATTTACTTTACTATTTACTTTACTTTACATTAACAATAACATTTTTTTGAATAATAGCTTCGTCCGCGGTAAAGGATTCAGAATTGATTGGGAACTATTCGCACGCGCAGTTTGGCGGCGTACTGCGTTCGCGGATAATCTTGAACTAGTTTGGAATCGATTCTGAATTGGTTTTACCAGTTCGAATATCAAACTAGAATCGTAAGTTCAAAACTCGCACAGTCAAGATTGTTCAGCAATTCAATCAAACAATTGTAGCTGCCAGTCACATTTGATAAGAACTACTGTTAATTGACATTTTCAAAAAATAGTTCTAAAATCGAAACCGGTTCAAAATCGAGCAGCGTTTTACGTCAATCTCAGATTGGTTAAGATCTAGCTCCGAAGTAGATCTGAATGCTGACAGCTAACAAAGATAATATAATGAATGAAGATTGAACTTATTTTATTCGCACTGAAATTTAATATTTAACCCTTTCAGGGCAACTGGTTAGCTAGGAAGACCACAGTTTGTTAGTCATGAGTAAAACTGCTCGTTGGCTATTTCAGTATACCAGTGTGTTTTGTGGGTTGTCTAACATAGCAAAATTTGACGTGTTCATCGAAGACAGACCGAAATAAGTCGAAGCGCGCATAACGTGCATTTGTTTACTATAGTTGGACACTACTTAGAGGATCTGCTGAAACTGTGTGAATTTGTTATTTTTATTTATGAATGGTCGAAAAATGGCTCCAAAGTTATTTACCTATATCTTACAAGGCATTTTCATGAATATATTGAACGTAAATGTTTCCTTTCTTTCGAAATTACTAATTTTGTTGGGGTCTCCTGAAGTGGGCACTTACGTAATCGTGTTATCTTATTTTAGTTCCGAGTAGTGTTGGGTAGGACGCGACATGAAAATGAGTTTGTAAGAGTAGCCTCTTTTTTGTACTGAGCCAGTACAATGTCCCACTTCAAATGACGCGAGGCGCACTGAAGCTCGGTCGCTCGGCCGGCTCGGCGATACGTTTGAAGTTACGCGTACGAATATGAGTAATATGACATTTGATTTTATTGCAGTACATTAGTTAGAGTCTGAACTCTGGTTGATGATATATTAATAATCAGTATCGCAAAATGATATGAAACGATTAGCATAGTGAATATTGTTTGTAAGTAGGTAAATAAAAATATATTTTGAAGGATATAATAAAAAAGCTAATGAATAAAATCACAAATTACATGTAAAATAATATTTTGCGCTACTTTGTTGCCACTGAGCCGGTTCCTTTCTTTCCGTAAGGATCTGGCCCGCTTTGCTAAAAGTACGTTCGGAAGGCACAGAGAGTGGCAACAATACAAAGCCGTTTTAAAAATAATTTATAAAGCCTAGGATAGGCGTCCTTTTTAACAAACCACCAACTTGGCAAAGGATCTTGGGAGTAAGGGTTCCTCGAGGTATTTATCGACTTCGATAATACTCCCCCTGCAGTCGGATTAGTATTTTCACATTACCACATCCACTTGCTCTCATGCAAACTCCGTCCCATATGCTATGTTTACGCTTATGGGGTGGCGACGGAAGATGGAAGGCTCTGCGCGTACATGTGTTTTCTATTTGAATTTGCCCGGCCATGACTTTTAAATTTGAACAGGCTGTACTATAAGCGTACTCATTCTCAAAACCATATTTTTTAAATCTTGGATCTAATATAGTGCTCTCAGCAAAAAATTATTCTCCTTCAATGCCCGAAAACCTTGAGTTAATTTCATTTAAAAGCACTTGGGTCATTCGTAAAACACAGTCCGGATGTGCCATAGAGATAAAAATTTTAGGCATTTCTTTTTGAGGGCGTTCGATATAAGTATCACCTGAAATTAATTTAAAAATAACCTAATGCACGAAAAAAGCATGTTCAAATTAAAAATTTAAAGAAAAAAAAGTGTCATTACTATACCTCTGATATTGTAACATTCTTTTTGAACTCATCTCCTCAGTTACATCTTTGAAAAAAAGAAAGGATTTCTATTGCGCGAATCCAAAACCTCAATATCTTCAGATGTCATATTTATAGTGTCTGGATAATCTATTGCAATAGTGAATATTGTTTGTAAGTAGGTAATAAAAATATAAACAAATATATTTTTGAAGGATATAATAAAAAAGCTAGGGTTAGGATATTCAAAAGCAAAACAGTCGCTTCTAAACGTGCCTCAAAGGATATTTCCTTATCGCTCGACGAGACTCGAAAAGCAATAATGCAATAAATTTGTCGCATGCGTCTCAATTCCTCTTTGTCTTCATTCTATAGTTTTACGGAGACGGAGAGTGAGTAGCGCCTAGCGCGACTACCGCGTCATAAAATTTGAAGCGGTACAAAATAAAATATTGAGCCGCTCTTACATTTTGACGTCATGTACGGGACAAATGTACTGCCTCTTGTATGTCCTACTCAACACTAGTTCCGAGGAAGCAAGTTTGGAGTACCTACCTACTGAATAGGGTGCCAATTTTCGAAAGGACCAACCCGGGAGATTTTTTTAAGGAGTTTAGTAGGGAGGGGGATGAAGAAAATGTCAATCATTCATTTAATTTTAATTTATATCCATATACTCTGCTTCTAATATTTGACAGTTTTTTACCACAAAATAATAATCATTAAAAATCGAAGTTTAATTAGTAGAGCGCGGTTGCGTGTAATTTAAAAAAAAAATGGGGAATTAGTCACCTCGGGAAGTCGGGAGGTTGACCATTATTACCGGAGTCATCCGGGCAATCCGGGAGGGTTGGGAACCCAATAACTGAATATTTAGAAAATCTTCATGCAGATGAGTTCTATATTTTGTAAGAAATGTTCACCGTGCAAAGTAGAATTGTGTTTGAAACATGACAAAAACTGTTTCATGTTATATTAGGCAAAATAGGTTATATTGTTCGGTTATATGTTCCTACTGGTTATGTGGAGTGACCACATCCTGCAGGATAATCCTTGTGTTTTTTTTATCTTGAAATTTGTTTCATTTTCTTCGAGTATCACTAATAAACCATTATCAAACCATACATAATATTTTTTCCACAAAAAAATAATTTGGGCCGGAAAGGGTTAATTTATATAGTCTGTCCAGCGAGAGTTGGCGTGCATGTCTCAGTCATGCGTAAATAACGACCCAATGCTGCCTACCCAAATAAATTGTTATGTCGTAAGAAATTTTCTAAAAAGTAGTTATATGGTGATAGTGACCGGATCATCAATTTCGACAAATACTCTGTCCTTAACATATCAAGTCGTATGTATCTCACGAGAAAAATTAACATTCCGAGTAATGAAAATAAGTTGAATGGTTGTTAAGTTGTCATTTTATTTCAAAATTTGCAATGTTGTCGGACCCTCTCGACCAATGCGCCGGCAATCGGCATTTCACGTTTGACAATCGCCGAGATAACCTAGTTCTTCGAAGATTTTGTAAGTAAAAGGTCGATTTATCGATCGATGAATATAGAGTGTCACTTCTGGTAGGGAATAATGGTTAATTTGAATTTACCCCTAAAAATGCCCGCCATGTCAAAATGTCAAACATGCAAGATATCTCATTTTTGTTGAAAATTGGTTCAGCTAATTAGATTTAAGATTATTTATTACGTCTGGCAACAGTGTTCACGATCGACGTCATATACAATTGATGACGTGCGCGCCAACTCTCGCTGGACAGACGATATTATTATTCAAAATCAAATCATGAAAAATATACAACAATCAAATCATGAAAAACATACTTGTCGACCATGGTCAATTTCATACATTACACAAAGTGAACAAGGAAAATTCTTTAATAATTTATAAAATTATCAATCAACTTTCCAAGGAAGCTGGTTATACGTATTCAGCAACGCAAAATCTGCATTCACAATCGAACGGTGAATTATAGAAATTGTCAAGTCACCCCGACGCAAAATCTGCATACAGCTGTTTCGATCTTATTAGATCTCATCAGTGCAGCTTATTTGACTCGGAGTCAAATAAGCTGCACTGATGAGATCTAATAAGATCGAAACAGCTGTATGCAGATTTTGAGTAGTGTAAATGTAAATTTAAAAAATATACAAGTTGACCATGGTCAATTCAATATACTGCATAAAGTGAACATTCTTCAATAATTTGAAAAATTATCAAATAAATTTCCAAGGGAGCTGGTTATATGTATTTCTCGACGTGAATTCTACATTCACAATCCAATGGTGCATGAAAGAAAACGTCAAGTCACCCCGACTCAAAATCTGCATACAGCTGTTTCGATCTTATTATATCTCATCAGTGTAGCTTATTTGACTCGGAGTGAATTAACAATTTTCTAAATGTTCCCCAATACAAATCGTGTTCGGAAACACTGCCTGGATAACAATCCAGTGCGCCCTCTACCAAGGATATTGGTAACCATTTTTCGTTCCAAAAAGTTCACTTCGATAATGATCAGAAATATTGACGAAATACTCACTTTAACGGTGACTTCTTCGGCTGCGCAGTGGATGTGCATGACGGCACTGTAACCCGCACAGATGATCGACTTGTGTTCCAATATGACCAATTGGGCATCAAACACTCGACCAGTGTGTATGGGGCTGATAACGTCGCACAACACGAAACCCGGACTGACGTCTTCCTCCTCCACCCCCTTGACTTTGATCTTCACGTTCTCGCCAGGTATCACATGACCCACCTCGTCGTCATCCGAGAGGAGCATGTCGACAGTAACAGGCGTCTGCAGAACACGAAACATTCATTAAAAGATGATCATTTTATTTATGCAATTATGGCAACCAAAAAAAGTTGTCTCTCACAAATAAAAATTATTATTCATCATCACGAAGAGTTCTGTGATTGCAGTTGGAGTGGTTTTTTAAAATTTTCAGCAGAATTTAGTAAAAACAGTCTTCTCAGTATTGAAAGTGCAAAATATGTGTTGATAAGTATATCTACATCTTTTTTTTAAATTTCACTTACTTTACTATGTAAATTTATACTTATAAGTAATAAGTGCTATTACTTTTTACCCTTTCATGTAACTTTGCCGGCAATAAAGGCATTCATATAATAAAGTTTGTATATATGCTCTGTTCGATCTTCATATGCAGCATATCAGGTGGATTTATTTGTAAATAGTTGAAACAAGTTAATAAAGACTTTTCATAAGCATGTTACAAAAGTTGACTAAAATTACCTTAGAAATTAAAATTTAATACATATAACACTGCTAGGATCTCTTCAAATTATGCAGAAGTATCTGCTCCTACCACTTTAGATGAATCCTGCATTACTTAATACCAAACTTATCACTCTAACCGGAAGAACCTGTTTTCCAGCAACCATCTATCAACTTCAAACGTTTAATGATTTTCAACTTCATTTTATAATTTATATGTGGAGCAGTATTATATACTTAAGGTATGTTTCATAAACTCAAGGTATCTTAAGTTACGAATCAAAACTATGTTCACAGCTTGAAATACCTAAATTTAAAGTCAAAATATTTTATGTATGCTGATGATACGGAAATGGTCCTATCAGATACAAACATTGAAAATTTAAATCGTGATATAAACTGTGATATGCAAAATTACCTTCAATGGCTGTGTCATAATAAATTGAGTATAAATACTGAAAAAACTGTTTATATGATAATGAAGCAAAAAAACAAAAGGTACTGTGATCTAGATTTATCAATAAATAATGTAAAATTAAAAGAAGTTAAGATACATAAAGATCTAGGATTAGTATTAGATAATAAATTGACATGGAATAGTCATGTAAGTACTGTAGTATCTAAAATCTCTCCCATGATAGGTGCTATAAAAAGATGTTCGCAATTATTGGATATGCAAAGTAGATATTTACTGTATAATAGTTTTATAGAACCTTATATCAGATATCTAATAGCCTGCTGGGGAAACGCACCAAATTATGTAATCAATAAGCTACAAAGAACTCAAAACAAAGCAATTAAAAATATCTTTAATATTGAACACAGAACATCAACAGAACATATATATAAAATAACTAAGATTCTTAATATACAGAACTTGAAAAAATTAGAACAAGTAAAATTAATATATGGCATAAAGAATTGTCAAATAAAAACTCAAACAAAATTAAAACAACAAATAGAATATCATAATTATTTGACAAGACAGCGAGACATATTCAGAAACGAATTTAGAAAAACAAATAAGTCTCAGAATTCTCCTATTCACAGAAGCATCCAAGTATTTAATTCCATCCCCCTAAATATAATTAACATTGAAAACTATAAAAGATTGTGCCGTCTCCTGAAGGAATTCTTGAATTTGGAATAGACTTTCCGTTTTATTATTTTTGTTTCTTTTTTATTATTATTGTTATTAGATTGAATATACTCTGTGTTTTCTAGTTGTATTAGTAGGCCCTGGTGCCAGTAATGTAATTTACTGTTTAAGGGTCAGCAAATAAAGAAATACTTTATTATTATTATTATTAAAACTGAATTTAAATCAGGTAAGCTAAAATCTCAAAAAAAATATCAGTGAAATAATAATTTTGAGATACTTCTTAGATTTCAGTTTGAATCATATTTAATATTGTTCATTGATATTTCGCTGAACTCATGAGGAAACATGTTTTGATATTTATTAAATGAAAATGTATTTTCGAATTAAATCCTCTACAGCATTTCACGCTATAATAACCAACTTACTTTACAATTGTTGGGGGTTACTAGCCCATTATCAGAAGTCTAGAAAAAAACGCAATAATTGTAAAATAGAGTTGGTATTATATTGTGAAATTTTGCCAAGTGTTTAATTTGAAATATCTTTTCCTTAAGGTAATATTGAACCATATTTATTACGCTACATACCCTATTTGGCATAATAACAAGACTCTGTCCTTTCCTACATTCACCAGATTCAACTTTTCCCATTAGTACTGTGCCCATATCCTTGTATTTATCTACTATTGGCATTATAAAAGGTCCGTCATTTTTTCTGTTGAGCGATGGCAAATCATCAATGAATGGAATAAAGGCAGGACCTCTAGAAACAATAATTTATACAATTAAAAATTAGATTTCATACATACATACATACATATATATATATATATATATATATATATATATATATATATATATATATATAGATATATATTATATATATATATATATATACATATATACATATATGCTACTATATATACATATATACATATATACATATATACATATATAAATATATAAATATATAGAATATACGTAAATATATACATATATACATATATACATATATACATATAAACAATATAAACATATAAACATATATAGCACTATATATACATATATACATATATACATATATAGAATATATATATATATATATATATATATATATATTATATATATAATAAATATATAATAATGATGAAAATGGAGTGTTGCCGTGTAAATAAAATTTAGAAAAAATGTGAGTTCTCTCCTCGGCAAATTTAAAAGGGGCCAACTAATGTGAATACATAACCAATTTGTCATGACATGATTGACAAATTGGTTATGTATTCACATTAGTTGGCCCCTTTTAAATTTTGCCAAGAACTCACATTTTCTAAATTATATAATATATATATATATATATAATATATATATATATATATTAATAAATATATATAAATATATATATAAATATATATATATATATATATATATAAATATATATATATATATATATATATATATATAAATATATATATATATATATATATATATATATATTTATATATAAATATATATATATTTGTCTTTTTTTTTAGCAATAACATACCATTTATGTTTGAAGACACTTTATTAAACAGTTCACAAATTTTTCGATGAAACTGTTTAATGAAGTCTGTTTTCAAAATCAAATGGCCTATTATTGCTTAAAGATGACAAATAAAAAGATGACAAATAACTACCAATACAACACATACCAAAATATTTTGAAAAAAAAATTATATATTATATCAGTCTACTCTTAGTGACCTGGTCTTTAGTAATAATAATAATATTAAATTATGTTTAATGGGTGACTTTAATTTACCTGTCCCCCCCCCCCCCACCCCCCCCCCCCCCCACCCCCCCCCCCCCCCACCCCCCCCCCCCCCCACCCCCCCCCCCCCCCACCCCCCCCCCCCCCCACCCCCAAAGAATAGATCCTTGTTATGATTGAAACCTAATTTTTTCAAGTAGGGCAGGATTTTATCCCTGCATTCGTTGTACCTACTTTCGTCCCAGCTAACAGTTGGATCGTCCATTTTGTTAACCAGTACTACTAAGTATTTAACACCTGCCGTCTTCGCCAACATAGCATGTTCTCTGGTCTGCCCCCCTCTGTCAAAACCGGTTTCAAATTCTCCTTTTCTAGCCGATATAACTAAAACCGCCAAATCTGCTTGAGCAGCACCACCAATCATGTTTGGTACAAAGCTCTTATGACCAGGGGCATCCAAAATAGTAAAATGTCTTCTATCAGTCTCAAAGAACGCTCTACCTACTTCTACAGTTTTTCCTTTGTCGCGTTCTAAAAATTAAAACAACAATATTCAAGTTTTCTACCCAATAAATTCAGTGGAATGTATTAATTTTTTGGAATATTGCACATCATCAAATTTGAAAAACTGATTATGTTTGATAATTTATGTCAGAACACCTCTTTTGGTAGATGTGGTACATAGTAGATTGAAAGACTCGGGAGTAACAGTAAGTAAAATTACAATTGAATTAGATAATAAGAAAATAAGTATATGTGCTATATACAGACCACCATCAGTCGATGTTTCTACTTTCCTGCCGGAATTCAATGAATTTATAAAACAAATGAATTATGATATAAATATAATATCAGGAGACATAAATCTGAATCTACTTGACAAAGAAAACAATTATGTAAATGGCGATCTTGGCATCAAGGGGTTTTGTATCTTATATAAATTTAGATACACGTATAACACAGAACACGTGTACATGTATAGACCATATATTTTTAAAAAAGAGGCAAAACCTCAGTTATGAATATGACTCTTACATAATAAAAAGCGATTTAACAGATCACTATTCAACTCTGATTAATATAAAATATTCTCTTAATATGAAGTTAAATTTCAAAAAAGATGAAATAAATAATCGTACCTATAAAATAAATTATGAAAAATTGAATCAAATACTTAGCAATAAGGACTGGAAGGAGGTCATTAGTGTCAGTGATCCAGAAGTTGCAACAGAAAAATTTATGAACCAAATAATGGAGGCAATTGAAAATTCAGAAACTATAATTTATAAAAAAATACTTAGCAAGAAAACTCCTTGGATTACGGATGCTATAGTCACCTCCATCAAACACAGACATAAAATGAAAAAGAATCTTTTAAGAAATTACACACACGAGAGAGCCCAAGAATACAAAATATATAGGAATACTTTAAACAGACTTATAAATATTACAAAGAATGAATACTATAAAAATAAAATTTTAGAGCAATCAAATAATCTGAGAAAAGTTTATGAATTGATTAAGGAGGCAACGAATGAAGTCAAAGAAAAAAAACCCTTAAATATACAAGACAAAAATGGATTACTCTTCCGTGATGATAGAGACCTGGCAAATTTCTGCAATAACTATTTCATCAATGTAGGAACTGAATTGGCAAAAAAAATTCAAAAACCAAGAAGTGCTATAACAACGAATAAAAATAATTTATTCACAATGTATTTGAGACCAGTAAACGAAAACGATTTAATAAAAAATATATCTAAACTGAAAAATAGTAGTTCGGCTGGAGAAGATACCATCTCTGTTAAATTAATAAAATCTATTCATGTCCACATATTACAGCCTTTAAAACATATAATAAACTCTATTTTCAAAACGGGAATTGTTCCGACGTACTTCAAATGCTCTGTTGTCACACCTATACATAAGTCAGGTAACAACAAAAAAATCTATAATTACAGACCAATAAGTGTTATAAACAACTTTGCCAAGATCATGGAAATATGCCTAAAAGATAGATTGGTGGAATTCTTGAGTAAGCACCATATGCTCTCTGAACACCAATATGGATTTCAAGACAATAAGAGCACTGAAAATGCTATATATGAACTAACTAGAGGGATAGTAAGATGTTTAGATAAGGGCAAGAAATGTATATCGATATTCCTGGATCTGGCGAAGGCCTTCGATACTGTTCCCCATGACGGGTTGTTGGAGACTCTTCAAGCATATGGAATCAGGGGGACAGCATGGAACGTCCTCGAGAATTACCTAAAGGGCCGAATACAGAAAGTAAAAGTGAACAATGTACTCAGTGAGCCAAGGAAAATCAAGATTGGCATACCCCAGGGAACAGTTCTCGGCCCAATACTCTTTCTAATTTACATAAATTCATTAACAGAAGTTAATATTGGTGATGGTCGAATGATCTCTTATGCGGATGATACAGCTATAGTATTCAATGGAGACGACTGGGATGCAGTAAAGAAAAAAGCGATTGAGGGTATGGAAAAAATTGCAGAATGGCTAAATACGCATACACTGACACTCAACATTGACAAGACTTACTACATTGCTTACTCCATAACATCAGCAAATAGACCAAGTTATAAAACGATATATATACCAAATTTAAACAGTGAAATAAAGGAAACAGAAAACACCAAATATCGTGGAATTTATATAGATAAATACTTAAAATGGAATATTCATATTGCTAAATTGAGCAATCGTTTGAGAAGTCTAATACATAAATTCTATATTTTGAGTAACATATTAGATAGAAAACTACTTATTACTTTGTATAAAGCATTCGTTGAGTCACTACTCCGCTATGGACTTACAATATGGGGAGGAGCCTATAACAATGCCTTATATCCACTGACTACTGTTCAAAATTTTCTCCTGAGAATTATATTTAAAAAACATAGACAATATTCAAGTGATGCGTTGTATGGTCGCCAAATATTCAGAGTAAGAGCTCTATATGTGTTCGTTGTGTGTATGTATTTCCATAAGAATAGGGAACTACAATGTAATGTAGATCACATTTATCCAACTAGAAGTAATGTCAGACAGGATTTAGTCACAGAACCTAGTAATCATATGGCATGAGTGGTAGTCTCCTTCGATGGGTTTCATCTTATCTTCATGATAGAAAACAAATGGTAAAAATCAGGAATGTCTACTCTTTTTCAATCAGTGTTCTTTCGGGAGTAGGACAGGGGACTCATTTGGCCCCTTTATTCTTCCTCATTTTTATTAGTGATGTGATAGATCAAATCCTGTATAGTAAAATTTTGTTGTTCGCTGATGATGCAAAGATTTTTAGAGAAATCACCTCCTACGAGGATATGGATAAATTGCAATATGACATAAATAGCTTTAATAATCGGTGTGTAGCTAATGGATTGAATATCAACGTAAATAAATGCTTCCACATTAGGTTTGGTAGATCACGATCTATTTGTCTTCTTCCATATTCTCTTAGTAATGAACTTATAAATCAAGTGAATTTTACGAAAGATTTAGGTGTAATTTTTGATGACAAATTATCTTTTAAGCAGCACTACGAATTTACTTTTCTAAAAGGTCAAAAGAAAATCTATTTTCTTAAAAGGTTTACGAATAAGTTTAACAACATTGAAACATTTAGAAAACTTTATTCCTCCTTTGTGTATTCAACAGTTATATATGCTTCTCCTATTTGGAGACCCAAAGATAAGGGAGAGATAAAAAGTTAGAATCTCTCAATAGAGTATTTATTAGGTATGCAGGGTATAGAACTGGAATGAGAATTCCGTTTACAGATCACAATTTAGTTCCCCTTTATCAGAGATTTCAAATCTCAAATTTTGAATCAGCTATGGATAGAGCTGATGTGATCTTTGGGTATAAAATTTTGGCCAATTTAATTGATGTACCTGAAATATTGAGTCAATTTAATTTTTATGTACCCCCCCGCAACCTTCATCATAATGTTTATGATTTTCAACCTAACAATTGTCGTCAGGGAGATAAAGAGAGAATTATTGATAGAATATTTATGTTATGTAATAAAATCGTAGACTGGTTTGATCCAAACACACTTTCGTTGTACAAAATAAAAAATTTATCAAAATCATTGTTAAAATTTGAATGAATTGAATAACTTAATATTTTTTTATGTAATCAAGTTTATATTTTTGTAGGCTTCTAGCCACAGACACATTGTAATTTTTAATGTATGGGGCTTGCCCCGTGAATAAAGATAAATAAATAAATAAATAAACTACTATGCCTCGAAATTCATAAATAAATTACCACCTGAAATAAGACAAATTAGAAACAAACAAAAATTTGATGAATTGATCTGTTTAAGATGGCGAGGGAACAATATGGAGTGTTATTGATTCTAATATGGATGGTGGGGGCAAAGCAGTAGACTGAAGATAGAGTGGGGAAATGGGCTACATAAATTACATGACGACATTAAACACAGGCTTACTGCAATGGTACATACAGATGGTGTACATCTAGGTACCATACGAAAATCATAGTGAATATAAATATAAATACATATGTATACCAAAAGTTTTACGACTGTACTCATACTTGCTTGAATAAATTACAAATACAAATTGGAACTGTTTTCAGTTGAGTCAATTACTTATGAGTGACTTAAATTCATATTGAAAACATACATAAATTCTGCGTACAATGTATGGAAATTTAGAAAAAATTTGTAGAAACAAAATTGTTAGGCAAAATTGCTAGGTTAATATAAACACAGTGATTGAAGACCAATAAGAAAATTGCGAACAATCTGTTACGTTCACAAAATAATAACTTCTGAACAAATGACTCGATGTGAATAAGTCCTGTACGTTTAGAAATATTCAGAACTCAGTCTGCTTCATCAATAATTAAATGGATTATCACACAGTTGACCGTAGGAAAATTTTTCCAGATATCCAATAATAAGGAATAAAAACTTTCGATTCAGATCCATCACACCATTGTACTAACTTGGGCCTCTTATTATCTTGATCACCCCTAAATTTTATTAAAAATTCTTTAGAAATGAAAATATTATCATTCTACTGAATAATTAGTACTGTCCCTCTGGTAAATCAGTTGGACAAAATCTATACCTCATGAAACAGGAAATGAAGAGTTGCAAAGCACAATTTACATGAAGAATTACACTATGCATGTTTTAATTATTGCATTATAGCAATTGATAAAGTTTTACTGGTCTGAATATAACAAATTGATTGGTAATTTTCATTTGAATCAACTCACCTTCTTGATTAGTATCTAGGGCCCACGACAAATACCATGATTCTCTACTCTTCTCTCTAGCTTCCCTTTCATATTTTTCTAGTGTTCGTTTGTCAACCATGCCAGTCAATGCCATGATTTGGCCTCCAATTGTCGACTTTCCAGCGTCGACATGGCCAATGAACACTACATTAACATGCTCTTTCTTTTCTCCCAGAACTTCTTCCTTTACAATTTTCTTTTTCTGCACCTGGAATATATTAAAATAACAAAAAATTATTGAGCCAGTCTTGCAAAAGTCGTTAATGATGTATAACATCTAACCTCAGGAACAACCAAAGTGTTCGTGAAAATATTACAGGTGGGTCATAATAAGCAATAACATTTTAAATATCAATAAGAATTTCAACCCATGAAAGCATACAAGAAAAAAAGGCTTATTACACATCTAATATCCGTCTCCGATTCAGTCAAACGGTCGTTTCATCCTGTGTGTAAAAAGTAAAAACTGACAGGATGACCAGACCTATTCATTTAATTTCCGTTGTCGTTTTAGTTGGCTAAATTCAAGTTTAAGTTTATTTGAGGTGGAATTATATTGAATCATGTCAAAATACTAGAACTGACAACTGAACGGATCCTATAGAAATAAATGAAATGATAGAATTCTATCCGAAGAACCCACCGTGTGGTGAAACACCGCGTCATAGAGTCAAATATAATAACCGTTAAAATCAAACATATGTTTTTCTAATAATATTGTTATGGATTTTAACCAAGTAACTTTACGTTAAAAGCAATCCAGATAACCATGTGAATAAATAAAATAAATATACTGCAACTGAAATACTCAATTTTTTCTGAAATTTTGCAACACTAATTCAACCACTACATTTCAAATGTGTTTGTTGCATAAGACAGAAAATTTAAGCACACCAATACTTATATTCCACAACAAAATAATAAACATATATCAAAATATTCCGTGTCATCAACTGAAATATTGAAATTCCAATGTCTCAATGAATGTACTATGTAATTTGTTTTCACCTTAACTGGCGCTTCTTCTGAAGATGGTTCCTCATCGTCCCCTTCAGGAGTGATTATCGGATCATCCTCAGCTACATCTTCCCATGTTCCACCATCACCAGGGGATGCGTCACCATCGGCCGGAGGCATAGCTGGAGGATTCTTTACTTCAACACGCTCGTTTGTTTCTAGATTTGTTCCTGCAATATAATTTTAATATACATCAAATAATTCCATTAACTGCCGACAATAAAATAAAAGTAAAATGAAAGACCCAACTAAATCTAAATTTATAAATTCACTTAATTTAGGCATAATAGATAGATAGATAATTTTATTAGTTCCATAAAAACACAAAAGTTGTAGAACATGTCATGTAAATAAACGAACACATATACGTACATACAAATATATATATATATATATATATATATATATATATATATATATATATATATATATATATATATATATATCATCTATAATTTGATCAATCCAGAACATGTATGTATATACTATTCCATATTGATAGTGCAATTAAAAAATTCATCTAGTGTGTAATAAGGATTCTTCTTGAGGTATCGTTGTAACTTCTCTTTCATGATTTTTGTGGGCATTTGTTTAATCTGCTTGGGAAGATAATTATATATTTTTACTATAGTGTGTACCGCATTCCTTTGTAGATATGTGTAAAGGAGTTTTGGTTGATTTAGGTTCTCATTTTGCCTGGTAGAGTATCTGCCTTCTTCAACTCTTCTTATGAAGAACTCCCCATTATCCACCACAAAGGCAATACATTCATATATATACAGATTTACAATTGTCATTATCGATGTTTCTGCAAAATGTTTTCTGCATGTTTCAGTACCTGGTAGATTCAAAATTGCCCTAAGGTATCGCTTTTGTAATACCAGTAGTCTTTGTATTTCTATAGAATTGCCCCATATGACTATACCATATCTCAGTTTACCCGTCACATAGGAATGATATGCCACAAGAGCAGTATCCACATTCACAATCCTAGCGATTGTTCTCAGTGCATATAGATATTTCGACATATGTGCTGCCAAAACCTCCACGTGGCTAGTCCAACTCAGCCTGGCGTCCATGGTTATGCCAAGAAATTTCATAGTCTTCTCTGCTGTAATGAATCCACCACTGTAATTATAAGTGCAGGGCTGGAAGGTTCTGCCATACTTGAACTGCAATATTTGTGTCTTTTCATTGTTAATTTTTAGCTCATTATCATCAAACCAGCCTTTCATTTCTGTGTAAACTGTATTAAGTTGTTTCTCCAGGTTGTCTGTATCAGAAAGAACTATGGAGGTGTCATCAGCAAATTGAAACATAGGCTGAGTCGTGCACTGAGGGAGATCATTGGTGTATATCACATAAAGAAGAGGCCCCAGTACCGAACCTTGTGGTACTCCACGTTCTACAGTCAACATATTCCATACTATTGGCTTTGTTATGTCCTTTTGTGGTTCAATTATGCAATAATTAAACACATAATTTGCTGAGGTTGAAGACTTCTTGTTGACAGTATGAAGTTCCTGTGGGTGCAACTGGATCCTTAGCTGAGGTGGAGTGTGCAGGAAAATAACTGGCTGTCAAGTTGTCTAGAGGCCCTTATGCTCTAAGATGTCGAAACACATATCTCTCAATAAAACCTCTTATAATGGCATAGTTTGAACATTTCCGCTAATATTGACGTGGGGTCATGTGCCTCAAATGAAGAGAATACAGAGGAAGGCTGTAAGAATTCTAACTGAATTGAAATATAGTGAAGTCTGCACCACGGCATTTAAAAACTTTAAAATCTACATTCTGGTGGGCCTTCTCTATATCAATATAGATACCTCTACGTAACATATAACGAGGTGTATGATTATAATACAAGATGTGGGAAGCAGTTGATGGTAACTAATCAATATATTATTATAATAAATTACATAAATATTGAAATAAAAAACTTTTTGTTAAATAAAGCGTACTATTCATATAAGGATTTTTTTAAACGTGATGTACATGTGTAGATATTATTGTGTCGAAAATAGGTTTGTTAGGCTAATTAAATGTCTTCTACCAATTCTAATTGTGGTGATGTGTTTGTTTGTTTTTTGATCAATGTACTAATGTTATATTTTATACATGTTTTTTATATCAATTATTGTTGTGTAAGTGCTTTGGGTATTTTGACACCAATAAATTATTATAACAGAAATCAGATAATATGTGTTTTTTGAAACCTCACATTTTCAAACATGGCGTTCATTCAATGAGATCATTTAAATTATTTCATAGATAAATGATAAGAACGCAGAAATTACTTGAGCTCCAGATAAAAACAAGAACTTCACCAGCATAAAGCAATATTCATCCACACCTCTGAAATTAAACATTGAATGAATAAATAAAGTGTTAAAAGTAATGATGAAAACCTTACAAGTATTCTCTCAAGAAAATATTAATAATTTCTATTTTCTTATTACTGATTTGTGTAAAAAAGTTTAATCTATATTTATAATTTGTTTATAGTTGCCGAATCTCCATTAAATTTAATTTCATTATGTTTGAGATACCAACGTCAAATTTATGGGACTATTTTTAAAATCATAACATTATTTGAAAATGCAACCAACCAAAATTAGTTAACAAATTATTAAAATACAATGCAGATATGACATGAAGCAATAAACAATAATCCTTCAGATAACTTAGTTTGGTGTTTTACCATACTTAGAAAATTTAACCCTGAAATTAATTAGTGTATTCTACAACAGTTGCCCACAAAAATATAATAACTCTGAAATCTATTTTCGCACATACTAAATTTTCTTTAGAAACAAAATTGAAATCAAATGATATATACAGTCAAAATTATAATTTGGTTTGTATATGATGATCAATTCACATAAAAGCGTATCCCAACAATAATGAACAAAATTCTTCAGCACTGAGCCAGCACGTTTGTATCACTAACCACAACATAGATTATAATGCTGCAAAAATGTTAAAATGCCAAAATTATTATAATAAACACCTGTTTTTCGAGATGGTTCAAGTTCAGAAGACATAAAATAAAATTAATAAGAAATCGGATATAGAAAATTGAAATATAATTTATATTAATCTGATCAATTTCTCAAATTAACTATGTTTCATGTCCCATGGTACAAAGAATAATTTAAATTTCAATAAGACAATCTCGGCCAACATATGGTATTTCAAATTTTGCGAAATAAATATTAGTCCATCTGGCGGTCCATTCATTTTAGGATTTTCATCAGTTTCGATTTGTTCTTCTAAAAAACCACAAGTGTGTTTAAGGAACGTTATCTGAATCTCAAAGACAAAATTAATAATTATTCAATCGCTATGCAAAAGATGCCAATCTATTGATATCACAAAATAATGTGAGAATATTTTATTTAATAACCAGAAAAATATATTTTGAGTTTGCTGTTGTATAGATTATAATTTTTTCAATACATTCAGAACAAATAATAAATTAATAATGGGTAATATAAATGGACAATTATGACGAAGATAAACTGTTACACCATACATATTGAGAAATAATAATATAAATTTTAATGATTAATATGTAATACAGAACATTGTATATGACTATATGAATAATATTGAATTAATTCAGTCAAAATGTAAACTAAATTCATAGTAAAACCGTGTTAAGTATCAACTATATCACAAAATGTGTGTATTTCCAAATACTGAATACAATAAAAGAAACTGAAAAACAAAGTGGGGAATCAAATGTCAAAATACAAAAAATTATAGCTATATTCAAATAAATCAGGACATTTGAAAGATTTCAGAATTGTTTCTAAGAATCTAATTAATTATCCTTAATGTAATCTACACAAATTACATAACCAATTTTAATGTACTTTTGTTAAGTCCATAAATAAAAAAAGTCACATGTGGATTAATTAAATCATTATTTTCGATCAAATTTACAGTAATACCACAAAATAAAAATAAATTTCTTCAATAAAGTATATTTGCAAACACATAGGTACTCAGTTTTTAAATAAAAAAAAAATTGATTCTTAACTGATTGTTAACTGTCCAAAACTAGTTATATCTGGAAAATTACCATTAACCTGGAAATCTTCATTAGTACTTACTGATGAAAAATATGGTATATAAAAAATATTAGTTTTACTTAGTGATGAAAAATTAATTAAACTAAACTGTTAACATTCTCCAGTCTAATATTTCAAAGCTTGCAATTAGCAGTGATCGACGTATTGAAAACTGGATAACTTTCTAAAAACTACGTAATCATATGGAAACAACAGAAATAACTAAAGAGAATTATATTTCTAGTAAATGAGATCATTCAACTTTTCATTAATGCCATACTTGAATGATTAACCTTAAATATAACGAAGAAAAAACCTTACCATTTGGAATGCGGAGTTCAGGTGTTTCTTCAGAAGGTTGAATAGGAGATACGTCTTGTGCCTCAGTTGGCGACTTGGTGAATGAAAATGAAGGCACAAATTCTACTGCATTAACGTTCAACGTGGAAAACTTTGGTGTCACATCTGTATCTTTACTTGGAGAATTATTAGCTGACATAGAATCCGCCTGCGTTTCCCAACTATCTGGAGCTGCGTTGTTCGACATATTTTTTGGCTACGTTTAATACAATAAAATTAATTCGATATTCGTTTCAAAAATTCTCAAAATCTGGAGAATTTTGCAGATTTAATAATCGCGTGTATCTCTACTTTTCACCACCGGAACATAATGGCGTATAATAAGATGAATGAAAATGACATTTCAAGGTTCTATGCTCTTGAACTAATTTTAATGAAAAATATTATCGATTATAATTATATATGTTAATAACTAAAAATATTAAAAATGAATAAGGAATATATCTAAAAGTCCATAACTACAAAGTTGAGAGGTTGAGATATAAAGTTTCTACAAATAGCAAATTTCCGCTTCCGGATACTCAAACTTAAAAATGGCGCGAGTTTCAATGTGACGGTTTATAATATCAGAAAAAGAGACACTTCATAAATTATCGCATTATGATAACTGGTTTTTAAATTAGAAAACAAACCTGCTTATTGCAATGAAACTAAAATTATCATTTTTTTTCAAATTTTATATAATGTATGTAACGTTCAACAAAAACTGTGGAACGTTGTATATATTACCAATCATTGTCTCTAGTTCAATTTGATTAATCAAATATTTAATAAACTAATTACACAAATCTTTTCAAAGATTATTTTATTTAATATTAATAACGTTTTCAGCTGAGATCACCTTCGTTTGTTAAATACTTCTTCATTCATGTGGCAAACGCACATAAACAGTGGAGAGTGGAATCTACTTAATTTGAAATGCAATCGGAATTTCATCATCCACATCTTGCAATTTAACTTTTTTATATTGATGTTAGTTTTTTTTATGTTACTTACTAATAATCATCTATACCTATATTATTTTATTCATTTTTTGTAATATTTATATATAACGACTGTACGGTAACTTGACTATATAAACTTAGTCTATCAAACAATTATGTCCTATAATATCTAAACTGAGCTTTTTGGTGAATGAGTGTCCAGCCAGTCCAGCGACAAACTTCACATAGGTATATTAGAAAAAAGTATAATTTATTCACGTGTTGAGTGATATTTCACGAACAGTGATTAAATCACTGATATCCCAAAGTCACAGTTCCGTGATCACAGTCAACTTTCACAAAGTGATTTGAATATCATGATATCATTCACGTGATTAAAATTTGTTATAAATTCTTGAGCAATTTTTCTAAAACTACACTAGTTCGAAAGGTTTCAGTCTTTTCAGCCACAAGTTCGTTATTATCCAGTAGAGAGAGGAACTCGACATTTTAGTGAATTTCTTATATTTCCTGATATCTCTAAATCTCATCTTCAACAATGGGTACTCGAGATGGATATCTATGTTGCTGATGTACCAAGGTGAATTATCAATGCTTCTCAGTACTTCATTTTGAAATCTTTGTATGGATTTTACAGTGGTTTTCCTGGTGCATACCCAGAGTTGAATACCATAAGTCCATATTGGACGTTGCATCACGACTTTCGTGCAGTTCACACTTTACTGTCTATTCGAATTTTATTTCTTCTACACTTTCCAAAGAAGGGAAGCTGTGTAGAAAAACCAAAAATCTCTTATCATCCTCTTTCTTAACAATGATAAAATCCTAACCATGATGTAGCAATGTTAAAGGTTAAAATTTATAGAGAGAAACAAATTATCATTTAATCATGAACGTCCTTCAGGTACATGCATTCAATTGGACACAAAAATATATGCAGGTTTGACTATGGTGCAAATCTTGTGCAAATTTTCTTCCTAACGCCCATCCGTTATAAAATCCAAATTAAATTAGGTTGTAAGATAACTCCTATTTTTTAAAAATCTTTATATCTAATATGGCGTCAGGAGGATTGTATAAATTTATTATAGTCAAGTTATTCACCTTAATTTTTTGATATTGAAATTTGCTTGGATTGGCGTCTGAAATTAAGATCGTAGCGCCAGAACGACTAATATCGGTACTACAGCATGGGCCATTAACGGTTTGTTTACATTGTTTGTAATGGTATTTACGTTCATTTCATTTTGAGTTTTCGAACGTTTAGCTTCGTAATTTGTATTCTTTTGGACTCCGTATTTTCCAGTGGTTCATTGTGTTTTGATTGAGGATAATATTATCTCTGTTCAACAGTAGAAAACCTACCTACATCAAGTTGAAATCTACACTGAGTTTTTATCATTGAACATGAAAATCAATAATAAAATAGAGGACCAATAAATTAATTGGTTAGAGGAACTATGTATACATCATGAAAAGGCTGTGTGATAGAACACCTATTTATTTAAAAAATAAAAAACTTTCAAAAGTTTCAAGAAAACATCTCTGACATGTCTATTTTCATTACCAACTGAAGAAGTTTTGAGTATAATGGACAAAACTAAGTACTTACCAGCAAAACTGAAAGAAACAACATGAAATAGAAGAAGAATTAACATGAATACTCTGCTTGAATGGTTTGAACGTAATGAGTCATTATATTTTTTGAATTTTCCTGACGTATAACAGCTCTCCTAAAAGTACGGTGGACTTCTGAGAGTCTAGTTTTTTTTGATAGAATCTCTGTTTTCTTGATTATATTATTGAATATTTTAGTTTTTACCTAACTATAGAGTCAAGTTTTGTTTCATATTCTTGATGTTATGATAAACTGTTATTTTGGTTGTGCAAATAAACATTATTTTTTATTATTATTTTAATAGTATCTCTGGTTGTTACATGAAAGAAAATAAAATTATCTAGAATCTCTGGATGATGGCCCAGGTTCAGATTCCGATAAAAGTGGAAGATTTTTCGTTGGAATAGCATTGGACTTCAAAAACTCTACGTTTTTGGTTAGCTGAAAATTGCACATCATTAGTTGGTATAATTCTATATGGAAAAATCCACAAACTTACTGCAGGGAAAAAGAACATTCTCAGTAAACTCTAAAGAACAATTCTCTTATGTTCAGACATTTTTTTCAATCTTTAAGTTATGAATCCACACCTTTCTTCTGTCCATCATTTCCTTGTTTCCCAACTTTGTTTGGAATACAACTTTGAATTGTCCAGCTTTCGGAAAGGTGTGTAAACTATATTCGGGTTTTTTTTTTTGCACAAGATGAACAATAGGATACACAACAATAGTGATTCATCTCTTCTGAACGTTTGTAAACGATTCAAAACACAATTAAAACTTAACAACTTCTCATATAAAATACACGTAAACAGATGTAAACAAAGCAATCTATGGCCCATGCGTTAGTAATATTCGACACCGGTATGGGGCGTATCGCTTATTATGTTTTACCAATAATGAGGTTGGTCTATATTTACGTTAATAAATTTTATAGGTATGCATATATTTTTAATTAATAACAAAATCCCTCTCTACTGACCTGACATTTCTTTGCAAAATTTTAATTGACATGTTTGAGCTTAACATCAAATTTATTGAAGGGATTGAACGTTCCGGGGATTTAGGAATAACTGCTGTTGTTTATATTTCTTCCATATGTTCTTGTTGATTAACTATCGGTTTACTTTTCGGAGGCCAATTTTTAGTAACAGTCGTAGTAACTGTTTTATGTTTTTGTATATTATTTGTGCGTAGAGAGGAATTATTAACTTGCGAATTTTGGTTTGGAGATGTATATGTTTCGCTGTTTATTTTGCGCATGTATGCCTGTTAATTGTTGGTATAAAAGAATTATAATTTTTTTTAAATCCGTTTTTGGCAGTTCAGGCATAATTAAATCAGAATTTTTTTTCCAGCCAAACTATGGTATAGAGAAAAACATGAAAGAATTGTTTTATTCCTAAATGTTGATACGCATGAATAAGAATCAACATAAACTACTGTATTATCTTTGTCAATTTTTCGTTTTTTCAGTCGTCGTACTTTTATTATTTCGGAGTCCGCTTCGGCGTAATTAAGATTCTCTTCTTCTATAATGCTCGAGACACAATGATTTTGCTTCATTAGCAGTCTCAAATTCAATTCCTACCCTGTTTTAACCTTTACTTTTAATAGATTTAATCTTAAGATTACCATTATTATTTTCAAATAAATATTTTTCTAATTTAAGAGGATGAATATTTCCTAAATTTCCGTTTTTCTCTTCAATCTACACAAAATATAGTCCCTGGTCAGTATTATTATAAGTTCCAATGAGTTTTTCCTTACTAATTACACGATGGATGAAAACCAAATAATTATAAGTAAATTTTTTTTATTCCATGGTATTGGCATTACACTTTTTAACTAACAAGTTTTGAGATAATATATTTAATACATTTATCATATCAGTATTTTGAAAATTTTAAGCATGTTTGTAAAGTTCCGAAAATTCAGTTTGTAACTTTGCAACATCTATTAACGAAACTTTATAATTCCTAAGATTATTACGTAGCGTTTTTACTTTTGAAGATAATTGATTGAATATCCGGGAGACCGAAGGTCCCGATCTTACAGTACCCTTTTTTTTGTTTGTTACGGCGAGATGAGAGTAAAATCGTAAATTTTAAAACCGTGGTTCTACGGCTCGTGCGCCGATCATCCACTCTCCAAACACAGAGGGAGCTTTCCAACTACGACACAGAGCGACACACTGGGAGCTTTCCAACAAGGCAGCACCGTGCCACTTTGGGTGTATTCGCGTTGGGCGCTTACACGCTTTAAGTGCTCACGCTTAGAAGCACAGATTATTGGCGTTCGTGTTGGCCTACTAGCGCTTAGATACGCTCACGCTTTGGCTTTGAGCATTAACGGTGAATGTCAGATCTTCTCTTTACGCTTAGGTAGGCAAAAGCCCGATAGTTCACGCAAATAGTGTGCTTTAATATTTCCCTACAAATTTATTAATTATCGACAACAAAAGTTAGTTTAGCTTACGCTTAGTGTTAAGCGTTTGTGAGCGCGAGTCGACCACAGAGAACGAAGCTTATAAGCGTGTAAGCGTCCAACGCGAATGCACCCCAAGTGTCACACTACCGAACACGGTGTACGGGTGCTTTTTGGAAAGCCTTTTTGATTTTTATGTAAAACGCCAGAGAGCGCAGCCATCGTTATTTCAAAAGGCAATGGACAAGTGATTTCTGTTTCGGTTTATTATGAATTACGTACACCGTCATTAGCCAATTTTGTATCACGTTAAATAATGAAAACTGTAAGTGAAATATTAATATGATATAATGCAATGATAATCATCTAATAAATTAATAATTAAAAATATTACCAACGTTAATGCAATAAATCGACTATAAATGTTGGTAGCACTGAAACACCACACGCTCCAACTCTTTTTTGTGTTCGTCCGTGTGTCACTGTGTCGTAGTTGAAACAAGAAGCGATGAACACTGTGGCACACAGTGTCGCTCTGTGTCGTAGTTGTCGTAGCGACACTGTGTGACACGGTGTTAATCGCTTCTTGTTCCAACTACGACACTGTGACACACGGCTGAACACAAAAAAAAGTTGAGTTGGAGCATGTAGTGTTTCAGTGCTACGAACATTTATAGTAGATTTATTGCATTAACGCTGGCAATAGTTTTAATTATTAATTTATTAGATGATTATCATTGTATTATATCATATTAATATTTCACTTACAGTTTTCATTATTTAACGTGTACGCAATTCGTAATAAACCGAAACAGAAATCACTTATCCATTGCATTTTGAAATAACTATGGCTGCTCTCTCCGGCGTTTTACATAAAAATCAAAAAGGCTTTCCAACAAGCACCCGTACACTGTGTTCTGTAATGTGACACAGAAGGTGCATTCGCGTTGGGCGCTTACACGCTTTAAGCGCTCACGCTTAGAAGCACATTATTGGCGTTCGTGTTGGCCTACTAGTGCAGATACGCTTTGGCTTTGAGCATTAAAGGCGAATGTCAGATCTTCTTTTTAAGCTTAGGTAGGCAAAAGCCCGATAGTTCACGCAAATACCGTGATTTAAAATTTCCCTACAAATTTATTAATTATCGACAACAAAAGTTAGGTTAGCTTACGCTTAGGCCGGCCGCACATTTCCTACAATGGGTTCCGATTGTCTGAAACGATTGTCGGATCAGGGCATCTGACGCTCAAATATCTATACGATATACGATCATATCGCACACCTACGTTCCGATATCGGATCGGATGTACGAGCATTGCGTCCTACTAATCGGACCGACTAAATGTCGGATGCGACTATCGAAAGGCAAGCCGTGCATTATTTTTGCATTGTCTTCCGCAAACATACGATTATTTCTGTCAGTTTTTGACATTGATTATAGAGAAACGCCATGTGTGATACGGAAATTTTGATTATCACGGTTGAAAAATATCCTTGCTTATGGGATCTAAGCCATGATTCTTATCATGATCGAGATTTGAAAGAGCTTGCTTGGGAACAAATATATTCTGAACTTTTCGAGGATTGGGAGACTAAAGAAGACAATGAAAAAAAAAGGTATGTAAGTACAATAATATTTATTTTTTTAAATAATATCGTTAGTTATTTATACGTCTATATTGCCAAGGTATTTCCCCATCCTGTGAAACGAAGTACTCTGCAAATCTATCTCTTATATTTCGGCCTTGATTTGTAGATCTATGTTGTGGACATCGAAATGGATTATCTTCAAAATAGTGTGTAAGAGAATCTTCAAAGTTATAGCCATCTCTCGCGCGTACAAAATTATGTAATACGCAAGCTGTTTTTGTTACCAATACTGCAAAATCTGGCGGAATAGTCATACTAGTATGAAATATCCTCCACTTGTTCGAAAGTATGCCAAAGGTACACTCTACTAAACGACGTGCCCGACTCAGTCTATAGTTAAAAACTCGACGTTGTTGATTTAAATTTGTTCTCGGATAGGGCCTCAAGAAATTTGTATTTAGAGAGAAAGCTTCGTCACCCAGAAATACATGTGGCAATGGTGGTGAATCTATGTGTGGTAATGCTTTGGGACTAGGTAAATTTAGCTCATTCGTAGCGAGTTTTTTTTCTAAAGGTCCAATCATTAAAAATGCTGCTGTCACTTTCTTTCCCGTATGTACCCACATCAATTGCAATAAAACGATAGTCAGCATCAACTACAGCTAACAAAACTATAGAAAAGTATGTTTTGTAATTATAATAGTTGGAACCACTATGCAGTGGACAAATTAGTCGAATGTGTTTTCCATCTACTGCACCTAGGCAATTCGGAAAATTAGCTTTGCTGTTAAAATTTTCGGTTATTTCTTGCCATCGTTCTTTTGAAGTTGGTGGTTTCAATTCCAACGGTTGTAATACTCTCCATATTGCTTCACATGTGTCTCTCACAATTGCAGATATAGTTCTGCTTCCCATTAAGAAATCATACTTAAGCATTTCAAAGTTCTTTCCTGTAGCAAGGTATCTGAAAAAACACATATCATTCATCTAAACGTAATAATATAGTTTTTGGTCCGTAAAATTCTTATACAAAAAATTATAATTTCAGGTGCAGACACAAAAAAAAAATGGAACAACGTACGGGACTGCTTCAGAAGAGATATTAATAAAATTAAAAATACCCCAACAGGATCAGGCGCAAAAAGAAGAAAGCAATATATTTACACCGACCTATTAACATTTCTAAATCCAAATATGCAGAGTCGGCAGTAAATGCATATAATATTTTAGTAATACATAATGAGGTTGATTTAATTTTTTTTCAGCCACGAAGGAAATTATGACAATGGAGGTGAAGGAACTTCAACAAATGATACTAGACAAGAAGAAGACAGTGTAGATGAAAACTTAATAGTAGAAGAGCATATCATGAAGGAAGTACCTGAGAAAATGAAGAAGGCTAATAAAGATATACCAAGTCAAATACTGGAAATAATGAAGCATAGGAAACAGAATACTGCAGTTGATGAAGACGATGATGCGAAATTTCTTTTGAGTTTTCGAAACGATTTAAAAGAAATTACAAAATGTCAGAAAATAGATATTAAAATAGAAATGTTACAACTTGTTAAGAAAATTTTATCTCCACCTCCAAGAAACGTTTATTCTTCTCTTTCGACAAATAGTTACTCACAGAGCCCACATATGATTTTCAATCCTAATCAACTAATTAACACCCATGGGCAAAAACAATTATATCAAAAACAGTCACCATTATCGTCAATAGAACATTCACAACATAGCATGTCAGTAAATGGTGATAATGCTGTTATATATGAGTTTCTCAATTTTAATGATGATGAATAAATATTGTTCTGAAATTATTCTATATCCAACATTGTAACTAATAATTAATAAAAAATTTCTTACCTGAGAGTGCTAGCTAACCGTTCTTCTGGGGAAATTGCAAGTCTCAAGTGTGTGTACCGTTTTTTTATACGAAAAATTTTTCTGGATGAGCATGTAACTTAAAATGCAACGTGTGAAACTGAATTTGTTTAATTCTTTTTGTATTCAACGGATGTATCCAATAGCGTCGTTTTATCTTTTTTACCCGTTTTGAGATTAGAAAAGCTATTGCCAATAACTCTTCATCGTCCATTTTCTATTCGGTGTGTAAAAAAATAATATAGTGTTCAATGACATTCAAATGAAATCGGACATATTTTGTCGGCAGTGTGCGCTAGTGGTCCGATTTGAAATCGTTTCAGACAATCGGATGCGATTGTCTGAAACGATTTCAAATTGGACCACTAGCGCACACTACCGACAAAATACGTCCGATTTCATTCGAATGTCACAAGCAGAGATATTTTTCGACCGTGGTAATCAAATTTTCAGTATCGACATGATTTGACAATTCCTTTTTTTATACTCCCTGTCAAAAACTGACAGAAATAATCGTATGTTTGCGGTAGACTATGCAAAAACAATGAACGGCTTGCCTTCCGGTAGTCGGATCAGACTTTTTATCGGTCCGATTGGTAGGACGCACTGCTCGTGCATTCGAGTCGGACTTCCGATCCGATATCGGATCGTAGGTGTGCGATATGATAGTATAAAAGTGTAGGCATTTGAGCGTCAGATGTCAGATGCCCTGATCCTACAATCGTTTCAGACAATCGGAACCGATTGTAGTAAATGTGCGGCCGCCCTTTGTGAGCGCGAGTCGAGCACAGAAAACGAAGATTATAAGCGCCCAACGCGAATGCACCCTCGTGGCACGGTGCTTCCTTGTTGGAAAGCTCCCAGAATCAACCAACCTGTTTAGTTTAGTTTACTGTCAGATACGCGAATCCTGGCTGAAGTGCTGAAGTATAAATAAAAAACAAGAAAAATATTATTACTATTTTCTATGAGAACATTGTGTTCATGATCATGGCCGTTAAACTTAACGGCGTTAAGTGACAGACAGTGTCCAGTGACAGTTGAAGTTGAAACCTAGTTTATAATAAATTATTCTTAAAATTAACTTAATGATATAGAAGTAATTAATGAAATGAGAAGAAAAGGAGAATCCATGCGTCGCACTGAGCGAACATCTTCGCCTAACATGTTGGAGGCAAGGCTAGGTAGTTATGAGACTTCATAATTCTTATTTGATGTGTCTTTGCAGTTCAAATGATAGAATTTTAATTTGAACAAAGTTTTAGCTATTATGAAGTATTTTTCTCTAATCATATTCAAAGATGATATATGTAATTAAATATATGAGTACCATTTGAATGCATAAGTCAACTTTAAATTTTATAACTATACCTGTAACTGTTTTTTGGTGTTACACATAATATTCACTGATGTCTAAAAAATATATTCACTTTTCTTAAAATATTTCATAATGTATTGTAACCATTACAAAGGTCATTAAGGTTGTTTGTGCATTTTTAACAAAATTATAAATTATTAAATATCTAAAGAATAGCTTATATTATGTGATTAAGTATAACATGAAAGAGAGATCTCTTGGTGAACTTACTCCTTTCAGACTGCATACTATGTAATTGTCAAGGTCTATTCAAGTTTCAAATATATAATAAATAATAATTTTGATGAATTTCTTTGTATTTTTTTTAGATTATAAATATATGAAAACTAGGAATAATGAACTATCCAAAGAGATAGCAGTGCTGAGAAAAAACCTAACCCAAAAGCAGTCAGACATAGATTATCTCTTGAAAGAAAAGTTTAATATAGAATTCAGGTATAATGTGAGTATAACTTTATTGTGTGCTCAATTTACTCTTTAATGTTCTGTCAGCATCATATACAAGAAACAAATGTTAGTTTTTAGTCGAATTTTCCTCAAAAATACATACTATTGCAGAAAAGCAATCAGGTGTGGAAGTAGTTTTTTATCCCATTCAGACCTCCCCTACTACAATTTTTAAAAAAAGGGTGTCCCAAGTTCGAGTGCCTATTAGATGTTTCTGGAGAACGACATATTTGAAATCTGAAAATTGGGATTATGATATTGCTCGAGATTCTCTACAGAGCTAAAATATTTTCGGAGCTCAAGCACTTCCGGTTATACAGGGAGTGAAAATAAATTTTATTCAAAATTTTTGTTTTCAAGTTTTTCGTTCCTGATATGATCAAGTATTCAATTCTGCGTACCTTTCTGTTGACACCATTGCATTTGTTCGGATAGTTTTCGAAATAACGGAAAAAACCCCAAAAAAAAGTCAAATATGTGTAGTCAGTATTATGTTCATTATTCTTATTTCCAACATCCTAAGCGTAAACCGTTTTCACAACATCGAAGAGGAAGAATGTGGAAAAGTCATGCATTTCATGAATTTTGGAAATACAAATCACAGGGTGTTTCAAATTTTGTGTCGAAAATTGTGATCAAAAATTGGCCAGAACTTCTGTTTTTCAAATAAGAACCCTATTTTTTTATCATTGCGTTGGATTCTGCAAAGAAAAATAATGCTAGTTTTTTAACATGATTGTGCTCCTAAATTCAATAATTTCTGAGTTATTTGAGATTTTCCGTATTTATGGTGTACGTAGAGTCAAATTCATCGAATCCAGAAAGATTCGATAAATATTCTTATGAAACCATAGGAACATTCTGTAACCATAGAAGATAAATTATCTATTAATTATTCACAAGTGTCAGGTTTAATTGTTATTCGTTATCTTCATTTCTCGATTTAACAAAATGAATCGCTATTCTAATAATGAAATTCTAAATCTATTTTTTATACATGGTGAATGTGACAGAATTATTAGTAAAACATGCCGGACTTTCAACGAGAAGTATCCCCATATACCTTCCATGACGGAGAAGATCTTCTGAAAATATGTTTCAAACTTTCATAGTTTTGGAAGTGTAATAGCTCCTAAAGAATATAAAAGAAGTGTAGTTGATGATGAGGAGACTTAAATCAGTGTTTTGACTTAATTCGAAGCGAATGAAAATGCATCTATTTGATGTGCAGCTCATGAAACCGATGTGAGCAGAAATTCAGTGAACCAAATTTTGAAGAAACACAAAATGCATGACTATAAATATGAGAAAGTTCATACATTATAACCAGGTGACTACATGAAAAGGCTAAATTTTGTAGAAGAATATTAGAATAAAAATGATGAAAATGTTTTGAAAAAGATCATTTGGACAGACGAAGCTAAATTCAATAATGAAGGACTATTTAATAGAAAAAATTGCCACATTTGGAAAAGTGAGAATCCACATGAAAAAAGACAGAGAAATCCCCTGAACAAATTTAGTTTTAATGTGTTCGCTCTTTTAATGAACAATAAAGTGCGGTACTACATTTATGAAGAAAATTTAAATACAGAAATATTTTTGGAAATCCTGAGAACTTTTGTTTCTATTTTTTGGATGAATTACCGTTGAGTAAGTCGAGTACCGAATTTTATCAATTGGATGGAGCTCCGGCACATAGTTCGCTCGAGGTTTCGGAAGAACTGAATGCAATGTTTGGTAATCGGTGGATTGGACGCCGTTCTTCACTGTCTTGCCCCCAAGATCTCCCTCGGATTTTTATTTATGGGGTACAATAAAGAATAAAGTCTATGAATCTCCTATTGGAAGCAAAGAAGATCTAATACGTCGTGTTGAGGATGCTTTCCACTCACTAAAGGGGGAGGAAATTGAACGAGCGACTAACCGTGGTGTTTTAAGACGTCTTCGAAAGTGTGTGGAACAAAATGGCTATCATATTGAAACTTTTACCTTTTGTTTTGTTAATTTAAGTTTTGAAAACTATTTTTATTTATTTATTATCATAATTTATTTATCATAATTTGGTGTACTGAAGTACCAAATCCATTTAATATGTTTTCCATTGAATAGATGAATTTTCATTCGCTTCGAAATAATTCAAATCACTAATTTCATTATCCTCATCATCAACTATCCTTATTTCGTATTCTCTAGGTGCTCTAACACTTTCAAAACTTAAAAAATTTGAAACATATTTTCAGAAAATGTGAAACAAATGAGGATACTTCTCAATGGATACTCGACATTCTGTGGCATTCACCATGAATTTGAAATAAATAATATCATTTCAAACTGTATTTGAATGTGTATTGCGTATATTTGAAAGAATACAATATAAGAAATAAATCCAAAATCAAATAATATTTCGTATTCTCTAGGTGCTCTAACACTTTCAAAACTTAAAAAATTTGAAACATATTTTCAGAAAATGTGAAACAAATGAGGATACTTCTCAATGGATACTCGACATTCTGTGGCATTCACCATGAATTTGAAATAAATAATATCATTTCAAACTGTATTTGAATGTGTATTGCGTATATTTGAAAGAATACAATATAAGAAATAAATCCAAAATTAAATAATTAAATAGTGACGGTTCATTTTATGAAATCGAAAAATAATTTGACCTGCCACTTGTGAATAATTAATAGATAATTTATCTTTTCCGTCGACCTCTAAATAAAAGGTTACTTTAACGTACAAGAAATTGATGATTAATGACCCATTTTAATGTGCAATTTCTCCTATTTTAATGTATGGCAACCAAACACAGAAGTATTCAGCACGGAACAGTTGAATTATTCTGTGTCTGTACTGTTATTCCAAAGAGAAAAGGAATTCATAATTCAAATCGAAAAATTTAACTCTATGCAAAATAAAGTAGAAACTGCGGAAAAATTTTTATGCAATAATCGTTCGAAAGTAAATAACACTTCAGCTTCCACCAGTTCCACATATTCCTTATCGGATATTGTAGGTAATGTTAACTATTCAGAATGTCACATGTCTAATATTCCATCTATGAATTTCTCAAATTTTTCCATCGGGAGCATAAATTTAAATATATCGAAATGAACATAGAAATTTATATTGTGTCAAGTGTATCTGTCATGCGAAATAAAAATTTATTTCAATCGAGAATTTATACTCAATTCATGATGAGGTCGACGGAAAAATCTTGTAATAAACTCGTTTATTAATGTAGCGATTAATGGTCTCGAACTATTAACGGACTCGCTCCGCTCACGCGTTAAAATATCTCAACCATTAATCGCTCTCATTAATAATAGTATATTATTCAACGAGCACAAAATGATTGCTATTTTTCACGAAGGTGAAGTTTGCGACACGAGCTGCAAGCGAGTGTCGCAATTCACCCGAGTGAAAAATTGTAATTTTGTGCGAGTAGAATACTATACTTTGTCCACGACTTCCTCGAAAAATTTAGTAATAATCTGCATTTTCAACAATAAAAATAGTTATCAAAAGCGTTGACATAACATTTTCTGTGTTCACTGAAAACTGCATACTCACGTAAACGTCAACTATTTCACTTGACATCGATTCCATTCCTTTCTTTCACTCTGATAAAAATGAAATAGATAATTTATTAGAGTAAACATTCAATAAGTTGGGCATTATATTAAATTTTAGTTTAATAATTTGTCTAAAAATTATCTTAGTTACATAAAACCTTAAAATCTAATAACAATACTATCCTAACAATGTGAATGATAGTCTCAAGTTTGGACATACGTTTTGAGTGTGATGTCATGCAGTGTATAATAAACCATTATACACACTAGTGAATAATAGGTATAATTATACTTCAGGAAGCACACGTATAATGAATGATTTATAGTACAGTCGTGGACAAATTAGTTTATTAAATAACTATTTATGAGAATGTTCCTATGGTTTCATGAGAATATTTATCGAATCTTTCTGGATTCGATGAATTTGACTCTACGTACACCATAAATACGGAAAATCTCAAATAACTCAGAAAAAATTTTTATTTAAAAAGGACATTACTCCAAAACATTCTTATTAATGTGTGCTGCTAATTTTTGTTGATATTACAATAGATATGTATATATATAAAATATATATATATATATAATATATATATATTATATATATATATATATATATATATATATATATAATATATATATATATATATATATATATATATATATATATATATATTTATATATATATATATATATATATATATATATATATATAATATACTATATATATATATATATATATATATATATATATATATATCTATATATATATATATATACTATTATATACATCTATATATATATATATATATATATATATATATATATATAAATATATATATATGTGTATATATGTATATAATAATAAAGTTTCTGGAACTGGTAGCATATACAATATGTTGTTGATATCTACT
Source organism: Cynegetis impunctata (assembly GCA_030704885.1). NCBI lineage: Eukaryota > Metazoa > Arthropoda > Insecta > Coleoptera > Coccinellidae > Cynegetis > Cynegetis impunctata. Next base: position 81,741 of record JARQZK010005142.1, read on the forward strand.
TTTGATATAGTAATAATATATTATATAATGTATCAAGTATGTGGGTTAAATATAAACTGAACTTACTTTCATCAATATTTATATATAGATTAAGTTTACAATAAAATCCTACATTACTTGTATTGGATAATATCTTAATATAGAAGCAATCAGCTTTATTCTTGCACTTTGAAAGTAAAAGTTAATTAATTCTTTGATTTTCAAGATTCCCCATTAGAAACAAGTAAAGCCAAGGATAGTAGTTTTAAACAAGTTGTAACACCTCATGCAGTCAATGGTCATATTATACACACACCAACCATAAGAATTGCACGGTATAGTGAACCTACTACTGAACCTGGTCCAAGTTCTACAGTATGTGATGCAGTAAATGAAGATTGTGAGGAAAATACTTCAAATAGTGAGGAGGAAGAGGTACTTGAAAATGACGTAGTGGAAAATGACGAAGATTATAGTGATGTAAGAAATGTTACCTAATTTTGGTGATTCTCTGAAAAATGTCATTATTTCATTATTAGTGGTTTCTGAATTTGTTGGTATTCCCAAATTCAAAATAAAGGGTGTAAGATCTGTTGTATTTAATTTACTATCAAATCGGTAAAATCACTCTTAATTCAGTGCTTTAATAATAATAATAATTTATTTATTTAGCACCTGTTAGTCTGAAAACTCCAACTAAGACTCATGTTATTTAAAATACAGTTATTGGATGGTTGAATTATAAGTAATTTCAAATTATTTTGTTTTTATTCACACAATATGCACTGGACAATTTCAGTTCTTAGAGTGAATATTTTTTTAAAGAATTTTCATAAAAATTCTAATTTATATAAATTGATCTCAAGTTGTAGGATTATCTCTGTGAAAAAAATAATCTTCATAATTACAAAGTTCTGGTGTATTGTTTTGACCAATTCACAATAAATAGTTTTATCAATTATGGACTGATTAATTTCTTTATTTATGATTTAATTTTATTTGATGAATAAACTTGGATTCAGCTATAATTTTGTATCAATCAATAATCTATCGAAGGCATAGTTAACTTGTTTTTGTGAATTCTTGGTATAGATTTTGATTTAAATTTTAAAATTCTTTCGTTTATTGCGATTTTTGAGGAAGATTTTGAAAAGTATTTGAATATTGAATGATCGTTTCTTTCCGGTGATTTGTATAGTTTAATTCAAGATTGTTTGTTCCTGATTTATTAGTAATTTGTTTTAAAATTAAGTCAAACAATCATAGGGTTTTTTCAATATATTTTTTATGGGATATTGCAAAATTTCTATTTTAAGTATTGTTTCTTCAGAGAACTAATTAAAATTTTGAGATTAATTATTGCTTGACGCTGAAAGACGCCAATTTTCAGGGTATGAAATTTTCCAGTAGTTTCTAAATTGATAATGGTAAATAACTCTGAGAACATCATTGATATTTACATTATGCTATGCATTGTTCTCAATTGAAACTTGGCTGATCTTATATATCATTTATTTCCATTTATAAATTTCTGAGTATAATAGTTTCTTGTGTGCAATATATGCAACTCATTTTTATATCTCTGTGATCATTATTTTTCTGAGAGTGTGATAAGTACATATTTTCGTCAAATAATGTCTAATGTTCTAATTTTCCAAAAAATATATTCTTGTTTCCTTGTGATGCACACCAAGTCGTCAAAAGTCACAGTCATATTATTTTGTAATTGATTTAAATTGTTTGAATCATATTGTTAATGTATTTTCAACAATACATTTACCATTTCAATTTTTGTTGCAGGTAGACGATCCAGGTAATGGAACATTTGAATCAAAGTCTACAATTGTTTCGTCAGTTCATTCTGATTTAGATTGTTTAGGTAATTGAAACGAAATAACAGAAAATTTAATATAGAACTATTGATTTCAAATTGGTTAGTTTCTTCTCAAAGGTAATAAAATTCGAAAAGTCAGAACAGGAAAAAATTTGAATAAACAAAATTGGATCATTATAATCTCAATATTTTTTAGCGTCTCATTATATAATATTTTTTTTTTGGAAAGTAAAATTTGAGTTCTTTGATTTTATTAATCAATGCATGTTTTTTCAATCCATATGCTAAATAAAAAATTGAATATATTTTTCCGATCAGTCAGATTGTGACATAAATGAGAAACTACAACTAATTTTCCGAAGAACCTTACTTCAATGAAAGACTATTACGATTTATAACTCTGTAAATGTAAACTGTACTACGCTATTATCACAGGGTTGTTCAACTGGTGGCCCACGGTACCATAAATTGTGGCTCGCGAAAAGTTAGACAAATATTTTCTTTGAATACGGTCCTTTTGAACAAGGTTTCATAATTTCATGGAATTAAACTTTTACCAATTATGCTGTTTTAGAACTCAATCGAAACTATTTTTTGCCATAGGAAAGAAAATCTCTCCATTCCTCAATAAATATGTTCTTTCTGACATACCTGAAGTAAAGTTTCAATATCCAGAATTTTTAAGGCAGTCTAGATTTTCTTACGAATTGAGTTACCTTGAACTTCAAGGAAAAAACCAGACGGTTTCGAATTTGATTGGAATATTCAATAGATTTTGGAATGAGCTGAAAATGTTACACACTTCCTGTGTGCAACTAGCAGAAAAATTCAAAGATAAGCTCCTTTAATAGTTTTTGAGCTACAGTTCACAAATTGAACAATTTATGAATTCAATACAATATTTGAGGAAATTGAAAGTCAAAAGCAGTATACTTCTTTTCAATAATCCAATCCTCTTGGAGCTACTATTTGAGATCAACCACCTGAATTACAACTCGAGTTACGTGTGATCTATTAAGGACCAGGCAAGAAAAAAGGCATGATTTTTTCAAATAGCTTTTTAAGGATCCTTCTTCATACTTGGGAGATTTTAGGCTGAAAATTACATCAAAGTTTAGAAGCATGTATATATGTGAAATTATTTTCCTTACTGATTCTTACTTCATCTTGTGAAATTGTCTACAACAATGTGGAAATTCCTTTATTGCATCCGATCATTCAAAGTATTTACATAAAATAATTATTTTCATTGTTATTGCAATGTCAAAAGAAATATTACTACTTTTTTGGTTTAATTATTATGTTACCTTAAAATGTATCTTATTATTTTTTTTGAATAATTCAATGCTATATGACCCGCGTCTATAATCAAGGTTTTACTTGTAGCCCTTGATGCTTTGCAAGTAAACATTATTGTACTACTAGTTGTGTGTCTTAAAAGGGTGTCAAATATTTTTAATTTAATACTCACCTTACAAAGCTTGTAATGTAGATAATTGAAGTGTAATAGTGAAGTTATTTTAGTAAATACTCTACTATTGGAAAATTTTCCAAACGTTTGGGCATAGACTTTGCAACTGAACTATATTTAAATGCTAAATATACTATTACATTTAGTAAGTTTGCCGTAATGATATATAACTGCCAAACAGCACCCCTCTTCAAAAGTAATAATCGATGTAGCCTGGAATATTGAAAATTGAAGTAATTAAAAACTAGTCAATGTTCTGTTTCAACAACATAAATAAATAGCAAGTTCTTTTAGAGGATGATGGTCCTGGAAGTAATTCTGATGAAGATACTCCGACAATAACTAATGAGTGAGTAAGATTCTTTTTAATATAACAAATTTATATTGTATTGTGATCTTGCTGTTCTTCATGATTTACATTTTGTATTACATATACGTATAAATATATGAAAATTTAAAAGAATCTTTTTGCATGAATTTTAATTTTCGATCATTTTATCCAATAGTTCTTCATTGGTTGTAAAATTTTCATGTATTCATTTGTTTATGATTAAGGTAATTCATATTTTATTAAAATTTTCTACCATGTGAATTGCTATCTATCGATATGACACGCAACAAATTGTATATTATGTTAGACAGACGTACATCGGCGAGCCGCAATATATATTAATTTTCAAATTGCAGAAACCTATCGACTATTCAGGAAGAGATGGAGGCATTTTTTGAACAGCAAACAGAATTGGAAGAAGATCAACCTGTGTTTTCTGATAGATCTCAAGAGGTAAAAATATATCCTTCATAAAGAAGAAAATTAAATTAAAAGAAAGTGTAGATGATTAGACCATGATAACAACGATGCTATAATAATAATAATAATTCATCTTTATTTGAAAGAGATAAATTTTAAAATACATGTTTACTCAAACTAAGCGAAATAGTGTCAAAAAAATACAACATTCAATTGCATAATCAAGAAATTCCGTTACCTTCATTGAGGTGTTCAAAATATGAAATGAATGCACATATAAAGCTTTAACTTGACTCAATTGACTAACTTAACTTTTTATGAGAATTATTCCTTTCTGTTTAATAATGTTTACTCTTAATTACAATTACATCAAGTAGTGTCAAAGCTCCCAGTATAAAAATTTTTGATTACATATTTATTGATTCCAGGTAAGGATTTACTTGAACCAGCTCTCTGAAAAAAGTTCAGGGGTAAATAACGACAGAAGGAGTAGAAATTCGTCCTTTAAATACTTGGACGGATTGGATAGAACCATTTCATCAGTGGTTCCAGAAGCCAGCACGAGTTACGATACTACAACCAGATTCAATGATTCACAAGTTCTAAATGACGAAGTTAACTTCGTTACTCTTACTCCGAAAAGAAAATCTCTGGTCGAGGTGAGCATTGGTCTATTATTCATTATATATAATGTCACTGAAGATAACTTTTAAATCAGTTTCACCAGTTGATACTATGACACTGTGTATTCTATAGATTCCATTGACCAATGTTTCAACTCAATCTTCACTCCTAGAAAACATAGCCTCGACTTGAATTCTATGTATTTTGGTTAACAATTGTACAATAAATAAGGTTGGGAAACATTCTATTGCACAAACGGTACCGGGTTCGAATCCTGGGTAAGATATGGAAGTTGTGAATGTCCATGAGTTTCAGTTGTTATTATCATGCATTTATATTGACTGGGTAATGTACACAGTCGACAAGCCCATTAGGGTAGATGGTGGTACACATGCGAAATACTCGTATGTGTCCCACCATCTTCTTGAAAAAAAAAGTTGTATATAGTTCGAAACGTGTAAGTGCTTCGCTGTTTTCGACCTTCGTGTGGATGCGTGCGGTCTTACGGGCGGCATTTTAACCAAATCGTAGGAAATGTGTTTGAGAGAGCTGTTTCGAGAACTGGGTCCATAGGACGCAGTAGGACTATCGAAATGAAGATAAAAAGCGTTGCGGGGTCTCGTGCTCCCGTTACGATCGGATAGCTGGAATTAAGCGTTCAAAGTTTCCTAAATTTGCGTGGAAATTACGCAATTGCAGTCGCCTAAGAGTTGAAATCACAAGCTAGCTCAGGCTTAGGTGATCTCTAGATTGGATGGCAAGAAGAGAGGTCGCAAACCTTTGCCAGCGATCACCCGGTATCAATTCGGTCTAGACTAGAGGGTTCGTAGGCGGATCTATATTTTCAAGAACCTATATTATGGGCGATTGAGTCAGTGCCAGTTGTGAGTGCTACAAGCACAAAAAAACAAGAATGAACCGAACTAACTAGCAATAACTAATTTGTGAGTGCTTCAAGCACTGAAGAACCATCAGGAGATGCCTAAACTCAAATAATTTATGACCACCATCATAAGTTGACAGAAATTGCATGAATCTATAATATTTTATCATAAACGTGATGTACACAAATGTGACATCTTTTTCAATGATTATGTATTTATATTATTGTTATTGGTTATCGAAATATGGTAGAGTCTGTAACAACAATTTTAATTGATTGCAAGCATTGCAATATAAAAATACTTTTTAGATCAATTATCCTTTGAATTTGAAGGAAATTATTATAAATGAATCGCTCCAATACTACTATCCCTCTGAGGTATGTACATGACATCTCACATTATGACCAAAAATGGGAGCATGTATTTACTTAATATGAAAAAACTGAAAGCAATAAGATGAGCTATATATATATATATATATATATACATATATATATATATATATACATATATATATATATATATATATATATATATATATATATATATATATATATATATATATATATATATATATATATATATATATATATATATATATATATATATATATATATATATATATATATATATATATATATATATATATATATATATATATATATATATATATATATATATGTATGTATATATATATATATATATATACCATAAACATATAACTTCTAATAATAATATAATGAATTTTTCAGCGAAAATCCATAGGCAGTCCGATACCGTCAAAAATTTCGCGAAGAAATATTATTCCCAAAAGGCGTTTTTCTGGAGAAATTTCCGTGTCATCTCCGTCTAAAGCATCCTATACCTCGCCACAAAGGTCTAAAGATATCAGTCGATCAGTCTCATCGTCTTTTGCAGAAATGAATAAATCCTCGGAAAACACCTTGAAGAATAGGACATCACTAAGATCAATGGACACGATAGGAAATAGTGTAAGTTCTGTCAAGCGTCCACTATTTCTCACGTTTTAGTAATAATCTACTTGTGGAATTCAGGAAATTTCATCTCTATAGGCCGCCATTCAAGGGCACACAAACTTCTTTGTAAAATTCATATTAAAGCTTGGCAACACCGGCCCAGCTGTTGTACTGTCGTGTGGTCAGTGTGCTGAGGTCAGATGCGCTTATATTGTAATTACGAACAAAAAAAAATAGCATGAATGGACAAAATGGTGGCTATTGCAGCGTCAGAAATTCGCGCTTATCAATTTAATATTCGAATTGTCTCTAAAGCTAAGTGATTTTAGAAATTAGTTCGAATGGATTAACCTTCTGGAATAACTGCAGTAGTTCTTCAGTAGCTGCATTACGTTTACTTTTATCATGATCAGACATGGTAATTCCCTGTATAATTCTATTACGTCTAGAAAAAAAAATCTTTTACCGACTTTATGAATTTTTAAAGGGGCGAGGCTCCATTTTCTCCCGATTGTGGATTTTTGGTTGCGACGCTTCCCCATCTAAACCGTACGATCCATATTTTTTCAAAGCATACGATATTCGACCTTATTTATTCTATTGGCGTCCGAAATTAAGATCGTAGCGCCGGAACGGCTAATATCGGTACTAGAGCATGGGCCATTAGCTGTTTGTTTACATTGATTCGTAATGGTATTTACGTTCATTTCATTTTGAGTTTTCGAACGTTAATCTTCGTAATTTGTGTTTTTTTGGACTTCGTATTTTCTAGTGGTTCATTGTGTTTCGATTGAGGACAATATTATCTCTGTTCAACAGTAGATAACCTACCTAAATCAAGTTAAAATTTACACTGAGTTTTTATCATTGAACATGTAAATCAATAATAAAATAAAGTAGAGGACGAATAAATTAATTGGTTGAAGGAACTATGTATACCTCATGAAAAGGCTGTATGATAGAACACCTATTTATTTAAAAAATAAAAAAACTTTCAAAAGTTTCAAGAAAACATCTCTGACATGTCTACTTTCATTACGAACTGAAGAATTTTTGAGTATAATGGAAAAAACTAAGTACTTACCAGCAAAACGGAAAGAAACAACATGAAATAAAAGAAGAATTAATATGAATACTCTGCTTGAATGGTTTGAACGTAATGAGTTATTATATTTTTTGAATTTTCCTGACGTATAACAGCTCTCCTAAAAGTACGGTTGACTTCTGAGAGTCCGGTTTTTTTGATAGAATCTCTGTTTTCCTGATTATATAATTGAATATTTTAGTTTTTACCTAGCTATAGAGTCAAGATGTATTTCATATTCTTGATGTTATGATAAACTGTTATTTTGGTTGTGCAAATAAACATCATTTGTTATTATTATTTTAATAGTATCTCTGGTTGTTACATGAAAGAAAATACAATTATCTAGAATCTCTGGATGATGGCCCAGGTTCAGATTCCGATAAAAGTGGAACATTTTTCGTTGGAATAGCATTGGACTTCAAAAACTACGTTTTCGGTTAGCTGAAAATTGCACATCATTAGTTGGTATAATTCTATATGGAAAAATCCACAAACTTACTGCAGGGAAAATAATTATTCTCAGTAAACTGTAAAGAACAACTCTCTTATGTGCAGACATTTTTTTCAATCTTCATGTTATGAATCCACACGTTTCTTCTGTCCATCATTTCCTTGTTTCCCAACTTTGTTTGGAATGCAACTTTGAATTGTCCAGCTTTCGGAAAGGTATGTAAGCTATATTCGGGTTTTTTTTTTGCCCAATATGAACAATAGGATACACAACAATAGTGATTCATCTCTTCTGAACGTTTGTAAACGATCCAAAACACAATTAAAACTCAACAACTTCTCATATAAAATACACGTAAACATATGTAAACAAATCAATCTATCGCCCATGCTCTAGTAATATTCGACACCGGTAGGGGGCGTATCGCTTATTATGTTTTACCAATTGCAGTGCACGTAGCAAGCAAGTGAAGACTGAAGCGTGATTAATCGTGATCGATCAGTTTGTTTTGAATTTTATGCCGATGCGGTGATTTTTAATTTATTTTGCTCGCGTATTGTTTTTAAAATGAGTTCGGTTACTGAAGTTAATTTTAAAATTTTCAATGGTGACTTAGTAGAATATTTGTTATCCCATAACTTCAGTGCACTAAGTTATTACCATAAAGTTTTAATAAAAACATTGCGACCTACGCCGGAATTAAACAATTTGGTGCAGCGTAACAAACAACAGAATCGTGGTTTTGATATCAGAAATTATGAGAGACATCCTTGGCTAACCGGATCACAGGTAAAAAATAAATAATTTTTTTGGCAGTGTTTACTTTTTACTAGGGAAAATGTCTCTGTTTGGGGCCGCTTAGGATTTGACGATTTAAAAAATTTATCACGTTCTCTGGAAAGGCACGAAAAATCCCAGGAACATGTCGTGTCGCGGATCAAATTTAAATTGCTTGGAAAACAAAACATAATTAATGTTATTGATACTTGCTGGGCAACAATTGATTAATTCCTCGAATAGGTAACAAATTCGTTAAGTAGGTAGGTAGGTACCTATTTTGCGAAAGAAAAAAAAATTTGATGAATAGATGAATTGATTAATCGGCTGAAAAGAGTTTTTTTGAATATTGTAAATAGGAGTTGTAGGTCTCAAGGTAGTATTTTTTAACATCTCTTGTAGCCTCCTCAAACAAACACCTCACGAGCCGCCACTGCTTTCTACCACTTACATAGATATATATATATATATATATATATATATATATATATATATATATATATATATATATATATATATATATATATATACATATACATATAACTTCTAATATGCTCGTATAACATAATGAATTTTTCAGCGAAAATCCATAGGCAGTCCGATACCGTCAAAAATTTCGCGAAGAAATATTATTCCCAAAAGGCGTTTTTCCGGAGAAATGTCCGTCTCATCTCCGTCTAAAGCATCCTGTACCTCGCCACAAACTTCTAAAGATATCAGTCGATCAGTCCTATCGTCGTTTGCAGTTCTGTCAAGCGTCCACTATTTCTCACGTTTTAGTAATAATCTCCTTGTGGAATTCAGGAAATTTCATCTCTATAGGCCGCCATTCAAGGGCACACAAACTTCTTTGTAAAATTCATATTAAAGCTTGGCAACACCGGCCCAGCTGTTGTACTGTCGTGTGGTCAGTGTGCTGAGGTCAGATGCTGCTTATATTGTAAATACGAACAACAAAACAATAGCATGAATGAACAAAATGGTGGCTATTGCAGAGTCAGAAATTCGCGCCTATCAATTGAATATTCGAATTGTCTCTAGAGCTAAGTGATTTTGGAAATTAGTTCGAATGGATTAACCTTCTGGAATAACTTACGTTTACTTTTATCATGATGATCATGATCAGACATGGCAATTCCCTGTATAATTCTATTACGTCTAGAAAAAAAATCTTTTTCCGACTTTATGAATTTTTAAAGGGGCAAGGCTCCATTTTCTCCCGATTGTAGATTTTTGGTTGTGACGCTTCCCCATCTAAACCGTACGATCCATATTTTTTTGTTTTGCATGTTGATGGTGGTGTTATTGAGGAATGTTGAGAAAATTTGAAAAATCGCATGTGCCACGGAGGAATAATTTTGGGCGAAGCCGAGCGAACTTCGGATAGAGCCACGAATACGTTAGCTTCGCCTCATTTAATCACGCAGTATGTCGCAATGATTACCTAGTCCTAGATCCCAGAGCCCCCAGACATTACTTATTTTTTCGGCAATAATAAGTGTGGGATAAAGTAGTGTTCGTATGTACTTTCAGTGTATACTTACTAGCTTGGGCCAGGTGCTAAAGGTGGGCAAAAACTCAACTCACTTTTCTTAAACTGTCAGGGCTGATATTTATATATGCTTCAAAAAATACTGCAAAAATTGATAATTATTACTGCCAGACACTTCCCATGGGTGGAGGAAGCCTTTGCAAGACGCTTTGAAGGTCCCAAAAAAATATTGGAATTTTACTTATATTCTCAGTCTTGGTTTTTATATATAATACCCAGGGTACCATTTCAATATTCAGACGCACATTATCTTTCCCTATGAATATGAGCGCAAGGACATGATTCGCCCGTTTAGTATATAGTATTTTATCTAATCTGTTCGAAGCAGAGTGTAACGTGTTCGTGTTAAATAAAAATAGTTGTTATGTTTTCAAAAATATCATGTCACAGTTATTCAACTGCGTTTTTTGTGAAAAATCTTACGTAGATTTTATATCTACACCAGGGGTGCTCAGACTTACAGTGCTGGGGATCTACCACAAAATATTTAGGTGAAAAGCGATCGATCAACTTAATGCTACTAAAAAAGAAACAAATACATTTACAAGAATATGATGTATTTTGCACTTAAACACTGTGCTGACATGTTCTCGGTAGGGGCAAGGGGGGTCTTTGGCGGTGTTACCACGCCCTCGCGATCGACTCTGAAAGTTTCCGCGATCGACCGTTTGAGCACCCCTGCTCTATACAAAAGTATGTATACTCAAACATAGAGCAGGCTGAAGTAGACAGTAAGTATAGAAGGGAGATTGACGCGCTAAGTAATCACTCTCGTGCTTAAACAGGCGCTCATACTCATGGTAGTCCAAGATCCCAGAGCGAAATGTCATGATAGTAAGTATAGAATAATCACTATCGCGCTTAAATGAGCTAATCCTGACATTTCGCTCATACTGTCATACTCATAGGGACACTTTATTTGTGTCTGGCGGGATGTTTCTTCCATACGATCGGTCTGGCAGCTTGCATAAGGTATTGAAATAGTTCCCTGAGTATCATATATAAAAATCAAGATTGAAGAAATAAGAAAGGTCAGTTGAGTTTTTTCCATCTTTAGCACCTGGTACCTGGAAATTGTCCGCCGGCACAAGGTAGCAGGTATCCATACACTGAAAGTACATAAGAACACTACTTCATCCCAAACATATTATTGCTGAGAAAATAAGTAACGCCTGACGGCTCTGGGATCTTGCTCTATAGGGACAGATAATGTGTGTCTGGGGGAATGTTTGGCTCTTACGATCGGTCTGGCTGCTTACAGAAGGTATTGAAATAGTAACCTGAGTATCTTATATAAAAATCTAGACTGAGAAACTAAGTAAAATTCTATTATTTTTTTTGGGACCTTCAAAGCGTCTTGCAAAGACCCATGGGAAGTGTCTGGCAGTAATAATTATCAATTTTTGCAGTATTTTTTGAAGCATATATAAATATCAGCCCTGACAGCCTACGAAGCGCCTGACAAAGGCTTCCGCCAACGGGAAGTGTCTGGCAGTTAGAATTATTATTTTTTTAGTAGTTTTCGAAGCATATATGAAAATCATCCCTGAGAATTTAAGAGAAGTAATATGAACCTGGAAATTGGCCGTCGGCCCAAGCTAGCAGGTATGCATACAGTGAAAGTACATACGAACACAACTTTATTCCACACATATTATTGCTGTGAAAATAAGTAATGTCTGGGGGCTTTGAAATCTTGTTCTATTAGTATTATCATATGCCAACGACGATACGCACGTTCTTTCTTCTCCGCAGTATGCAGCCGACTGAGCGCCACAATGGACATCGGTTTTGGCACTCTTTAGCAGCGTGCAGAGAATTCCGCATCTGCAAATCTAAAATTCGAAGCGATGCCATACAATCCACGTGAATCTGAAATCACGACGAGTTAATGCATTAATTCGCATTGATAATGGAGTTACCCTGAATGGTGGTCATAATACGAACTATGTTTAACGATGGAGATCTTCCCATTATATGTCGTAGAGTCGAAACAAATGTCGGTAGTTCTTGAACCGTGAGGATGTTTGCCGAAATTACAATTTTGTAAATTTACACTTCAATACTGGATTATTGAAAGATTTTTGAGATCAAGGTGTTTTGGCTTTATAGGTTCTAATCGAAATAAATCCATAATGTTCATTATGATGAAAATTAACAATTCGTCAGTGTTTTCAAGAATATAATAATAATAATACATCTTTATTTAGCAGAACAAGCTATTGCATAACAAATAGATTCAAATTACATTACAAATCTTCGAAAAAATACAAGTACAAATATTAACTGAAACAGAAAATAACTTCTAACTTAAAAAATACATTTTTCTTAACCTTGACTTGAAGTGTTCCACAGTAGGAGAAGCCTTGATACTTGAAGGTAAGCTATTGTATAACCTTAAGCCTTCAACAAACAATGACTTCTCCATTGCTGTTGAATGAAATCTCTCAATCTGATAATTATCTTTAGTCCTTAGATTATAATCCATGTTCCAAGATCTTTTATTCAAACATTTGTTAAAATATAATGGAGCTTGATTGTTGGCAATTTTATAAATCAACAGTAAACCCGCCACACGTATAAGCTGCGATATATTAAAAAAATTTAAAGACTTCAACATACTGTCAATTGCGGTATATCTGTTACATCGCAATAATATTCTCATTGCCTTATTCTGAAGAACCTGTAGTCTACAGATATCTTCATTGGAACAAGACATCAAAAGAGATAGACAGTAGTTGAAATGTGGATAGATAGTAGCATTGTACACTAATTTTCTGCACCACAGTGAAAGATTTTTACTGACTCTCGACAAATATCCTACTTTTTTTCCTATTTTCTTACACAAAAAATCAATATGTTTCTGAAATCTGAGCTGAGGATCAAATATAACTCCTAAATATTTTATTTCATCAACGTATTCAATTATACTATTATCAATTTTAATGACCCAGTTACCCTGTCTGAAATTAGAACAATTTTGTTTGCTACCCAGTATCATGCATTTTGTTTTTTGTGAATTTAATTTCAATTTATTCCCCATCAACCACTCATTCAAAATATCTAATTCGTTGTTCATAATGTTAACTAGATCCAGATAATCCTTACCAGATACATAAATCAAAGTATCATCTGCGAAGAGACTGACGAAAGAATCCTGCAAGTATTGATACAGGTCATTAATATATAGTAAAAACAATAGTGGTCCCAAAACACTACCCTGTGGAACCCCATATTTAGTCGGAAGCTCCTCTGAGCATTTACCATTGATTTTAGTTTTCTGATGCCTATTTGTCAAGTAATTTCTAATCCAAGCAAGAACATTTCCCTTTATACCATATTTTTCACATTTAATTACTAACTTATCCCTATCAACAGTTTCAAAAGCTCTTTTTAAGTCCATAAATACACTAATTACAATGTTTCCCTCATCAATCTCTCTCTTCCAATTACTACAAACCAGCTGACAGGCCATCTCACAGGAATGATGTCGCCGGAAACCAGATTGGTTGACGAACAATAAATCATTCACAGAGAGATGCCCACTCAGCTGTTCATGAACTATGATTTCAATTATTTTATGAACAATCGGGAGAAGATTAATTGGTATTAAGTCCTCTGGCTTCCTGGGATTAGCACTTTTTGGAACAGGAACAATAGTACTACATTTAAGTTTACTCGGCATGACACCAGTATGTAAACACGTATTGATGAGGTTCAATAAGGGATACCCAACGACATAAAAGATATCCTTTAATAGTTTCACAGTTAACGTATCATCTCCTGTGGCTTTACTCTTTAACCCAAATATTATTCCGTGTATTTTATTCAAAGAAACTGTCTTAAATTCAGTAATGTCAACGTTACTGGCTATAGAAATCTCTGTAAATTTTGTAGGGGTAGGAATACTATCTGTGATATCATTAACACTATCCAAATAAAACTTATTTAAATATTCATTAAAAGAAATCTTACCACTAGCCAACTCCATTGAATCATAATCTATGCCCACACTTTTATTATTTACAAGTTGCTTTAATGTACGCCACATTTTTTTACTATCCTTATGATATCCATCAATAGCCCGTTCGTAGTATTCCCTTTCCTTTCTCCTTATCCAACCCACCACTCTGTTACGTTTATCCTTGAATCTTTCAAAATCTACAGGATTATTGGTAAACCTAAAAGTTTTATACAGCATATCCCTCTCCCTCTGCATTCGTCTAACTTCCGCATCAATCCAACATTTACCGCCAAAATTTGTACGTACCCGCAAAGGCACTATGCTGTCCACAGTCGATTCAACATTACCAATAAAATTTTTGTACAAATCATCAACATCAACTGAGTTGTAATCCCAATATTTATCAATTAAAGTCGCTTCAATATCCCTTATTCTCATCAATGAATAATTTCTAGTAAACGTTTCCTGTAAATTTTTTCTTACTTTAACACTGATCTCCACTCCGATGATGTCATGATCAGTAAACTTTGGAAAATCTTCATCATCAATGTGTTTAATTGGTTTATTAGTTATTATTAAGTCTATCAGTGATTTTGAATGAGAATTTGTTCTTGTTGGTTTCTGTACTAATTGTTTGAAGCCAGCTGACCTAACAATATTCATAAACTTATATGCATTATGATTAGGAGCTAAAAGATCGAAATTAAAGTCCCCCAGAATGATAACATCATTACAATTTATCATATCTTAGTCTAACACTTCTCGGAAGAAATCTAAAAATTTAGCACTACACCCACTTGGAGATCTATATACACCTCCTATTATCATACTATTACCACCGATTACACCTTAATCAATGAACACCAGTATTCCTTATCAACATTAAATTTTTGCAAGTCTGTATGTTGAAAACCGTTTTTTATGTAGATGATTACGCCACCAGTAAACCTACTATTTGAGAAAATTACGTGAGATTGATAACCCTTGATACTAAATTCAGATGGTTCAATTTTCTCAGTTACATGCGTTTCAGTTACCACCATCACACATGGACCAAAATCATTCATTAGTTGTTCCAACTGAACAAAATGTGAAGTCAACCCCTGAATATTCACGCACATTATATATCCCCTATCAGTAGCATGTAATTGCTATTGATAGCTTATTCTCTCTTCATTCCGAGATATCTGGTTTAAGTAACTTGGACATTTCGCATCAAAGACATTGTGCCTGCAATCCATATTTTTCATTTTTAAAATATCGATGGCAAATCTACAATTGGTGCATTCATATTCCTCGGAAGTACAGTCTTCTTTCTTATGATTTTTATTACAATTCGGACATACCACCTGGGATTTACAGTTATCAGCACGATGGCCGTATTTCCAGCAATGGAAACACCTCAAAACACTTATAAACTCATAAAACATGTAACTATTCCAACAGCAGAAGCCAACAGTTGTTTCGGCCTCATTGGACGTCTATGGTTCTCAATTCAAACGTCCGCACAAAAACTTTATATATGTGTAAGTAACACTACACCTCAACTGTCTAGAAGAATCGTGAAGAATTCAACATTATATTGCAAATGGATTTAGTTGCTCACAGATTTTGAATATTCTGCTCTTACCCTCGAAGATGTGTAACCGGCCTTGTTATTTGATAATTTTAACATAAATTTCATCGATTTTCGACCATGTAAATTTTGATCTATCTCTTCATTATTTAATTTCAAAGGAGTCGCGGTGTAATAGTTGTTTTTATCATTGATGATAGCGATGTACGAAATATTTTTTTTGTAGGTGACGGATGCGAATTCAAAGTCATTTCTAGTACCGACTTTCAATAGCTTCATTGAAAGAACGTGAGTTTATTTTAATGTAATTTATACTACTGCTTTATGCTAAAATCCGTTTTGTTTCCAGTTCGATAGGCTCAACGCCTTCGTTTGCAACAAATCAATTCTCTTCAATGGATCACAGTGTAACCCCAGTCACCGCTAAAGTCAATATTAGACAAAATCGGTAAGTAGTTATTATATTTTTACTGATTTGCAAATGATGTACTCAGTTTAATCGACTCAAATTGCATTATTTACTTTATTTTTTTGCTTTTAGTCAGCGTTTCTTAATTTATGTTCATTTTTGAATTGCCTGGTCTATTGTATAATCATTTATTTAAGTGCAGTAAGATTCTTATTTGAATATAAATCATTGTCTTTACCTTTTGATCAACATTCGTTAGTTAGTACTTATTTATATATTTTATTGTCTTTAACATACATACATATTTGTATTGTCTTTCGTATCCTCGCTTGCAAGTTTAGTTGAAGTGATGCATCATCTCTTTCAAAATATATGTGTGCTTCTTCTATTACTGGTATCACTTGTGTATAAATAATTTCATCATTGATTTGTTCTAGATATCAAATCAAATCAAACTGTTTAGTTTGCCAAATTACTTAAAAGCAATTCTAATTACAATTTTTTCTCTTTTGTTCCTGTTTATTTGACTTCTGTTTTATCGTTATGACATTTGTTTTCTTTTCTAGCTTATTCATTATTACCTTCTAAGGCCATTCTTTATGTTTCTTGATATCGAATATATATTCTGCATGTACCATTTAATTTCGGACACCTCTTGATCTGTTTTCCTCTAGAAAGGTTAATTTAACTTTGAGAAAGTTTAATTCATATCAGTTTTTCAGTATTTGTTCATATAGAATAAAGTATAAACTTTAAAATAAAAACACTTGGCTTATGTTTCACAATATAACAAATATTTAGATACTGTATTTAACAGTAACGAAAAGTCGACATGTTTCGAGTTATGAACTCATTATCAAGACTGACTACAGGAGAGTATTGCATCGTAATTTATAAAACAGACAAAAGCAAAGGTGATACCTGAAAATCAATTTGTTCGTTTACAAGGGGTAATTGACTATTATGGGCGGAACTTATTTCGAGAATTTCAAGAAGGTCAAGGCGTTTTCCCTTGTTACCTGAATGTAACAATTTGGTTTTGTTGAAATCCAGGAAGTGATTGAATTTTATTCAATGTTCAGATAAGCCAGTGGTATTTTTGTTTTGTAAAATTGACTTTTTATGTTCTTCAACACGAATATTTATATTCCTTCCTGTCTGTCCAATATAGAAAGCAGAACATTCGTCGCAAAATATTTTGTAAATACCACTGTTTTCTCCGATGTTAGATTTTTCTTTATTATTGACCAAGAATGACTTCAAGTTTCTTTTATTTGTACAAATTGTTTTGACGTTATTTTTCGATAGTCTGTTACAAATTTTGCTACTCAAATTAGGCACATAATTTATTGGGAAGTATTTTTGTTCTTCATTAATAGTTTGCGTGGGGTATATTGAATGCAACAGATACTCAATTCGTTTTTTCCCAATGAGCTTGTCGATAAGACTTTCATTGTAACATTTGTTCCCCAAATATTCTGAATTTATCAGATTGGTTGCAGAATTCACTTTCGTTTTATAATGTTTGCAGTTATTTAGTAAATTTTCGACATCATCGAATATTTCTAGTTGTGTCCGCCTTAACCCCATTTAATCATTCAGTATTGAATTAAGTCTATTGGATAGAAAAGGTTGAAATTGTATAATACTAGAAGGATAGTTTTCATTCTTATATTATCAATGTAAAAGTAGAGGAATAATTGATTTTCTTATTTCAGCAAAAAACCTGGTGCTGTTCCTGTAGTTCAACTAACTCGGCTAGAATTATCCGAAGAGGTAACTCAACATCAATGTTTGCGTTCGATGAAACTATCGAATTCGTCAAAAAAAAGTGAAGGTAGCGGAGAAGAGTTATTGACTAATCAACAAATCAAGAGAGATAAATCAGATGTGAAAAAAAGAAAATTGGAAAGGAAGACTCCATCTCCCTCTTCACCGAAAAAAGTTGTTGTATCTAAGGTTAAAAGGTAAGCCTCCCTTTTTTGTTAGATGTATTAATCTGCTAAGTATCATAAATGTGAAAACTAACTACCAAATATTAATATTTATTAGTAATTCTATATTCCATAAAGTTCTTACATGAAGTTTATGAACAACAGTTTTTTATGTTACATATTAGTGTGATGGTTTAATTGTTATTCTAACTTTTAATTATGGTTTTTAAAAATCGATAAACAACAGGATTTTATTTAATCCGAAATTATGAAAAGATTGCTTTACTCAGAATTTCTTACAATATTTTATTTGTTTACTCATCAGAACATTATTGTTGTGTGATTTTCGTCTTCAGTTGAAGCCTACATCGGAATAAAAAAGAATATTTATAGAAAACTGTATTGCTTATAATCAAACTTTTATAATTTTCAGGGAGAGGCCACCGGAGAAAACAGATGCTGCAATTGTTTGGTGAGTGTCATTGTCCTTCAAATATTAATAGTATTAAAACATACAAGGAATCAAGTGTGGCAAATTGATTTTAATCCGGAACAAATTTTGATTAGATAACTAGTTGGATTCTAACAAAAGGTTTGTTTTTGCTATATTAGAATATCTCAAAATAATAATCACGAATTATCAAATTCAATTCTTGAATAATAATAATAATAATAATAATGACTTTATTATCTCACATACATTTACATGCACATAAGTGAGAGTAAAAAATTACTTAGAATAATGCATTACAAAAAATTATTAACTACGGTTATCTAAATACTCGGAACAGTCTGTAGCTTCTGAAATGACCATAGAAATTGAGCAGTTATTCAAAAAATACTACATAATAAAAATCTTATAAAGTACTTTCACAGGGCCGTATCCAGGGGGGCGCTGAGCGTTAAAATGTTTGCAATTTGCAGATCGGGTCCGTATATTTCAGCTTATTAAAGCGGTAAAAACCTAACAGAGTGAACTATAAGTGGTACTAAAGTGAAGCTTGAAACTCTGACTTTCTGTTTGAACAACAAATACAAAGTAATAGTGAAGGTGTTTTTAGAAAATTGGAAATTAAGTTAATCTCAATTGGTGAATAATGATAAATCGTTAAAACGTGAAATTTAACGAGTTACAAAAAATGTAATCCAGATGTCTGGATACTGATAAGAGATTTCTGGTAAATAAATTTCAAGAAACTCGAAATAAATAAAGGAGTCCATACGCTTCCGGACATCACTGATGTGTTTTGTTGCTTATTGTGGTTGATCATCATACCTGGTGTGCAACATGGCAACATTGATTTGTAATATATGTTCAAAGAATATTGGAAAAAGTGGTTACAAAATAGAATGCAGTGCTAAATGCGGCATTTGGTTACATCTTACTTGTACCGACTTAAAGAAGGAAGACCTTCCTAGTTTAAAAAATGGTAAAACTTCTTATTTTTGTCCAGGATGTAAGAGTGAAGTTAACCACCGACTGAGCAGCCTCCAGCATACCAGGAAAAGTTTATCTTACCCAGAAGACAGTGGCAGTTCTGAAGTTGAGGAGGATCGCGTAGGGCAAAAGAAGAAAAATAATGAAAAAAGAAGTTTGGAAAATGTTACAATACGCAAAAAATCAGAGCTGGGCGATTCTAACATAGAATTTCGCCAAATGAAAAATATGTTTGAAGACAAATTTGTAAAACTGGAGGAAGCACTTCAATTTTCCAACAGTATATTGGAGGAACTTAAATCATCTCTTAAAATAGCTACTGCAGAAAACAAGAAAATAAAAAAAGATCAAGAAGCACTCATGAAAAAAGTCTCTCACCTTCAGGTGGAAGTTGAAAGACTAAAAGAGGGCCAAAGGTCCCAACTTGAAGACCGAAACAAAAATTTAGTGGTAATGGGCCTGCAAACCGAGGGTTTTAGAGACTCGGAATGTGTTGAAAAGCTATTTCAGTACTTAAACCTCAATATCAAAAAAGAGGACTACTCTGTGACAACGTTACCAAGTCGCAAGGAATCAAAACCAATACTTATTAAATTGTCTTCAGAAATAAAAAAAGGTGAGATTTTACAAAGCAGAAAGGATACGGGTAAAATTTTATCTACTGCAATAGGATTACCAGGCGATAAACGAAATATTTATGTCAATGAGGACCTGCCAAAGGATATAAGATAACTACATAATAAAGCAAGAATGCTAAAATACCAGGACTACAAATATGTTTGGGTGAAAAATGGTTTAATATTTTGCAGGAAAACGGATACTTCAAAAATTATTAAAATATTAAATTGTGAACAAATTGAGAAATTAAAAAATTCTAATCCTCCAAATGGACAGTCTTACGGCACAAATTAAAATTACACGATGTGATTTGGAAACCTGGTCTCGTTCTAAAGGCAACCAATCACAAAAACTTAATATTTTGTACCTGAATGCTCAGTCTATAAAGAATAAACTAGATATAATTGAAGCACATGTAGCAAACACAAGCTATGAAATTCATATTATAGTGGTTACTGAAACCTGGGTCAAGTCCAAAGAAACTAAATATTATAATCTGCCTAACTATAAAGTGTCATATGCCTCTCGAGCAAAAGCAGGTGGAGGCTGTGCAATATTCTGCAAAGAAGGCCTTAGTTTTAAAGTAGTAAAAAACTATGACCTAAACCATATAACATACCTTCAAATATATTTAGAAGGAACTGACACACACATAGCAGCCATTTATAATCCATCAAAAAAAAAAGAAATAACTTTAATACTACTTTGGAAATCTTGGAAAAAGAATTTCGATCTATGGAAAAACAAAAACTTTTCCTATTTGGAGATCTAAATATAGATCTGCTATTAAAATCTAATGATTGTACAAGATACAAGGACCTCTGTCTTTCAAACGGATTTAATTTATGTAATCAAATTATTCCTACTAGGAAGTCCAAAAGTTTAATTGATCATGTTTTGACAAACGTTTTTGATGTCCACGGTGAACTAATTATTTTTGAATCAGATGTTAGTGATCATGACATGCAATTCTTGTCTCTAGAAAAAAATATCTCTAAGCAAAAATACCATTCGTACTTAAAAAAAAACGTTGACATACAAAAGATTAAAATGAATTTAAGTGAACTAAATAGGACATATGACTCTAGTAAAAGTGTTGATGACAACTATGAACAGATAGTTGAATGTTTTACAAGGAACACCAAATATATAAAAAAAACTATTAAAATACGAAATGACAAACCATGGTTTACTCCAGATGTCCGACAGGCTATTAAAAATAATTATTATTATAATAAAGCCAGGTTGTATCCAGAAAACACATACTTAATGGAAAAACACATACAGACTAAACAAAATTTAAATAAAGTTATTTCCAAGGCAAAAAAAGAATATTACGAAAACGAGCTGAATAAAGTCAAAGGCAACCCAAGAAAAGAATGGAAATTAATTAATAAAATAATTTCAAATAGTAACTGCTGTGTTTCTGATAGGACAATCACTTCACTTAAAGTAGATAATAGAAAAATTACAAACAAAAAAATTATATCTGAAAAGATGAATGATTATTTCATTGATATAGCAGCCTCGTTAGAATCAAAAATTCCATCGGTACCATTGGATTTAAATAATGAAATGTCAACAAGTAAACACTGGTCGCTGGAAGCCACAAGTGCCAAAGAAATTTTAAAAATCATTAGTGATCTTGGCCCAAATAAGGCATCTGGATTTGATGATGTTGAAGTGAAAAGTGTAAAGCAGTGTAGTTCTGAGTTGAGTCAGGTGTTGTGCAGATTGTTTAATCAGTCATTTGAGCAAGGTGTTGTGCCAGCAAATATGAAGGTAGCAAAAGTGTCTCCGGTAGCAAAAGTGTTTTACCGGTTCTATCAAAAATTATGGAAAAGATTGCAAACTCTCAGATTACAAGTTTTCTTAATGGAATAAATTTTTTATATCCAGGTCAATATGGCTTTCGGGGTTTAAGCGATACTACATCAGCTACCATAGATGTAGTAAGTGATATACAGAAAAATATTAATTCAAAGAACAAAGTAGCTATTGTGTCTCTGGACCTTCGAAAGGCGTTTGACACAGTTAATCATAGGATACTTCTTTTAAAACTAAAAAAGCTAGGTTTAGCTCCAAAAACTTATCAATGGGTAGTTAGTTATTTAGAAAAACGAAAACAATTTGTGGTAATGGACGGCCAGAGGAGTTCTCAGAAGTATATAACCTGTGGCGTACCCCAAGGCTCTATTCTGGGTCCGACACTTTTTCTTATATATATTAACTCTATTTCTGAACTAAAACTTTTTGCCTCTCTAAGGTTATATACAGATGACACTCTTTTGGTTTATGCTAATCTATCTGTGGAAACTCTAAAAACTCAAATAATGAGTGATTTGGAATCTATTAGATACTGGCTCAATTCTCATAAGCTAAGTCTTAATGTCGCAAAATCAAACTATATGTTTGTATCTAGTAAAAAGCTAAATCAGAGCGAACCACTAAAGATTGGTAATGATTATCTCAAGTACAATAAAACAATTAAATATTTAGGTTTAAATTTGGATGAAACTTTTTCCTGGAAAAGTCACATTGAACATCTAAGAGAAAAAGTAAGAGCTCCTGTTGGTATTTTGAGGAGACTCGGCTACTATATGCCTAAATCACTTATAAGGCCGCTGTACTTTTCACTTGTTCACAGTCATCTTCAATATTTAGCCGCAGTATGGTTTCCCACTAGTAAAAAGTGTATTAAGCCACTTATGACACTGCAAAATCGAGCTATAAAGAATTTATACTCATTGCCAGTTAGATTCTCGACAGAGTTGTTATATAAAAGGTATAATATTAAATCATTGGAAAACATGTATAGAATACAAATATGCACATTTATTAATCAATCTCTCAACAAAGCAAGACATACTTCAACAATATTTGAAAAAAGAAATCAAGTACATAGTCATATGACTCGTGGTCACAATAACGTTAACCTTATCCAATCAAAGAACAGATTTGGATTAAACTCAATTTTTCATAAAGGTACATCGACATATAATATCCTACCAGATAGGTTAAAAAATCTCAAGTGTAAAAGCTTTAAACAGGAAATTAAAAAACACTTTGTTTGATGTTACTCTTGTTGAAACATACTTGTCTCACTTGTATATCTTACTATAAACATGTAATATTTAGATATTAGATAATAAGGTTTATTATAATTAAAACTAAATTTAGTTATAGGATGAACTACATGACAATGTAAACATTTGTTTTAATTCAATAAAGAAAACATTTACCACGTAAACTATCTAAGCCCCATCTAGAAAAGATACCAGAATTATTACAAACCAAAAATGTTTATATCTGCGTTGAAACACAAAACTAGCCTAGTTACAAACAAATCTACCTAATTGTAAAACTGACTTGAAATTATTTATTTCTGGCATCTTTTAACCCGCAAAACATGTTGACGTTTTTTATCCTAAAATGAAATAGCGACAAACAAGCGGCTACCATCAGGGTTGCCAGATTTTTCAGAGACGTGTTGCACTTTAGACGCTAATTTGTCGCCCAAAAGCGCAACCGTGGCTGCGACATGTTAACGGGTAAACATTGGTAACAAGTATTTTTCATATAAAATTCACTTATTGTAGGAGTTATTTCATACGTGTTTTGCTGCTAATTTGTCGCCCAAAATGGCAATCATGATTTTTTTCGCAACTGCACAAAAAAATAGTGCACCCAACATGTTGCCTACTCGTCCGAAAAACAATAATAGGTACTTTCGGGACTTTTTACTTAAATTACTATTACAATCAAAACTACGATTCTGTTACAAATATCTTTATTTTCATATAAACTGTTCACAAGACATCATTACATCATCATCATCTTTGTCTGTGTTTGAAGTTGTGGATTGGTTCTGCTACTGATACATATCAGAATTAAATTTTGCATACATAGCTTTGCTGGGCTCAAATTATTTACAGCAAATCTCATTTATTTCCAAGTGAGATCTAATAAACACAACTAAATTGGTTGTTTTTTTTAGTACCTATCATTAATCTCGAATTTTACATTTAACAATATTAATCAATGAAAATATCCTCTCCACGAATTAATTGGATAACGGTAACCTTAGAAGAGTAAATGCAAATAGAGCTAAATCTTTAAACATGAATTTGTAGGCTGCATTTTTCAAATCTATAATCTTCCTCCAAAAAGTGGCTCTATGATATAAACGTCTATAGATATATTTATTTGTTTATATTTAATGACGAAAGTACATTTTTATTTTTTTTTAATATTTTTTATTTCTATTAGTTTTATTTATTTAGAGTTTTCTAGGAGAGATTTTTTATTTATTATTTTTATTAGAATAAATTTTGTTATTTTTCCAAAATGTTTCTCAATTAATATTCGCTTTCCAGTATACACTTCTAGGTAAAAAGATAGAAAAAGCTGTATATTCCTATCTTTTTTCACGTATATTTATTTTAGTACTATGTAAAAAATAAGCCCCCTCAAGAATTTGTTCATCCCCCTCTAGAAAGCAGTGCTGGTTACGGCCCTGCACTTTCATTTTTGATATTTTATCAATTATTTTTTCAGCCAAAGACCGAAACGAGCGGCAAAACCTACTACCTTGAAAGAGGCTAGTCTGAATAAGTAAGTATTTTTTATAACCAAGTAAGTTGATTTGATTTATTATAACAAGCCTTATTTATAATTTAATAAATAAGACCAGTTAAATTGAAAAAAGACATATTTATTAATTAATATTAACTTTTTTCAGAAAAATGAGGCGGTCTCGATGACAATATTGAAAACAGATTAGATGTAATTTGATTATGTAATGTACATTATATGTTGATAAGTAAAGATTTTATAAAAACAGAAATGATTGATTAAAATCAAATGAACCCCATACTCACGGTCACCAGTATGCTAGAGGCTGACCGTTACGCGTTATATTACGAGTTTCCGTAGTTTTCTTTTGTTGTACCGACTGTTGTTTATTGGAAGTTTTCGGAGTTTTCGTGTTGTTTTTATTTATAATTTTCATTAGTGTATCTATAGACTATTTTGAATTTAATTCAACTAAGTACTATATTTCTTTCATCGCGGAGAGTCAGGTAATAATGAAAAAACTTTTACTCTATAATTTGAAATGCTTTTTTGATATTCTATTGTAGAAATGACTGGAACAATTTGTAGTGTGGCTACTTGTAAAAGTAACAGTGAAAGGGCGAAAAAGGAAGGGGAATTAATAAGATTTTTTACTTTTCCCCAAAAAAAAAGTTTTTAAAACAATGGGTTCGTCTTTGTCGAAGAAATGGCCCCTTTGATTCAAAAAATAAATCAATATGAAGACATGATTGAAGCTTAGATAACAAATAAATTGCCAAAAAGACTCAAAGAAACAGGTAAGTTGTCAATGATATCTCCCCCCGAAAAAAATGAGTGTTTTATTGTATATCTATATTTTAGCTATTCCATCACTTAATCTTCCATTGGCTCCTGAACAGAATATTAGTGAAAGAAGTAAGAGAATGAAGTTGAAAGAGGAAAAACGAACCTTCATTCTTATGCAATGCCATCATGGGTACAAAGCCTTTCGTTTGGTGGCTTAACTGAGCCCTCATCTTCTTGGCAAAGTGATGTTGAACGTTTGGATGAGTGGTTCGTTAAAGTAAATAAAGATCAATTCAAAATTAAAACAAAAATTGTAAAACGTACAACTAATTTTATATGTAAAAAAGAACCACTTATTGCCAAAAAATTAAATTATTCATTTGTTCGACAGAGAGTATTTATCAGGATAAAATACCTTAATTCAAAGAAATCTGAAGAACTTTCATTGAATAAAAGAAAACGTGACACCGATGAAGCTAGCATTTTTTATAAAAAAATGAGAAAAACTGTGACATAATCTATTATTCTAGTATCATTGTTCTATATAAATAGTATACATATACAATTCAATTATAACTTAGGTGTGGTAATTTTAAACCATTTTTTCTTCGTTGTGTTTGTATTTTGATATAAATATATTTTGTCGTAATACTTCGTCTTATTCAAGACCCAAAATAACTATAATATAGGTAGAAATAAACATTCATCGTGTTATTCATATAATACCGCCTTCGTTTAAGTTTTAATATTTTAATGGAAAATATACTTTTAGTTATCATTCATTGTCCTTTGTCTCGATTTTAATAAACTTGCCCTGTAATTATTCAATACATTATTTTCATTACACTTGAGATGCTGGGAATTTGCCAACAGCATACTGGTGACGTCACGACTGGCCCTGTCATGATTGGTTAAAAGTTACGAGGCAACCGTATTATTCTACAAACCGTGCCCCATACTAGGGATGCTCGATGATCATCGATGTTGAAAGCAAAAATATCGATGTTTTAACATCGATGTTGCTATTGGCGAACGTAGATAAGCGATACGCCCCCTACCGGTGTAACGCATGGGCCATAGATTGCTTTGTTTACATCTGTTCACGTGTATTTTATATGAGAAGTTGTCGAGTTTTAATTGTGTTTAATTTTGTTTGGGATCGTTTACAAACGTTCAGAAGAGATGAATCACTATTGTTGTGTATCCTATTGTTCATCTTGGGCAAAAAAAACTCCGAATATAGCTTACATACCTTTCCGAAAGCTGGACAATTCAAAGTTGTATTCCAAACAAAGTTGGGAAACAAGGAAATGATGGACAGAAGAAAGGCGTGGATTCATAACTTGAAGATTGAAAAAAAGTGTCTGAACATAAGAGAGTTGTTCTTTACAGTTTACTGAGAATAATTATTTTCCCTGCAGTAAGTTTGTGGATTTTTCCATATAGAATTATACCAACTGATGATGTGCAATTTTCAGCTAACCGAAAACGTAGGGTTTTTGAAGTCCAATGCTATTCCAACGAAAAATCTTCCACTTTTATCTGAACCTGGGCCATCTTTCATGTAACAACCAGAGATACTATTAAAATAATAATAATAAATAATGTTTATTTGCACAACAGTTTATCATAACATCAAGAATATGAAATAAAACTTGACTCTATAGCTAGGTAAAAACTGAAATATTCAATTATATAACCAGGAAAACAGAGATTATATAAAAAAAAATTCATGTTTAATGAATAAATCTCAGTGTGAATTTCAACTTGATGTAGGTAGGTTATCTACTGTTGAACAGAGATAATATTGTCCTCAATCGAAAAACAATGAACCACTGGAAAATACGAAGTCCAAAAAAACACAAATTACGTAGCTAATCGTTCGAAAACTCAAACTGAAATGAACGTATATACCATTACCAAACAATGTAGACAAACCGTTAATGGTCCATGCTGTAGTACCGAGATTAGCCGTTCCGGCAGCTACGATCTTAATTTCAGACGCCAATACCTCCTACTCTGGGTATGAATTATATTCTAGGTTTAGTTAGATTCAAGGGTGGCTTTTTTGTTCGATCGAACGTTGGTTCTCAAACTATGGAAGTAGATAACCTCCACATAGTATTACTTAGACTATTATTTACAACAAAACTAGATTTATATGCTACATGTATCGTTATTGAAACGACGACCAATCTCACCTGCTATTCAAACACTTATCGAAGAAAATCGACTGGATGCAAATCATGCTAATGATTTCAGAATCATGCTAGAATTATAACTAACCCAAGAGAATGACAGATATGAGATCAAGATTCACGGTACACTCGACAACTTAGATTATATATTAATATCCTATCACTTCAGAAGTTATCGATCAACTAAAATATCTTCGTTTAGTGTGGCACTACAATAAAGCCAAATGGAATGGTCTGAGACACTCTTAAGCAGAGTTTTCATGGCTCGCAACTTGCTCTAATAGCAGAGATGTTAATAAAACTGCAGAAGTTTTTTCGGAGTATAAATGGCAACCATCAGAGGTAATTTCTAACTGGGGTTTAAATAATTTAGTCCTTCTTAATGGCACCAAGACAAAAGCAACCAAGTTTTTAAGAAAAGCTTTCTATATCTCAATTTTTATTGGAAATCCGGACGTTAACTCGAATTTAACATGTTACATATACGTTCAAACCATTACAAAGTAGTCTGTACAGATGTTTGGTTCTCTATTTTGTGTTGAAAATCTGTTTACGTCAAACCAGCTATTGGTGCTTCAAGAGGCTCAAGTATGTCCAGCATTGCAATAGTGCTCTCGTGCTTGATGCTCTGCATCTATGCACTCATTTAAAAAAAGCAATAAGTCTAATGAACGGCCCGTCATTAATCGCTCACTTTTAGTCACTTGAACATCCGAGGGAGGTTGCCGGCTCATGTTTCTTATACAGATATCACCCCAGGTGTTCTGCAGAAATCGATTTCTTTTTTTTTTAACTCACTAGGGACCTACACAATTTGCTTTCTGCAATTGTGAAACCAGTATTAAATTGCAAAAGAAAGAAAAAACGTCAAGTATATTTCGAGAAATCATAATAAGTACTGATATATTCTTTTGTACAGGTAAATTTTGGCACATGGCGTATTCAAATAAGCGCGCTAACCGCATTCATTATATGGCGTCCGTGCCACATGTGCGTTTTAGATTTTCGGCTGAAGGCGGGCGAGTTGGATCGCTGTGTTTGTCACGCGACGACTAGACAAGACAACAGCAAAGGCACGTGGTTGTTTCTGGCAAAATAAATTGCAGTATTTACGCATCTTTTGCTCAATGTCAAAAAGTGAATCTTTCCACTAAGAACGTATCTATAGTCGAGTAGGCATTCCATATTTGGTACGCACGATGAATCTTCAACATTTTATTGAGGGGTTAAGAATCTTGTTTGTTTGTTTACGTATTTGAAGTAGCTACTTTGTTGACATGTGATCGACTGAGCGCTTCTGCCTTTCGAATATTATGTTCCTCGTGCTATAATGTAGCACCAGAAACAATTTCTGACTTCATGTTTCCTTGGCCGATCGAGAGAGTCCGATCTACTGGCTGCATTTTAAGAAGGTATTTCTGGTCTCAAAACAAACAAGCTTCTCCAAATACCCATGGATGGACCCAATGTTAATTGGACATTTTTGAGGGAAACTAAGAAAGAATTAACTGAACGCGAATTGCTTGAAATAGATATCTGTGGTCCTTTTCGGTACATGGTGCTTTCAAAGATAGTATTATTGCAACTTGGTTGCCTATTTGATAGGTCTGTATAATCTTTTTGAAAATGTGCCAGCACGTCTGGCCCAATATATAAATTATTCTGGATCCCAAATTTTCCCCTCAAAATTTTGCAACATCAGATGACTGAAAAATGCAGGTGTTGCACAAAGAGCTATAGACATTCAAGACAACATTAAAAAGTTTGTGGAAGATGTGAAAAAGGACAAGAATATACGTAAATGGAAGAGCTTCGAAATTGTTGTAACGTTCTTCAAGTCTTTAGCCTCAGAAGTGGAACCTTTTCTTAGAGAATTCCAATCATCAGATACGCCATTGGTGCCACTTCTCCACATAACTCTAAGTTTAATATGAGCAATCTCATGGAGGGGTTCATGACGACTGATGCCATCAATTCTATTTGCATGTTCAAAGATGATGACGTCCAGAACAAGTAGAATCTGTTACCAGCAAAAAAAGTCAATTTGGGATTCGACAATCGAAAGCAGCTGAAAAAATTTGCAGTTAAAACTGCAGATTTCGCCAAAATTGTCGGTCTGCAATAAAGCAGTACGTTTTAAAATTGCTAAAACGTTCCCCTTTGACTTATCCACTTACGGAAGCTGTTACATGTCTGGATCCTGGGATTATTGCTGCAGATCCGAAATTGGCTAATAAGCGACTAGATAAATTTCTCTTTTGTTTGACAGACAAAAACCATATAAGCGGTTCAACTGCAGATACAGTTCCAACAGTTTTTGAAGCTGTTAAATCTTATTCACGATCTCAGAAACGTATCGACCACTTCTCGAGAAAAGTATAAGAGTTTCCTAATGATTGCGAAATTGGTATGCTGCCTCTCTCATGGAACTGCAAAGGTAAAGCGTGCATTTTCTGTAAACTCGAAATGCCTCTTCGAAAACATGCATGAGGGCTCTATCATAGCTAAACGTCATATGACACAATTCGAAATCAAGGTGGAGTAGCCACTTATGTTGTACCTAAAGCGCTTGTTAATGTCCGAGAAATGCTCGAGCGCGTTGGGGAAGGCCCTGGAGGCCCGTCAGTTGAAGAAAACTGCAGAAGACGAGGCTGCAACTGAAGCTAGAGAAAAGGCACTGAAAATAAAAGAACTAGAATCGCAGCGTCCTAAACTACTGGAAACAGCCAAGAACGAAGCTACAGTTTTAGATGAACAAATTGCGGCAATAAAAAACAAATAGTTAGGAGTAGATTAAACTAAAGACAATATATATTGCGTTAATTATATTATGTTTAAGTCTACAGAGTTATAATATGTTTAATAGTATATTGGGTTATATTTTTGATTGAGATATCAGTTACGTCTTTGTATTTGAATGCCTTTATTAAGTAACGTTATTCATTTATCTTATGTTCTTATTCATTTATGAATGAGTAAAAATGCTATTGCAGTTCATATATAATAAGGGCAATTTTTGTTGTCTCAGTTTTTCAAGTCTCTGAAACCTGTCAATAACAAGAACGTTTCGTGAAACAGCCTGCTGTAGGAGCGTGCCCAATTTGACTTTTTCAAATTTGATTGGCCATCACACTGCATGCTTCCTCCTAATTGTCCGATAGCATTTGCACATGACGCAAGTTCTTTCAGAAACTCTCTTGGCAAAAAGATGTGATAAAATCGTGTGTCTAAGACATTGACCGAAAAAAACCTATGATACATAGGGTGGACGAAACCTATGACGAGGGAAAAATCGCATCGCGATACACCTGGAAAAAAAAATCACCTGGAACATCCTGGAATTCTCAGGGAATTTTAGATCCTGACTTGAGTAGACACCCTGCTACTGTTTAACGTCGGTTCCGAACGGCCTATGGTAAACAATGTACAGCCAATTATTTAAATTGTTTGAACCAATGAAACTCATAGACATACACAAACATCCATACCTAACCCAGGATTCGAACCTAGCAACCTCTGCTCCACAAGGCGTGTGTCATCGATTTTTTTATTCCACCAGCACAATTCACTCGTTGCTCAAGGTGTACTTCAATTTACGGTGTACATCCCAGCAACAAGAATATCAGAAAATGTTTCTGAACTGAACCTCGAATCTACCCTCAGAAGTTAGCTACCGCTGTTATTGAAATCAAGCATGAATCGCAATTCATTGAAATTGTCTTCGATTTTTTAGATCGCTGGAAGAGCGATATTTGCTTTCGCTCATCCCGAGAGTTGCTCATAATCCCTCAATTTATCCTCAAGGTTTATCTTGAGTAAACGTGTACAGATTGGCAAAAATGTAAAAAAAATGGTTATGTAGAAATACTCGAGCGCGTCAGTATTAATAGTTTATACACCCCACATATATCTGATCTCGAAGGTAGGCTAATCTGCCGGTTTGCATGGTGGGGGTTGAAAATTGAAAAAAAATTTATTCGAGCGCATCAGATATTGAGAAGGGATGTTAAGTAAACCCTAAATGAGCTCCTATTCAAAAGACTGACGATTTGGACGGAACAAAACTCATGACCGATATTCGAAAATGCAAAAAGTCATGACATTTCCTTCAAAATTGAAAAAAGAAACGGTGTCATGGGACACCAGGTAGGAACGAAGTTCCTTCGGATAATATAGAAGAACCACAATTTGCGAAAACGAAACATATGCGTATCGGGGCGTACGACAGAATTGATAACTTATACTAATCCAAGTTGAAATAATTAATATTGAAATGTGGGACTAAGAGCTCTTACGAGATTGTAAATAAAAAAATGAAAAAGGCCAGGAGTTATCTCTGGGATTCGAACCCAGAAATACGGCACACCAGGGTTCAGTACTTAGACCACTCGGTCGTCAACACAAAATTTAGACGCAAGAGTGTATATAACGAGAGGATAACGTATCGCCACGGTATATAATTGAATATAAACCTACAATACGTAGTCATTATTTTATGGAACAAATTTGTCAAGCTTTATCTTTTCATTATGCCATATCTGATTTCTATCGTAATCTGTTCTTTCATGCATATAACCTATACAAAATTATTTGAATGTTTCACATCTAACGTTTTCGAGTTGCTTATATATTAATTCATGAGTACATGATGCATTGGCGATTGACGTGGCGGAGTGGAATCAGAAAGAGAAGGGATGAGAGAACGGAAAGAAAGAGGGAGAAAGAGAGAGGTATACAATATTCGCTTGTGTTAACTAAAAGCGTGACTTTCGTCAGTCTATTTCCGTCACACTTTTAGTCTCGCATATTTTTCAGTTTGGTCCCGCAGCGAAATCCCTATCTTCTCCAAGTCTGCCGTGAGGAACTTCGTTCAAAAAATTCAACCGTGCTTGAGAACGTCCAGATGACGTTTCCATATGTTATTCTGCCGTGCTTGAGAAAATCCTAAAATCCCCGCTTGGGCTCCCCTACTATAATATATTTTTGGCTTTTGTAAACGTCGGCACCTTCGTCGATGCAATAGCCACATTGCCATAATATGCTTTCTGTCCATTGTGGAACAAAAAGTTGACTATTTAATGTTAGCGTCTCGACATCATTCGCACCCAGGCGCGGATCCAAGCCTAACTTTTGGGGAGGGGGAACTTTTTTATATTCAAAAGCCAAAAGGTACTGGTATTTTGGGCAATGGTAAATCGAGTAGCTCCCAATAAAAACAATTAGGTGGGGCCCAGGCCATTTGTAGGGGTGGGGGGTTCCCCCCTCTCTGGATCCGCGCCTGTTCGCACCAAAACGGTCGATATTTGGCAACAAAATCGGCAAAATGTGGAAGGTTGGTACATGATCGCTACCCGATATCGGCCTATTCTAACCCTATACATGTGCAACCGCCATGGGTTGTATTTTGGTATTAGTATTCTGTAGCCTGTAACATTTTCAAAATTTAAATAATAGAAAAGACACCCTATTACATTCTATATGGATGGGATTGATTGAATCTTACGATTTTTAATATTGAATAAAATAATTTCATATATTTTATTGACAGTGGAATATATATGGGAAAATAAATAAATATCAATAATTTAAATGAAAAAAGAGTCCACTTGAAAATCGTGACAGGACCATTCATTCGTATCTCCTGCATATACCTTGGGTAGGTTTAGTGTATTTAAAACTCTATTCAAATAATGAGTATTATGCGGAAAATGAGAAATCAAAGTTTCTACAATAATTATCAACTTATTGTTGATTTCTTCATTTTTATTGTATTCTCTTATGAGGGCGCACTCATTTTTGTTAGCTAGATACATCTTCTTTCCTCTGGCCAAATCTGAGTACATATTGAGTTTTTTCTGTTTCAATATCAATAACTCAAACTGCATAATTTTGTTGGTTTTTACATTTTCGTATTCGTTCAAAATATTCTCAGTAATTTTTTTTACCTCTTCTACTTCTTCTTCTGTTTGTTTCATTTGATTTGCGAATATCCTTTTTTCATCAGAAACTTTTTTAATTTTGTTCCTCATTGCGTTCATTTCCTACAAGAAATAAAATCAATAGAAATAGGTATAACCTATGATTTTATACTATAAAAAAATATTAGAATTTTTTTTTAATTGAATTAATGTGTCTCAACAGCTTTGGTCATCGTCATTGAGATAGGTACATTAAAAATTTTACAATTTAATTCAACAAATTTTTAGCAAATTAGGAGAAAATTTCAAATATTTGATAACTTTATGTATTTGAGCTGGTGAGTTGAGAATTTCTGTCATAGTGTTTAGCTAGTCCAAGTTGTTCCCTCTGAATTATATACCTCTGACATTCAGTCATTAGATGGTGCACTGTTAATGCAGTGTTACAATCCCTGCTGAAAGGCGGTGGTCCAGAGGTTAATAAGAAGTTGTGCGTAATGTTTGTGCGGCCAATTATTAGCCTTCTCATAATTAGTTTATCTTGTCTAGGTAGCGAAGTCATGTATATAGGCTTGGTGGAGTGCCGGATATCATGTAATTTTGATTACTCCAGTGCTCTTGCCATAAGGATTCTATTTTGTTCTTGAAGCAGCATTTCAAGTCGTGACAGAGTTGTATTTCTTCAGTTGGATGTCTGGATGTTGTTGCCCCCCTCGCTGTCCGATCGGCAAGTTTGTTACCTACAATTACAACATGCGAAGGGACCCTTTGTGTGGCCAATTATTAACCTTCTCATAATTAGTTTATCTTGTCTAGGTAGCGAAGTCATGTATATAGTCTTGGTGGAGTGCCGGATATCATGTAATTTTGATTACTCCAGTGCTCTTGCCATAAGGATTCTATTTTGTTCTTGAAGCAGCATTTCAAGTCGTGACAGAGTTGTATTTCTTCAGTTGGATGTCTGGATGTTGTTGCCCCCCTCGCTGTCCGATCGGCAAGTTTGTTACCTACAATTACAACATGCGAAGGGACCCTTTGTGTGGCCAATTATTAACCTTCTCATAATTAGTTTATCTTGTCTAGGTAGCGAAGTCATGTATATAGTCTTGGTGGAGTGCCGGATATCATGTAATTTTGATTACTCCAGTGCTCTTGCCATAAGGATTCTATTTTGTTCTTGAAGCAGCATTTCAAGTCGTGACAGAGTTGTATTTCTTCAGTTGGATGTCTGGATGTTGTTGCCCCCCTCGCTGTCCGATCGGCAAGTTTGTTACCTACAATTACAACATGCGAAGGGACCCTTTGCGTGGCCAATTATTAACCTTCTCATAATTAGTTTATCTTGTCTAGGTAGCGAAGTCATGTATATAGTCTTGGTGGAGTGCCGGATATCATGTAATTTTGATTACTCCAGTGCTCTTGCCATAAGGATTCTATTTTGTTCTTGAAGCAGCATTTCAAGTCGTGACAGAGTTGTATTTCTTCAGTTGGATGTCTGGATGTTGTTGCCCCCCTCGCTGTCCGATCGGCAAGTTTGTTACCTACAATTACAACATGCGAAGGGACCCTTTGTGTGGCCAATTATTAACCTTCTCATAATTAGTTTATCTTGTCTAGGTAGCGAAAGTCATGTATATAGTCTTGGTGGAGTGCCGGATATCATGTAATTTTGATTACTCCAGTGCTCTTGCCATAAGGATTCCTATTTTGTTCTTGAAGCAGCATTTCAAGTCGTGACAGAGTTGTATTTCTTCAGTTGGATGTCTGGATGTTGTTGCCCCCTCGCTGTCCGATCGGCAAGTTTGTTACCTACAATTACAACATGCGAAGGGACCCTTTGTGTGGCCAATTATTAACCTTCTCATAATTAGTTTATCTTGTCTAGGTAGCGAAGTCATGTATATAGTCTTGGTGGAGTGCCGGATATCATGTAATTTTGATTACTCCAGTGCTCTTGCCATAAGGATTCTATTTTGTTCTTGAAGCAGCATTTCAAGTCGTGACAGAGTTGTATTTCTTCAGTTGGATGTCTGGATGTTGTTGCCCCCCTCGCTGTCCGATCGGCAAGTTTGTTACCTACAATTACAACATGCGAAGGGACCCTTTGTGTGGCCAATTATTAACCTTCTCATAATTAGTTTATCTTGTCTAGGTAGCGAAGTCATGTATATAGTCTTGGTGGAGTGCCGGATATCATGTAATTTTGATTACTCCAGTGCTCTTGCCATAAGGATTCTATTTTGTTCTTGAAGCAGCATTTCAAGTCGTGACAGAGTTGTATTTCTTCAGTTGGATGTCTGGATGTTGTTGCCCCCCTCGCTGTCCGATCGGCAAGTTCGTTACCTACAATTCCAACATGCGAAGGGACCCAAAGAAGGGGCACAATCACCCCGTTGGCATGAAGGTTCTGGTTGTTTTCATGTACGAGAGGATGAGAGCTGTACATGTTTGGGATGGATTTAGTCGGTGCCAGAGAGTCTGTGCAAATGGTAACTTTTTTGTCATCTTTGTTTATCGACTTGAGGGCTTGAAGTATAGCAAATAATTCTCCTGCGTGGACACTAGAGAAGCACTGAAGTATGTATGTAGAAATGGTCTCTTGGGAAAGAGTGACTGAGCTTCCCACAGCGTTTTTACTTTTGAAGGTATCTGTGTATAAAATTTCATCAGGTTTGGAGTTGTGTATGTCCTAGGAATTATATTAGAATTGTATATTCTATTGTTTAATATATGAACTAATAAAATAAAATGGAAGTTGATTTCAACACGATAAATCTGCACCTTAATTATAAGTAGTAGATTAGAGAAGACATTTTTAGGCATAACTGATCAGAAAAAAACTCGAATCTATCATTGTGAAATAAATAAATTTATTTGTATATACTCACGTTTTCCAACTGTTTTATTTTGTTTCTGGTGTCGTCCAGTCTTCTTTTGAAATTAATTCTGGTCTTCTCTATTCCGAATTTACTTCTTTTTTCTCTTGCTGCACTGACAGCTACAATTGATTCTCTACGAAATACGCATTGTTCCAAATCCGTCATTAATCGCTCCTGAGCTTTTTTCAATTGGGCATAACGGACCTAAAAATAATTTGAATCAAAAAAGGCGTGTATTAATTGAATATTTTTTCTCCACGATCAGGGGCCATCCATAAAGTACGTCACACGTTAATGGGGAGGGAGGGTATCACCGAAGTGTGACATCGTGTGACAAGGGGCATGGGGGGGTCAATACTTTTGTGACGTCACATTTAAAATTTAAAATACTAAAACGCAAAGTTTGGATGTGAATTAAAAATTTTAAAAATTTACGAACTTGATCTATATTTATTAATAATTTAGCAATAATAATTTAATAAAAATAAGTAAAAAATGAAAATAGCTGTTTTTTCTCGATTATTTTTAAATACATACATAAATTTAAAAAATGTGTGACGTCACATCAGGAGGGGGGTTATAAAAATGTGACAAGGACAGGGGGGGTGTTTAAAAGTCCTAAAATTCGTGTGACGTACTTTATGGATGGCCCCTCATCACAGAATTCGCCAATTCTGATATCAAATTTGATTACAGAATGCTGGAATTCTATCTCTTGAGATTGAAGAAATATTCTGCAACACCTCTGCCCCCATGCAATTTAAATGTATTTACATTCTCTCCCTTGTTATAGAATAATATTCTCACACTGGCTAGCAATAATAACATTAGCCTTGACGCAGTTGACTGTCATCGTAGTGGCAAATTTAAGTAAGTGTCAAAATTATTGCTGTCACGTTTTCATTCGATAATATATGAGTAGCATGAATTTATTCAGTGATTCAGAATCAGAATGTGAAAATATACCACCTGAAATTACAAAATAAGTAAGTCTCATCAATTACTGGATCTAATACACCGTTAATCATGCCTTTCACTTCAAATTATGTGACTGTTAGTAAGTTCATCTTCTACAAACCACGCAATTGTTGAAAATTCTTCCAATAATGTACCAGTTTTTCATTTCGAGAACTGTACAAATATAACAACTAATACAAAGTAAAATGTTTCTTGAATTATTGAGTGTTTACCTAAAATAATTGTGATTGGGTTCTGTAATATAATTTATCTTTTGTTCGTTTTCATTTGAAAATCTATATTTAAAATTTTTGATCGTGGAGAAAGTATAGTCTGCTACTCGGTTAGAATGAAAATTCGTGATGCTCGTGGTTCTTCACGCTCGCCTTCGGCTCGCGCTCGGAACTTTTCCACTCGCATCGAATTTTCATTCTAACCTTGTTACAGAATATACTATTCTTGAATTCTTCTACATCAGGGATTTCGTTCTGAAACTTCAATCAAGTGTATAAGATACTACTAGAAATAAAATATATAGGTACCTGATTCAATTTTTCTATGTTCAAATTTCGAACAGTAGGTACTTTGATTTTCATCTCAAGCTCATATATTGACATGTGGGATTAGTGAATGTGAGCATTACATAAAACTTGTAATTTCATAAAGTATCTTAGATTTAAGGAATATTATGAATACCAGATGCAGGGCCGGATTAACCATTAGGCAGAGTAGGCAACTGACTAGGGGCCCCGCATCGACTAGGGGCCCGTGCACGCATCAAGAAAAAAAAATTTCATCGAATGAAAATTTTATTTGAAAATTTGTATGAAATTCCTCAACAATATGATTGCTTTCTTTCAACGCATGTTGTAAATTGATGAAATACTTCATACATACAGAACCATCTAGTATCTAGTAGTAGAACTAATAAACTGTCTTCGTTCAACAATGAACCGTTTGAATTCATTGTCGATAATGGCCATTGATAATGATGTATTAGAAAGGGTCAACTTGTAACGTGTAAATTCTCCACTTAACCGCTACTACCGAACTATGCATTCAAATACCGTGATTCCTCGCTATAAAACGCCTGAATGAATGACCTGCGTACAAGAGAGTATGGGGATAGCGTTGGATTTCCAGGTGAAACACGTAATATCATATCGCTCTCTTTAGCCAAATAACTGTTGAATAAGTAACGTCGTTAACTATTAGAATTATATTCAATATCTATTAGACGAATAGTTTGTTAAAGTTTATTAAATTTTATTAAGTATCTGTGGCGTCTGATAGACGGTAAGTTATGAGAAGAAATATAATTATTTCGTATAAATGCATTATCTTGAAAATCTGAATTGATTCCTTATTTCATTTTTCCGCCATTTCATATTTTTTTTTCATTTATCTATATTAAATTATTTATCTTTCAATATTGAAATAATCATCTTGCATTTCTTAATTTAAAATATTTTTACTCTATTTGCTTAGGTATTTCATTCCCTAAATTTAACACAAGATTTTTGTAGGCTAACGATGGCAAATTTCACGTGGTCATATCTGATGTTCAGTTTAATGTTGGAACATATACTGTCTTTCTTAGCATCTTTGTTTGAGATAAATCTAAATGTTAGTTTGAATTGGCCATCGATACCCTACAGATATTCTTGGAACATATTAAGTTTGAGATTGTATGTTGATTTGCCCCGAATTATTTTAGCCACCTTGGTTAGAGCTAAAAGCCACGTTGTATGAAGTTTGAAATTCACCTTGTTTGGAGTTTACAAAAGAAACCACCTTGTCTGGGACTAACATCCACCTTGGCAACCCACAGCTGGAGCTACCAAGAACTTGGGACAAAGATAGGGCAGAAGCCAAGAGTACAATCCACCTAGAGAATCTCCAACGTTGATGGAAAATTATATTATAAAAAAAAGATAAGTCTTATGTAAAAGAAAACAGTAAATACCTTTCGTTTTACCTTGTCATTATTACTGTGAACAAATCAGAACCCTAATATGTTTAACCAATCTCCCTGCTAGCTCGGGCATAAATATCTTTTAAAAGGGAGGTAGGTTACAAACTTTCAAGATGTTTTAAACGATTTTGTTTCTAAAAAAGTTAGAAGAGTTAATATTCAAACTTACTGTACTGTACAAAAAAGATAAATATCTTGGAAGTTGACTTTTTCCAATTTGTGCTTCACAAAACTGTTTTCTTTAGTTTATTGTATTTTATTGCGTTCAACAAGATCAAATTTAAAATAACCGCGTCCCGTCTCATTTCTCTTTCCTAACCCCTCATGCAACCTGGATCATCATTCATCACTTATCTATACCTAACCTATTTCAATAAAGATAACGAGTCAGGTAAGGTGATGCTGCAGCATCAAGTCAAAGTAACCATGTTGCTGCAATATCACATAAGACTTTGAAGTAACAGGATACCTGGAGTCGATCATCTGGAAGTTACTTACATCCTTTTATCAACTTGAAAAGACCTGGGGCCCGGACAGGGTTAATCCGGCCCTGACCAGATGTGTCCGATTGCGAACGTAAAAATTAAAATATTGTTGTTTAAATAATAGTTACAAGCATGTAGTGAACAAGGAAAATTCTTCAATAATTAAAAAAATCATCAAACAAATTTCCAAGGGAGCAGGTTATATGTATTCCGTAACGCGAATTCTACATTCACAATCCAATGGTGAATCATAAAAAATGTCAAGTCACCCCGACACAAAATCTGCATACAGCTGTTTCGATCTTATTATATCTCATCAGTGCAGCTTATTTGACTCCGAGTGAATTAACAAATTTTTTATTGTTTCCCAATACAAACCGCGGTCGGACTACTATCTGGATAACAACACAGAGCGCCCTCCATAAAGGATATTGGAAACCAACAATTCACAGCTTAGATCGAAAATGCAGAATCCCGTCGCGATAATACAGACTTCCTGATATGAAATGTATACTCTGCAACTGTGGCGTATGTGATTTCAAAGCATGCTAACATAACGTTTTCTAAAACTCTGGACTTACTCACGAAAGTGCGCCCCTTTGATGATTACTAATGGTCGAAATTCTACCGTATTTTATTAAACTTTCAATGTTATGTGTTTTCCTTTGGCAATATGAAATGATGATTACCTACATGAAATTTCGAAGACGCTGGAGTATTCATTCTACCAAACTTATTACACTTTCTCTACATATACCTACTTTAATAATTATGCCAAATCACACACTGCTCCGTGCGCGCAATATGCCTTAAAAGCGGGACAAAGTTCTATATATTTATATATATATATATATATATATATATATATATATATATATATATATATATATATATATATATATATATATATATATATTATCGGCTTAATGTCTCAATTGGTTTAACATGAAATAACTATCTCCATTTTGTGTACTTCAATCTTCATTTGACCAATTTCTCCTTCTGCACTTTTTTCTTCTTGTATTTGGTTTTTCGTGTCGGCCATGAAGCGCAACTTTTTCTCCCATTCCAGCAATTCCCTGTTGATATCTAATAACTGTTTGCTCATAATCAATTTGTCTTCTTCGATGTCTACTATGTCCGCTTCTAATCTGAGATATTCCAGTTCCGCATCCTAGGTATAATATCATTTAGAACTATTGTATTCTTCTTCATCAGTCTAGCAGTTCAGTATTCAATTTTCCACTACCTCATATTATATGATTCGATATATATATATATATATATATATATATATATATATATATATATATATATATATATATATATATATATATATATATATATATATATATATATATATATATATATAATATAGATATGTATATATATATAGTTATATATATATATATATATATGTTCAGAAAGATTGCCGCGGACGAAAGTATTTTAAAAACTTGGTTCTCGGGATGAACCGCGTAAAAGATTTGAAAAATCTCGACGTTTCGGCTCCTTTTGCGAAGCCATCTTCAGGAGAATTACTTTCCCTTGTAATTCTCCTGAAGATGGCTTCGCAAAAGGAGCCGAAACGTCGAGATTTTTCAAATCTTTTACGCGGT
Source organism: Cynegetis impunctata (assembly GCA_030704885.1). Classification (NCBI taxonomy): domain Eukaryota; kingdom Metazoa; phylum Arthropoda; class Insecta; order Coleoptera; family Coccinellidae; genus Cynegetis; species Cynegetis impunctata. The sequence continues at coordinate 123,459 of JARQZK010005142.1, forward strand.
TCATAGTTTTTCATATATAATATATATATATATATATATATATATATATATATATATATATATATAATATATATATATATATATATATATATATATTATATATATATATATATATATATAATATATATAATATGTATATAATTATATATATATAAATATATATATATATATATATATATATATATATATATATATATATATATATATATATATATATATTATAAAAAAAACTAAATTTGAATTTACTACGTTTATTATCACAAAATATTTTGAATTTAATAATAAACGTAGTAAATTCAAATTTAGTTTTGTTCATCATGTTAAATTATCACGTAGTAACGACGGATTCCATCAACTATATATATATATATATATATATATATATATATATATATATATATATATTATATATATATATATATATATTTATATTATATATATATATATATATATATATATATATTTATATATATATATATATATATATATATATATAAATATATATATATATATATATATATATATATATATATATATATATATATATATACATATACATGCTTTAATTGTGGTTTTTTATCATTGGCTTTTTTTTTCTGCAGTTCTTTCATTATATATTCACTAGGTAAATGTTTGAAATCTCAATTTTAGGGCTTTTAGGATAGACACATAGCTAGGTTATTCGAAAAACTTGTTCGAATTCAGATTTTCGAAGTTTTGGAAGATGAAATTAAAGGAATGAATAATAAATTTTTTGTATTGAATAGTCAAAAACTAACATTACGTTGATCTACTTGGTGAAACATCAAATGGATAAAATTAACAAATATGCAACAAAGTTAAATATAAAGTAGTTAACGTTACATTTTTTTGCCCACAGAACCGCGCCAGGAAATACAAAAATAATTATATTTATGCATTACGATTGATCATTTTGAAAATTAAAATAAAACTGCATATAACATCCCCCGTCCTATCCAAAGTATTTCCAACAAGAGAACAATAATAGTGCTACATACAAATCATCGCTGTAAAACTCATCTTTTGTAGTAAAAGACATAAGTTAAATTGTCATTCAAAACCTGAATATAGTCCCAAAATACGAGCCTTTGAGAAATAATGAATGTTGTTAATGAAAGAAAGAAAGAAAGGATTCCTCAAATATTTTGGTTGTAAAATACATAAATTTTGTGAATGATTTCCAGCAATATTTTAATGTATTAAAACTTCGATTCTTATGTTGAAATGCTATAACTCTCTTACCTTCAATTTGGACATAAATTCTGTCTGTGCTAATTCATTGCTGGCGTCTAAATATCTTTTTTCTCCCTTTTTCTTGGTGAGCGATTCGCTTTTCATCAATATTTGATTATGGAGATTTGAAATATTTCTTGACGTTTTCTGGTCTTGTTTAGTGATAGAATCTATTTCGTCCGTAACTCTCAGGTTTTTTTGTTGTAATATCAGAATTTCTGAAAAAATATTTTTAACTACAGATTCGAAAAACCTTTCGGATAAACAAAGATAGTCCGTATAATGTAAAATAGAGACCCTAACCTATCTGCACCGGGTTTCATTGAATTTGTGTACAAATGCTTAGACGAAGGTCTCCTGGTGGTGGGCCTGTTTTTTGATCTATCACGTGCTTTTGACTGCCTTCTACATGAATTCGTGATCAACAAACTATACAACCATGGGTTTAGAGGTATTTTTTTGGACTGACTTCGTAGTTATATTTTAGAACGCGAAATGGTCGTCAAAATTAAAGATCGTTGGTCGCAAAAATTTCCTAGCGAGCTAAGGGTGCCTCAGGGATCAGTACTTGGTCCCCTCTTATTTTTGTTGTTCGTAAATGACTTACCTAGTTACGTTAAAAACGGTAAGATCATTATATTTGCAGATGATATCTCCATCGTAGTGAAAGCACAAAGATATGAGGAGTTGATGGCGACATGTAATATACCTAATTATGGAAATATTTAATAACTGCTGTAGTTCAAATGCCCTAATACTTAATATTGGAAAAACTTAATGTATCCATTTCGGATTGAAAAACACTAGTTGTAGGCGATTGAAATTGAAATATTTGGATACCACTATATATTCCAAGGACTCTATAAAATTAGGGGTCCACATAGATAATACATTAAAATGGCATGATCATCACATTAATAAATTGTATAATAAACTTGGTAAAGCTTTCTATGCTCTAAGTAGGATCAAAAGTACGTTGCCGATTTCTTCTGTTGTTAATGTTTACTATAGTCTTGTATACAGTCATTTCATGCTACAGAGAATAAGGATATTTGTGCTAGATTAAATTGTAATCATGAATATTCAACTAGAAACAGTGAAGTGTTCCTGATACTTAGGCATAAAACAGCAAAATATGAAAACTCCCTCTCTTAACAGAGTATAAAAATATTCAATCATTTAGGTACCATCAAATTTTAAGTCACAGAGTATTAAATTGTTCAGGAGGGGAGTTAAATCTTTATTGCTGTTAAAGGCGAACTATAGTATGGCAGAGTACTTTGGTGATTCAGATATAGGTAGTACTATATAAATTAAATTTTGTTTATTATGTTTTTGTATAGTCATTGTTCATTATGACTTATCCTACACAATGTAAAGTTGTCTTAAAGGATCAATAAACCTCTATTCTAATCTATCTATCATACACTAGTCAGACTGGGGTGTCGAGCTATATATAAAATTTGTTGCAGCTGTTCAATTGTAGCAATATCTTTGCGATACATCTATTTATCGCTATAAATAATTATCTCAACTATAAAGCATTGAAATTGTTGCACTTACGTTTTCGGAGGAGGTCAATCTTGGCAATTTGTTCTTGTCTGTTTTCTGATAAACCCAAAATATTTCTCTGCTCTCGCATCCAAAATACTTGAAGTTCTTTAATTCTATCTTTATATTCTTCTATATTTTTTTCAGCAGTTTTTATTTTGCCTTCTGAGGGGGAGACCTCTTTACCCTAAGAAATAAGTGCAATTAATAATATATATATATATATATATATATATATATATATATATATATATATATATATATATATATATATATATATATATATATATATATATATATATATATATATATATATTTATATTTATATATATATATTTTTATATATATATATATATATATATATATATATATAATATATATATATATATATATATATATATATATATTTACTTACCCCTAGCACACTTTCCAAGTCTATTATTTTATTATTCAACTTGTCTGTATACCTTTGTCTTTTCATAATGACGTTATCGTAGTTCTTTAGTTTATCTTGAAAGCTGTTAATTCCTCCCTCTAATCCTTGTTTTTGCATGTATAAATCTTTTATGAGGTTATTGAGGTCCAAATTTATGGTTATTTGAGATTCGAGTTTAGTTTGAATTTTAGCCTGCTTATTTTCAGCTAAAGCTAAGGTGATTTCCTAAAAAAAAATGTTTGATTAATAACATGATTTCCCGTGCTGTATATGGTTGCTCCTCTTGTCTTAATCAGACGTATATAGTTAATCTGAAATTAGCAACTTACTAATTTTCTGTTTAAACATTTCATCTGTCTGAATTTGGCCGCCAAATGTTGTGAAGCTTTACTGTTTGTTATTTCATCTTCTAGTAGCTGAAATATCTTCTCTTCCCAGCCTAATTTCATGTGATTTTTCTTGTCGCATTCCCGACTCAGTAATGATAAGCTTGTTTCTTCTGCGCGATTTTTCTGGGAAAAGAAACATTAAATATTAATCACGGCACACATCTGTTGAACATTCTTGGAAGAAGAATAAATAAAAGATTTCATAATGATAGTTATAAATTGAAAACCAAAAATTTTTATTAAACATTTCATTACTTAGGCACGGGGTAAACTGTTTCAAGATTGTGAGCAGGAAAAGCCACCTTTTGCAAGTTAACAAATACACTTAAGTTGGTGCTGATATCAGAAGACGTGTAAAGGTTAAAATTTCATTTTGATCTGAAGCAGAATTTCTAAATACCAGGCCCTTACTTTTCAAATGTTAAACTATTCTCTTATACAAGATATAGTCAGATAGCAGAATCAAAACGTAGTCGGTAGTTATAGTTATGATGATTTGTAACCTCTATTCAATTATGATATTATTATACATTAAATTGGAAACATTCATGATATATATATATATATATATATATATATATATATATATATATATATATATATATATATATATATATATATATATATATAACTGAGATTGAATTCTCACACATCACTTTGTGAAACAACATAAAAAATAAAATATAAAATATAAAAAAAAAAACACTTTTTTTATGTTTCACAATATGAAAGTTTTTAAAGTTTATATTTTATATATATATATATATATATATATATATATATATATATATATATATATATATATATATATATATATATATATATAAAGCACCAGTGGATCTGGAAAAGTGTCAAATAACGCATTTTTGGCCTTTTTTAACTATTACTAAGAGTTTAGATGCCAAAAAACTATGGTTTGACTGGAGCATTTTGACTGAAAAATAAGAGGATTTATGAGACATCAGAATGTTTTTGCATTAACATATCAATACAAATACGATACAAATAAACTAAAATAGTTTAATACAAACGTAATATTATGTGACGTATTATATCTTTAGAAAACAATAAAATAATATCAAACGATCTAAATTACAAAATTTAAATTCCAATTCCGTTCTTTTTTTTTAGATAATTCATCGATCCCTTTTTCTGTTGAGATTTGAAGTCTTCTGTGTACAGACATTAGAGCCAGTCCACTTAGTCTGTCTTATCCACACGCGTTTCTCAGGTACGTCTTCAATCGTCTAAGAGTGGAGAATGTCCTCTCAGCAGTTGCAGTGGTCTCTGGCAAAGAATACAATTTCAGTAGCGTGAATATGTTAGGGGAAGGAAGGCTTATACTGTTCCTTTTTATATTCCCAAAACAATTTCCACAACGAGTATTCGCGATATACTAGCTCCAGATCAGCCATATTTTCATATACTTAGTTTCAAATATTCAACATCTGTTGTCTCAGTTCTTGAGGTTGGTATAAAGCACTGAAGTGTCCCCAGAAGCTCTTTGTGGTCGCTGAATCTGCATTTAAGCTGATCTATAAAATTGTCTAGGATCGGGATTGCCACAGCTATTCTAAAATAGGTTTGAGGGTCTCTAGTAGAGTAGTTACTTCTATGTCGTTGGCGAGGAGCGAGTTATGGTAAATGAATTTCTTCAGCAACATCACTCATTAAAGTTCCTGCTGTTTTGAAAACCTTGGAGAACTCAATATCGATTGCTCTTCGGTTGTTTTCAAAGTGAGCAACAATATTTTCAATATGGTCAACTGCAGACTTTAGGTCACAGTAGGGAGACTGAAGCACTTTGCAGACAGATATTGTGGCTGAGAATATGTTTGCCAATAAACAAAGGCACACTACAAATTCACATCAAGCATGGAGTTTAAAAACGACGATGCTTTAGAAGATGTCTCAATATCCGGACTTTCGCTAAGACTTTGTACAGTTTCAACAATAGCATTAAAGATCTCTTTAGACTTGAGCACACTGTTTTGTCTTCTCCACCCATCTGGTTTCACACATGGCTGTTAAAGTTTGCCATTTAGTATTAGGAATGTTCGATTTCATGGAGGATTGCAATACAGCTGTCCTCTGTGGAGATACTTTTAAGAAGTTTGTGACAGCTTTTACGATTTCAATACAGTTTCAAACACATGGGACACTACAGGAGTGACATAATGCCAAATTCAGAGAGTGGAACCTACAATAGACATACAGTGCTTGAGGAAAAGTCTTTTTCACTATTGCCTCCACCTCTTTGAAAGATCCCTTCATAGCAGAGGCTCCATCGTACCCTTGAGCTATCATATTTTTCATGTCCACTCAAGTTTTTTAGAGTTGAAAAAATTGTTTTTGCCAGCCACTCTGCCGTTATGTCGTCAGTTTGGACAAAAATCTTCCTTGTAAATAAAAAAATTAGATCTTTCTGATTTAGTGTACCTTACACAAATTGAGACTTGCTCATGACCAGTGATATCCGCTGTTTCGTCCACAAGAACTGAAAATGCTTTTGCTTTATTAACAATTGTCACAATTTCTTTCTGGATTAATTATCCGCATATGTTGATCAATTCATTCTGATGTTTAGGACTCATGTACTGTATGGCTTACTAAATTTTGATCTCCGCACTTGAGTCTCATCCCGTCGTACCAATCAAAATCTCTTTGAGGAGAGTACGTGAGCAGTTTCAGACAAACGCCTCAGCAGCGGTCTTTGAGTTTTTGCTTCCTCAACAGGAATCAGTTCCCGTATTCTATAAAATCAGAGACAAAATACGTTGGTTGTGAGCAGACCAGGCGTTATACCGGTGGCCGCGAGTAAGCTATTATAGGTCTCCTGTCTTCACAAATGTGATGCATAAACAAGGCCACTTGCCAGTTCAATGCATTAATTAGATTATGCAATATTTTACTTACTGATAGCAAAATATCGAGTAAATTTCACTCTCTTTCATTCAGGAAAACATGTTTTATTATAATAATAATTAAATATAGCTATTTCCGGAAAATTTCAACCCCTCTGACCCCACCCCCTGGGTACGGCCTTGTATATATATATATATATATATATATATATATATATATATATATATATATATATATATATATATATATATATATGTATATATAAATATATATATATATATATATATATATATATATATATTTCCATCTTATTTGGAAGGTTGGTGCCTGATATGTTCCAGCAGATGACGCGTGGCATATTAACATGTCACTTCTGTTTATCTTCGAAATAATGACGTACGAGTAAAGTGATCTGGATGGTGACCACATTCGGTAGATATACTATACTGAGGATGACCTAATAAGTCCGAAACAGTCTACCTAACGATTCTATCGTTTATGGTGACCATCTCCAGGATTGATTGGAATGCCGTTGTTATAGAGACTCAAGCAACTAGCTTTTCTAAATGGTTCATTTGATTCATTTCGATTTTTCGAATAAATGTTCTAATTTTACATCTTGTATATTCATAAATATATACATATAGGTATCTTATCAAATGTACTAATAAATGTTTATTCTATAACAAAAGGAGAGCACTTACATTTCAAAGTGAAAAAAAAAACTACATTCATTTGGAGTTCAAATTTACATCATGAAGTTTTAAATAATTGGATAGATTAACGACTATGTTAGGCCATATAACTTCTGGTTGTCGATTAGGCAAAGCTATTGAGATTTGGAGTGAGCATATTGTGCAAAAAGTTTCAGAAGAGAACAAGCTGCGCCGTCTTTGGGAGAATCGTATCATATGTTATAGTGAGATGTTTTTCACTCGACTATATCATTTATAACTTTGTTATTAACAATTTTATACAAAAAATCTACTAGTGTTTTTATATACATGCTTCTCCTTGTTCGCTTTTTTCGCAAACTCTTCAAGTACTATCACGTGCTCGGCCATTTCTCGTGATGTGCAGCTTAATTTCTAACATATTTCTCAGCGTTTCAATGCAAAACCAAGATGAACGTTCAGAAGTATGAAAATAAATTCTACTTTCAAAATGCTTTTAACACGAAAAAGTCCCTGTAGCTTGGCCTAGTTCTTAAATCAGTAATGTAGGTGTTGTACGAAATGCTTAACGAAAAACTTATATTATATATATATACTATATGAAAATCTATATGTTTAACTTTATTCCTATAAAATTTATAATATCAGTGACTTTGACCATCAAGCTGCGTTTAATGTTTTAATAGTTATGTATGTACCAAGTGCGTTATATAGATTTTAACGCCCGATGGGCGTTAGAATCTAGTAACGCACTTGGTGCATACAAGATTTTATTTTTCACGAAAAAATTATTTTATTATAATGAAAAATCGATTTTAAAATCGCTTCATTGCTCCTATACTTTCCATTTTCCTTCTCATAGTAGGCATGTCATGTGCTGATATTTTGACGTTTGTGAATATTTTTGTCATCATATTTAGTGAATGTCATTGCTGCTTTCTTTGTGTAGTCTTATAGACATAATGAAAATGAATTTACCCAAGAATATCATAAAAAATGCAGCCAAAGCTGCGAATAATTCATTGCCGGAGAAATCCAGATTCGTATACGACAAGGATTATGAAGTATTTAATCGATGGAAGTGGCTTCATTTCTCCTCGAACAATGAGCGGGCGTTATGATCCATAATGACCGCTCATAACGCCCTAGGGCATAATGAGTGTATTTATAGCAACCGTATCTAAGGTTAAATCAACAAATAATATACAAGTGAAAAATAAAACTTATTTTTGCCTTACGATCACAAATTTGTTGATGTCCAATTCAGTTTGCTCTATGACTGCTTGATATTTCGTAATTCTTCCTTCCAATTTTTTCTGCTTCGCTAACTCCTCATCAATTTGATTTTTGCAGATCATTATGTCATTAAGTATCCTTTGTTTGATGGCTGTTAGCTTCTCATTTTCCGTCATTTCCTGTTTAGTCAACTTTCTAATTTGCTCGGTTTCGCATAAAGTATTTTTGTACTCCTCCTCGTATTTGCTGTTGAAAATAAAATGAATGTAGATCGAGGGCCATTCAGGTACCAACAGAAAGCCGAATAATATATGTCGCTGGAATTTACCTACATGTGTGAACACAATAAAAATGAATTGAAGACTATGATGATATCTGTAGGAAAATCATCGAATGAACTTTATGACCGGCTTCGATAATTTGCAGGTTTAAATATTGCCTATAGTCCACACTATTATTTCATCGGGATGAAAGAATGCACTATCGAGATCTAGTTATTAAGCCTAAGAAGAATTTTGATTCAGATGCTTTTAAAATTTACAATTTAAGATTTTACTAGAAATATTTTTTTCAACCATCAATTCAATGATGATTTACCAAAGAAACCTACCGAAGGAGCTAGTTTCATGAGATCAAATACCGTCCATGGACCGAGTGGACAACAACCTCGAATTCACATAAACACTAATAGGTTCTATACATGAGTTTTCGACGTTTGGCTTAGAGTGAGAGACCTCTCGGTTTCCGATAGACAGCGCAATATAACTTGTTCGCATGTCAATGTTATTGTTTCAGTATTTCCATCGTGTGTGGTGCCGGCGTTCGAATGTCCTAACATTCTCCCTTGAAAGATTAATGGAAATTCCGTGCCCTCAGATCTCAAAAAACTAGCTCTGTTGGAGGTTTGATTTGATTTAATCATCAATTTTTCAAATCAAAGCAAAAAAATTTTAATTTTTTTATTTTATTCATTTATTTTTATTTTATTTATTTATTCAAGAATAGAACTGCAAATCAGATTCTTCGTAGAATCTGTTACCACAGAGCTGATATGTAGTGGGAACACACTCCTTCGGCCAGATCATAGGATACTCTTGTATATTATACAAGTGCTTAAGAGTGGGTGGTACTGGATTATTGAAGAGAAGTGGGGTGGGTAGGTATATTTTCAGAGGATGATACTGGCCCAGCGTTCGCCTAGTAAGGATGCTGGCAGTAACTTATTTGTCTATGCAGCTTTAAAACTGCAATATTTATGAAAAATTCATCAATGAAAAACTTAGTTATCAAACTCAAGCCCTGTATATGTTGGAATATTTCTTCTAAAAGCTAATAAACAAACAGTGTCACAAACCTCAACCACTTTTCAATAAAAAAAACATGTTTTAACTTACTGGACTTCTTCGTTGACACAGTTGAGAACTTTATCTCGATTACCGATAGCAATCACAACCGAATTCCAGGAATGCATAAGACATCTATATTCTGCTTCTAAAGCATCTATTGTTGTACTCCCTTCGGCAACAGTCTGAGCCAATTCTTCTCTTTCTCTCTCTTTGATTTCCAGTTTCATATCAACTGTTTCCAATTCCGTTTCGAGTCTCCACACTTCAGTCTGCAGCCTGTATAAAATCATATCCTGCAAAAGACATCCACATAGTCGTATTAGTGACAAGTTATATAAAATATATTAGTATTGAAACAATGGTTAAAAATAACAATTTACACATTTATTATAAAAAATAACGCATGACGCACGTTTCGGTGGAACTTCACCTTCTTCAGATACTAATGGCAAACTAACTATGATTCTCTGTTATATCGAAAACAAGAACATAATTACTTTGCCATTAGCATCTGAAGAAGGTGAAGTTCCACCGAAACGTGCGTCATGCGTCATTTTTTATAATAAATGTGTAAATTGTTATTTTTAACCATTTTTCAATATGTTTATTAATTTACACCAAGTATCGGCCCAATCAATCCGAAATATATTAGTACCTATTTGTGTTTTTCCAGAAAATAATAGATAATTGGAATGTGTCGAAAGACAAGAATGATGGGCGGAAGTGGTTTTTATATCCGTTTTAGACCTCCAGGACCAGGATTTTAGAGATTTTAATGTCTGATTATTATATATATATATATATATATATATATATATATATATATATATATATATATATATATATATATATATATATGTGTGTGTGTGTGTGTTTCCCCGTTACATATCAGCATCTTCAGATGCCCCCAAAGAAGACCAAATAAGCTAAAATTTGGTATCTGGGACCTTTTTCGATGCAGAACCAAACTTGAGTAAAATAAGTAAAAAGTTTTGGATTTACAAACTATGGGTGAAGGAGTGGGCGCAAAAATAACAAATCGGTGGCAAAAGATGTGAATATTGACTAGTCAACAACATTTTCGAAGTTCAGCTTTCTGAATGTTTTTAGAGGGTTTATTGGGGCGCCATGGTCACTTCAAAAGGTCGTCGCGAAACATACAGCTCAACTCAACAAAAAATAAAACGAGGAACAAAAATTAGCAGTATTTTTTGTGGTGGTTTATTTTTACTTGGTACTGTGTAAAATTAACACCCCTTCTGTATAGTAAGGTATGGTCGAGTTAGACGCGTGTTTTGAGAAGATATGCAACCATTGGTAGGCTCATTCATCTCATCATTATTATTATCATTCATGGTATCAAAGTGAAAATAAAAATATAAAATAATGGAAATATTCTAGTTTCTTCAATATCTCTCTTACGATTAGTTATACTTCAACCTATTTATATCAGAGTAGGTCGTCGTGAAATCATTTCAATTATAAAAGGGCGCTCCGACTCGGGAAAGTTTTGTAACCCCTGAGTTAGAGTATTGAAATTCTGTACGTGCATAGAGCTGATGCTGAGAAGGTGTATTTTGGCAGTGGATTGTGTTGAAATAAGGGACGTGCACGGTAATGGATTCAACTATTTTAGAACCAGCTAGTTTTACGTAGAAATTCGACATTTTCTTAGGTTTTGCGCATTTCCACAACTTCTGCTGCTTAAGTTAGAGGGTTGAAAATTGGAATGATAGAGCTGATGTTAGTGAAGTGTATACATTGATTTTTTTCACTATCGCAATTTTTAAGTTCAATTTGAGAATTTTCAGCATTGCGCAACTCTACAGCCACTCCAAAATCTTTTAGAAGGCAGAAAATTTCCAAGGTTTTCTCAAACCACCGCAATTTTAATGTAGAAATTGCATGCGTTTTGTAGGTTTTCGAGCTTTGTGCATCTCTTTAGTTTCTTCAAATTTGCGGCGCAATTTTGTAGCAATAGGGTTGAGAGTTTGTATCTAGGTAGTTTTGTATGATATCTTGAATGGGTTTAGGTTTGGTTCGAATTGGTTGGGGGGTTGACCACCCTGAGGGAAAAATAAATCTTGTTTACACGATAAAGGGCCCAATTTTGGAACAATAGGGTTGAAAAATTGTAAATAGGTAGTTTCCTATGATATCTTGGATGTGATTAGTTTTGGTTCGAATTGGTTAGGGAGTTGACCCCCCAGGGGAAGAAATAAATCTTGTTTACACGACATAAGGCGCAATTTTGTAGCAATAGGGTTGAAAGTTTGTATCTAGGTAAGTTTGTATGATATCTTGAATGAGATTGGTTTTGGTTCGAATTGGTTGGGGGTTGACCCCCTGGGGAAAGAAATAAATCTTGTTTACATGATAAAGGATCGGGTTGAAAGTTTGTATCTAGGTAAGTTTGTATGATATCTTGAATGAGATTGGTTTTGGTTCAAATTGGTTGGGGGTTGACCCCCTGGGGAAAGAAATAAATCTTGTTTACATGATAAAGGGCGTAATTTTGGAGCAATAGGATTGAAAGTTTGTGAGTAGGTAGTTCCGTATGATATATTGAATGGGATAGGTTTTAATGCGAATTGGTTGGGTGGTTGACTCCCCAGGGAAATAAAACTTGTTTACACGATAGAAGGCGCAATTTTGGTACCATAGGGTTGAAACTTTGAAGCTAGGTAGTTTCGTACGATATCTTGGATGTTATTTATTTCTATATGAATTGGTTGGAGGGTTGACCCCCCGGAGGACGAAATAAATCTGGTTTCCACGATATAGGGCGCAATTTTATAGAAATAGGGTTGAAATTTTGTAAGTACGTAGTTTCGTATGATACCTTGGATGTGATTGGTTTTGGTACGAATTGGTAGGGGGCGGTTGATCCCCTGGGTAGGAAATAAATATTGTTTACACATTAGAGGTCGCATTTTTCTTTGAATTTGAAAAAAAAAATTATAATTTGATGAATATATATTTTTAAACTGGATACCTACGTTATGAAAACCTGCTCTTCTAATGCAGCTCGCTGCGATAGAGTTTTTTTGAATTTCATTTTGGGAAAAGCGTAATATGTCGAAAAGATAGAAATATATTCAAATTTCGAAGGTTATTACTCGAAATACTTTTCACTTCGGCAGACTGTATCGGCAAGAATTTATTTGCATTAAAATTTATACCTGTTTTCGTTTCTCTTCCATAAGTTGCATTTGGTCCTTTCTTGTTTTCTCGGTCATTCTTTTACTGATTTTGATTTCTGATTCAACGTCTTTTTCCCAGTTGGCAGTTTGTTGAACGAGCAAATTGATAGATTCGACTTCATTTCGTAGTTCTTTTTCTGTGAAAAATTAAATAAAGGGAGTATTAAATGACAGCGATATTATGAGAAAATAATGGTCTAATACAGTCTCTTAACTGGATTCAAAGTCATGTAATCACAGTCAATTGAATCCGTTGGTACTACATGACCCACTACCAAGGGCGTCGATAGGGGGGGTAATGGCGGTAATTACCCCCCCCCCTCCAAGATAGACTTTCGACAAAATTTATGTGCTATATCACTTTTCCTCATATTATATAAAAATAGACATTTTATCCTCATGTAAAAATATATATTATTTTCTAGTTCAAAGCTTTTTTAAAAGAGGCTACTTTAGGAAGAATACAAGAATTATGTTTATTTTCATTAAATATTACCTAAGTTTTGTTACCTTATAATTATTTTCCTATATATGCCAAGGGGCAAAGGCATACAAACAATAAAAGTGTTTTGAAAATTTATCTTGTTAATTTGTTAACCCCCCCCCCCAAAAGAAAAAATTATCGACGCCCTTGCCCACTACACCCAAACAAATCTCAATTTTACTATGCTTATTAATATAAAATGTAAAAAAATATAATATACTCCTATTGCAATTTCGATCTTACAACATCCCAACATCCAGCAGATTGAGTTAAGAACTCGAACATAATTTTGAAAGAATTATGACCTCCAACGTTTGTTCCTTCCGGTTCAGCTTTAGGAGTTACAGTAGCGTATATAATACTAGTCTGAGGAACAAGTAGATGTTTTTGGTTTCAATTTATCTTCAAAATTTATTATTTTTCAAGATACATTCGAAAATTTAAATTATGATGGCTTGCTTCCAAAATTAAACAAGGTGAAACTACTTCCAAATGTTTCGTCTGTACGAGACATTCTCAGTAACAATGAGCGTTTCAGAGTAGTTATGGAGTCGATTGAGCCCCGAAACAGTTCCAAGATTGTTAAAAACTGAAGATATCTCTCGCAGTAACAGACGAAACGTCAAAAAGGAGATGATAACTACTTATAAGCTCGGTATTTGGAAATTTGAGATGTTGACAAATATAGCCAATTTCAATTTTTTAACGCCTGTTTATCAAAACTAAAAATACAATCTTGTTTTCAACTTGTAGTCCTTTCTGTCAAACTTATGGAGTCAATAGTCTTAGGTTTATATAGAACTACTAGAAGATTAAAAATAATATCTACCTTTCAAACGATGGTAACATTTTTATTTGAAAGCAAGTACCTAGGTGTAATACTTTAATTACCTTTAACAATGTTGTATTAGATATAGGTTCGATTTATGTTCCTTATGTTTCGATAAACATGTAAGGAGTATCAAAACTAATAAACAAGCGTTTTATACAGTGCTATCAACAACTGACACGTTTGTTTTAAACACAATACAAATTATTAATTTGTTCTCGATAAACCAGTAAATTCGTTCACTGTTAGCACCATGTTTTACACTGAAGAATATGTAGTTTGTAACTTTGTATAACATGATTTTCAACTAGAAGCTCGGCAGTCCAATAGTAAAGTTCATCGTTTGTATACTAAGTTCCACCTTGCTACCTTGCTCTTGGGTTTGTATGTGCTCCATGAAATTTTGTGGTTCAAAAAGTTGTATACCTATATTAGAGTAAGATCCCAAAACCCCTAGACCTTACTTATTTTCTCAGAAATAATATATGTGAGAATTTTACTTATAATCTCAATCTTGATTTTTATATATGATACTCTGGGTACTATTTCAATACCATCTGTAAACAGCCAGACCGATCGTTCCAAAACATCCCCCAGACATACATTAAGTGCCCCTATGAGTACGAGTATGAACAGACCCGATATACTATATACTAAACACAAAATTACGTATACTCAAACATCTTCTTCTTCTTCTTATTCAGCCATTCTGCATCCACTCCTGGACATAGGCCTCTCTTAAATTTTTTCACGTCTCTCTGTTTTGTGCCACTTGGAACCAGTTTTTGCCTGCCAACTGCTTGATGTCATCTAGCAATCTTCCTTGTGGCCTTCCTAGACTTCTCTTAGTCATCCTTGGTCTCCATGTTGTTATTTTTGGTGTCAATCGTTCTCTTGATTGTCTTGCGACATGTCCGACCCATTGCCACTTTAATCGTGCTACCTTTTCATAAAGTCTGTGACTCCTGTTCTTCTTCGGATCTCTTCATTTCTCACCTTGTCCCTTATGCTAATTCCTAGCATTGCTCTTTCTATCGCCATTTGCGTCACTCTTAATCTTTGAGCACTACTTTTTATGAGTGTCATTGTTTCGAGGTAGTATGCATGCCTCGTATACTTTCCTTTTGAGGTTGATTGGTATATTTCGGTCTTTAAGTATGTAATTTAGCTTTCCAAACGCTGCCCAAGTTACACCTATTCGTCTGTTTACCTCTGCTGTTTGATTGGCTTTGCCTAGTTTGATGTTATGGCCGAGGTATATATAGTTTTTAACATTCTCAATCCTTTTGTTGTCCACTTGCACTTCTATTTCACTGTCACTCATAATTATAGCCTTGTCCAGGTTCATTTGTAATCACACGTATTTGCTCGCTTCATTGAGTTCTTGTAGAATCTCTTTTAGTTCTACAACGTCACTCGAGATTATAATGATATCGTCCGCAAAACGTAGGTGGCTCAGATAAGACCCGTCTATATTGATGCTTTTCTTTTCCCATGCTAGATGTTTAAAGACAGTCTCTAGTGCTAGGGTAAACAATTTAGGGGAAATAGGATCCACTTGGCGAACTCCCCGTTGGATTGAAATTCGTTCTGTTTCTAGGTCTTCGTTGATGCATTATCGTATATATGTTGCAGAATCTTCGAGAATCGGCGAGTCTATTTCCTATATTCAAACATAGAGCAGTCTAAAGTAGACACTATCGCTCCTTTTCGTATTACCTAATGCCACATAACATATTATTGCTGAGAAAATAAGTGCTATCTGGGATCTTGGACTATATGTTGCAATGACATAGTATCAAGTGCATCGGCGATTCGGAACCGGCGTTAAACGTAGGTCCCTTGAGATACAAAATTGAAACTTAGATTACCTTCCTTTTGTGCCAAATGTAAGCACTCTGCTTCAGTTTTAAACTTTTGCTTGCATTCCTTCACTTCGAGTTCGAGTTCTTCTCTTGCGGCTGTTGCAGTTTTTACATTATCGATGTATTCTTCAAGAAGTTTCTGTTGTTTGCAAACCGCCTGCTGTAACTCGTACACTGCCACCCCCATTTCCTCTTTTTGAGCATTTTTATTCTTAATTGTTGCGTCCTGTTTTAATAAATTACAATAATATATATTAATGAAGAAAATATGTAGTAAATTTCAAAAATATACATGAAATAAGTATTTGGGTTCGGTACACGATACCATCTTCAGACACAAATAGTAAGTTACTCATTATTTTTATCCAAAGATGGTTAAGTGTACAGAAAGTGATGATATGAAGTTAAACACGATAAATTGCTAAAAGAAATTCTGATTTGAAAAAACACCAAACTTTGAAAAGCCGTATCTCGGAAACTAATAAGTCTGAAATAGGTCCGCAAGTGTATTTGTAATTACACTATACATTACATAAAGTGAACAAGGAAAATTCTTTAATAATTTAAAAAATTATCAAACAACTTTCCAAGGAAGCTGGTTATACGTATTCAGCAACGCAAAATCTGCATTCACAATCGAACGGTGAATTATAGAAATTGTCAAGTCACCCCGACTCAAAATCTGCATACAGCTGTTTCGATCTTATTAGATCTCATCAGTGCAGCTTATTTGACCCGGAGTGAATTAACAAATTTCTAATTGTTCCCCAATACCAATAGTGGTCAGTAACACTGGACAGATAACAATCCAGAGCGCCATCCCACCAAAGATATTGGGAAACAACAATTCACCGCTTAGACTGAAAATGCAGAAATTCGTCGCCTAAACACGTACCTCCTGATATGAAGATATCTACTCTACAACAGTGGTGTATATGATTCCAAGGGCACACTAACATAGTGATTTAAAACCTTTGGATATACTCACGAGAGCGCGCTCCGAATATTCTAGTCGCTTAGTACGCAAAATACAACAATCAAATCATGAAAAACATACTAGTTGACCATGGTCAATTTCACGTATGAATACGTATAACCAGCTTCCTTGGAAAGTTGTTTGATAATTTTTTAAATTATTAAAGAATTTTCCTTGTTCACTTTATGTAATGTATGAAATTGACCATGGTCAACTAGTATGTTTTTCATGATTTGATTATTACACTATATTTTTATGAGAGTAAATTTGCTTCTCAAACATTTTTGTATCGATTGACTTTAACATAGTAGATAATTTATGAATAAAAAATTGACTTACAAATTCATATATTTCTTCATTCAATCGTTCTATCTGTCTCTGTAAATGTTCTCTTAATGCGATTTGGAATTTCTGTAGAGCTGGATGCTCTGGAGCTAGAACTTCATTCGCCTCTCTCTCCCTAGAACACATAGAATCAATATTTGCTAAGGTCAGACTGGTCGATCGCTTGAAACAACATTCAAAGAACACCAACAATATATTGCAAAAATAAAACAGATTCAACGTTTTCAAACCACTGCCGCGAAAACCAAAACTCTTTTGCACAAATAGATAATTTTCAAGTTACCTACAAATTGCCTGAAAGAGCCAAATTGATTTATTTATAACCATTGGAAACTTTGAAATTAACTCATAATACAAACGGTAATGTCTGAATGAACGACCAGATTAATTTGATTTATTCCCCTGAATTTGATATATTCAAACCGTATTGTCTTCCAAGAACATTCAAGTTGAAAATACAATTTGAATAACCTGCACTTAATAGTGTATATTCTTCAAAGAAATGCCATAGCACTTGCAGCATTTTTGTGAAGGTACTACCTGTATACTGTACTAGAGATAAAAAAATTTATTTATTTCTAAACTCAATCTGTTTCTTGCAATTTCGACCGAAATCGCAAGAGCAGAATGTATGTTTCAAATATTTTATCATAATAAACAGTAAAATCAAGAAATATCCACGTAAAATTGGTGGTGGTTTAAAAAAAGTTTGATAGTTTCGTTCTGCCTTGAAAACAATCCCAGTTACCAAATATCAGTTCATTTGGTTTGATGGGAGCCCGCTGAAGATGCCATTATATATAATATATATATATATATATATATATATATATATATATATATATATATATATATATATATATATATATATATATATATATATAATAAAATTTTTTTTTTTATACCTTTTCGACCCTTAGGTTAATTCAACAAATAAAAATTAATCGGGTGAGGGGTCAATGACTATTGGTTGGTCATATATATATATATATATATATATATATATATATATATATATATATATATATATATATATATATATATATATATATATATATATATATATATATATATATATATATATATATATATATATATATATATATATATATATATATATATATATATATATATATAGGACATAAAGAAAATTTCGAAAATTGTGGTCATGGTGGTCTAAAACGGATCAAAAAACTATTTCCGCACCTGAATGTTGACTTTCCTAATGCCTGCCATATACGCTACAGTCCACCGGAGAGGTGCACCTGTGCAGGTGTAATTTTTTTTACAGTGTACCTGTGCGTGTGTGCATGTATTCCGGCCGCCCGCGCAGGTCGCGTTAGTTTTTTTCTAGTGTCACATGTCAATGCGCGAAAATGGCTCCGTTAGAAATGAAGACCGCTACGGTACAACGGAACGTCCCCATAAACGTACACTGACCTGCGCAGGTAAACCTGCACAAGTAACATATCCGGTATACCGTAGCGTATATGGCGAGCATCACGCCGCATTAGTCTTTTATTTTCTGGTATAGAAGTTTGATAGTAGCCGAAACTACTCATCCGAAAATCCAAAAATTTTGATCGATATATAATAGTTATTTATGTACCAAGTGCGTTATATAGATCCTTATGCCCTGAGGGAAACATTCGGCCCGAGGGATGAATGTTGCCCGATGGGCATAAGGATCTAGTAACGCACGCGGTGCATACAAGATTTTATTTTTCACGAAAAAATTATTATATTATGATGAAAAACCGATATTAAAATCGTTTCATTGCTCCTATCCATTTTCCTTCTCATAGTTGGTAGGCATGTCATTTGTTGATAGTTTGACGTTTGTGAATATTTTTGTCATCATATTCAGTGAATGTCATGCTGCTTTCTTTGTGTAGTTTTATAGAAATAATGAAAATGAATTTACCCAAGAATATCATAGAAAATGCAGCCAAAGCTGCGAATAATTAATTGCTGGAGAAATCCAGAGTCGGATACGATAAGAATTATGAAGTATTTAATCAATGAAATTTGCTTCATTTCTCCTAGTACAATAAGCGGGCGTTTTAAATCCATTATGCCCGCAAATGCAGGCGTAATGGCCTAGGGCATAATGAGTGTGTTTATAGCAACCGTATCCAAGGTGAAATAAACATATAATATACAAGTCAAAAATAAATATATATATATATATATATATATATATATATATATATATATATATATATATATATATATATATATATATATATATATATATATATATATACCTATATATATATATATATATATAGATATATATATATACATAGATATATATATATAAATATATATATATATATATATATATATATATATATATATACATAGATATATATGTATTTTCGTTTGTTGTTTATATTCACTTCAAAGTTTTCCATTTTAATGTTATATGACTTTTCGAGAAATCATCGAAGGTTGGTTCATTTTCACTTACCTGAGTTCCATATCGAATTTCGCGTTTTCATATTTCTTAGTCTTCTCATCCAAGCAGTGACAACTTGGAAGATAAAAGGTTAAAGGTCGTCCTTGGTCATCTTGCGTATCCAGATCCGAAATCGATTTTCTGTAAGATCCTTCTTCAGGCCAATGAAATGAACTTTCATCACTAATACTACCTGATGATACAGGAGATTCGTTCGGTTTCATATTATTAGAAGCCATTTTAAATGTATGTCGCCAGAAAAATTGGCAGTTGAAGTTTCATTATTTTAAAGCAATAAGTTTCATAATTATCTGAATCATAGAATAAGGAAAATATCTTTAGCCAATTAAGCTAAAAATCAAAAAATCAGTGTATTGGTTTAATGGTATTTCAACAATTATCAATTTATGGAATTTAAATTCAATTTGTTTCTAATGTTCCACTTTAATGTTTTTACTTGGATAAATGCTTGTTTCAAAACTTATTTATACACCTTATCATATAAAAATCTTCATGAACTAAGGCTCTAAGATTTGTATTAAGAGTCGTTGTTCTAGGTTACATATCAAAACCAAGTACATTTATTGATTTAACATGTGAATAATTAATCAACAGTTATCCAAAGAAGCAGATATTGAAATGCACATAAAAGTTCTCTAGAAATGCGGGGTTAAGGGCAATGTTTCTTGTTATCAAGGTGTCAAACATGATTTTGATGCATAGAATATTCCTGCTAATAAAACCAACATACAAATTTCTGGGGCATCTTCCTTTAAAAAGCAGTTTCAAATGAACTACAATATGTATTTTAGAAGAAACCTCAAGAAACTCTTAGTTTTCCAACATTTTTTTTAACATGAATATAATGTTTTTAGCGTTCCATGTAGGTCTAGAGTGTACTTTCTTTAGAGAATATGGAATTGAGTTCTGAACCAGCACTAATACCATAACATGCACAAATAGTATATTAATCCGTGCTTGGAAACAATTATTTTTTCGCTCATTTTTAACTACACTTGATAACATTATACTTAATTCAATTTGAAAATTTTTAATTAATAAATAACGTCATTTAATAAATCCTCACTACACATTCAAGTTTCCACAAGGTTGTACTCCGTAAGGAAGAAATCTACACCTTTTAGGATGATTTTGTATGTAATATATATTTACATATATGTATATATATATATATATATATATATATATATATACATATATATATATATATATATATATATATATATATTTATATATATATATATATATATGTATATATATATATATATATATATATATATATATATATATACATAGGTATATATATATATATATATATATATATATACATATATTTATTTATATATAATAATATTTATATATATATATATATATATCTATATATATATATATATATATATATATATATATATATATATATATATATATATATATATATATATATATATATATATATATATATATATATATATATATATATATATATATATATATATATATATATATATATATATATATATATATATATATATATATATATATATATATATATATATATATATATATATATATATATATACACATATATGAAAAACTTGGTTCTTGGGATGAACCGCGTAAAAGATTAAAATCTACACATTTCTTCTTCTTTTGTGAAGCCATCTTCAGCACGGTAAACTAAATTACCTTGATCCACAATATTTTCATTTTTCTCATATATTTGGAGTTTAGACTCATATTCTTATGAATGATTTAATTAACTGTTGAAGCAAAAGAAAATTTCCCTCGTATAGCTGTCGAAGGTATATATTAGTTTCATAAGTATAGTTATCTGAATTAACTAAATTGCGAATTGTTGGTTCGATCATTATAGCTTAAGAATTTAGTGTAACTTTCAAGAATAGTACACTACAATGCTGAGATGGAAATTTTTAATTCATATGAAACCAGCTATTACAATAGTTTTTAATAATTGATAATACTTTATGATCAAAATTTTTGATTCTGATCATCATATAATTAATGACAATATAACAAAAACAATGAAATCTCAAAATTGTTTTGCATCATTTTTAAGAATTCATCTAAACGAGATAATCAAGTTGGCTCGTTTTCAAATGAAAAACAAATTTGACCTACGTTTAACTATTATATTCCTGATATAATATGGTTCAGGTAGTTATATCATTCTCCAAATTAATACTATACAAAATTGAATGAAGTTAGGCTTTTAATTATGTAAAACAATCATTACGTGAGATCATTTGGATGAATTGGTATTGGTATGTGTGGATGGTGACCGATGCGCTGCGACCTTATTAGATCTATTGTGTCCCATCTTCTTCTGCTTCTCGATGTGTTCTCGTTTTACAGCAGCCCCTCAAGCCTCAATACCTTCAGGAATTTGAGGATTTTAAGGGGGTCTATCCGTGGTATTTCTTCTACAGTCAGCTGGTATGATCCCAGTGTGTTCAGTCTTTCATGGTGCACAGCATAGCACTCCATCAGTATATGGTGGGGTGTTTCTGGACGTTCCTTGCAGAATCTGCAGGTGCTGTCCCCCTCTAAACCTAGCTTCCTTAGGTGTTATTTGAGTCTGCAATGCCCCGTAAGAAATCCTGTGATTGTCTTTAGACTAGTTTTGCTGAGGTTAATCAGTGTCTTCGATCTTGCTCGGTTGAACTTTCCGAGAAGATCTTTGGCCTGCCTCAGTCCTGGAAGTCTTTGCCAGTATGTTGCTCTCATTGCTTCTTCAGCTTTATTGAGTTCTTCTTGGAAGTAAGATTTTCCAAGTCCGCAGAAAGGTTCTGGCCCGATTAGTGGCGTTGACGCACCCTTTCGTACCAGGGTGTCTGCTTGTTCATTACCCTTCACTCCGACGTGCCCCGGCTCCCAGAGGAGGATCACTTTGTTGTTCCTGCCCAGATCGTTTAGTTTGTCTAGACATTCACAAACCATCTTTGAGTTGATGTTATAAGAGCTCAACGCTTTGATGGCTGCTTGGCTATCGGAGAGGATCGCAATTTCCTTTTTCCGGTATTTCCTATCGAGGTTGAACTGAATGCACCTTTCTATGGCGTGAATTTCCGCTTGAAAAATACTGGGGAACTGGCCCATGGGTTCTGAGTATTTGGTACGAGGCCAAACGACTCCTGCTCCAGTTCCTTCGGGAGTTTTAGACCCGTCCGTATACCATATTATGGTATTCTTCTCCAGTGCTCGAATGGATTCTATGCTCCATTCCTTCTTGGTATTTAGTTCCGTTCGAAATAATTTCTTGAAACTAAATTTCCTGGTAATTTCATCAGTTGGGAGGTCAGCAAGGTGTGCACTTCCGGTAAAGGTTGAGTCCCTTGTACCGTATGCAGCACCTTTAAGTCCAACTTTAGCCAACCTGAGGTTTGCTCCCCAAGCAGTTCTCCTCACCATTATGTGGAGAGGAGTGAGGTCCAGAACGACCTCTAGTGCTGCTGTTGGAGTCGATCTCATTGCTCCTGTTATACAAAGACAAGCTAGTCTTTGCACTTTCTCCAAGGTTTTCTTTGCTGTGGTGAGTTCGGTTCTGCCATACCACACTACTGCTCCGTAGGTGCTCATAGGGCTCATAGTTTTTAATAATTGATAATACTTTATAATCAAAATTTTTGACTCTGATCATCATATAATTAATGACAATATAACAAAAACAATGAAAACTCAAAATTGTTGTGCATCACTTTTAAGAATTCATCTAAACGAGAAAATCAAGTTGGCTCGTTTTCAAATGAAAACCAAATTTGACCTACGTTTAACTATTATATTCCTGATATAATATGGTTCAGGTAGTTATAGCATTCTCCAAATTAATACTATACAAAATTGAATGAAGCTAGGCTTTTAATCATGTAATACAATCATTACGTGAGATCATTTAGATCAAGGCTGCCCAACCTTTTTAACATTAGGGCAAAATGAACAATTCAAAAATCACAGGCGGGCCACTGACCACTGACAGTTCGTATTTTCGTTATTTTTTTATAACAATAAGCCTAACTTAAATTAAGGTATTGTGGAATGAAAGAAATGTAACATTCTGAAATACTTGTTTAATTTGATGAAGTTAAATTTTATAAGTTCATATAAACTGTATATTCTGCCAATTAAAGAAATACAATTAACTGAAAAATTGGCACAATTAATGTAATTTCTGAAATTGTTTCTGTTTCAATAATTTTGCTTTATTGGGCGTCAAATCAGATGTTGACAGTAACAACATATCAGAAAAAAATATGTTGCTCAGTTAGGGACATGCGGTATTTATTTTTCATATAATTCGGATTTGAAAAAATCTTTTAACAAACATAATTATTGAACCGAAACTACTTGAAAATTGAAAGGCCAGGTCAGTTATTGCAGGAAAATTTTCTTTTGGTACCAGTTTCCAAAAATTTACAAACACTTTTTAAGAAGTTTCTAACTTTTCAGAAAAAAGGTTTTTTAGTACACAAGGTTTTTTGGGAAAAAAGGTTTTTTAGTGCACAATGATATTGCAGATTTGTGAGTTTCAACTGAATATTAGCAATATTTCAATCAAATTGATCGTAAGAGGATTCACAAAAATTTGTAAATTTGTTTTTATACTTTCGAAGTCCTGGAATCTGCTCATAAACGACATAAATAAGCATCAAATTTTAGATTCGTACCTACTTAGTTCAATGGATAGTGTCGATATTGAGCTACTCTTTCAAATCTTTGAGTGTAGGAAAGTGGTCAATATTTTCATTGACTTAATTCATTAAGAACAGATTTAATTCAGCTTTGAATTCGCTTATCAAAGTACAGATGTAACTCTTCATATTCGCTCATAGGTATCTGCTTCAAATAAAACCCTGAATTGACGTATGTGGAGAGCTTTTGCACGTATGTAAGTTATGCAGCGTACTACTGGGTCCATAATATTATCATCTAACTGCATGTCCTTTTGAAAGGCAATTTTGAAACTTGCTTACGCGGGCGGCGGGCCTTTCGAAATACGTCCGTGGGCCACTTCGTGGCCCGCGGGCCTGGGGTTGGGCAGCCTTGATTTAGATGAATAGGTATCTTACATTTTTCCTTTGTCAGTTTCAACAATCTCCAAGATGACTAATTTCTTCATTGTATTGCCTTTGTGTAGGTAATAATTTGCTTTATTAACGTCCATAAAGCCATGATTGTTTAAAAAACTGGTCAAAACAACCAGTGGAAGATTTATTTATGATTTCTTAAGTTCAATCTTTTCTTGACGCGAATATTAGTCCTTTATAAAAAAAAAAGAATTATAGAACCTAATATCCTCATACGGAACAAATCTTCCAATAGCTTTCACTAACACATTCATACATAGATATGTATAAAATAAAACTCTCACACCTAGCTAATTATGATAACAAAGTTAATATTCTTGATAAAAAATAAAGACAATCTGCCTATCTCTAATCAGGTAGATTTCACCTTACCTTCATAAAATGCCACCATAAATAAATGAAAATCTAATTAAGAATTACTCTTGAAAACAACCTGAAATATATGTAGTTAATAAGAAATTATAAAGAAACATGTTTATTTTACCATACCAATTATTAGAATATGTTAAGATTGTGTTTAAACACTTATATAGAGATAACTGAAACTTTGTCAACAGTTTATACTACCACTGGTTTGATAGTTTGGTGACGTTTCAAAAACTCTTTCAAACTCGTTACTTTTGTGTAAGAGACTTTTTGAACTTGTGGTTGATGCATTTTTTTTACTGTATACTGAGTAGTTTATAATTGCGTTATTTAGGAACAAATTTTTTTAATAATCGTCATAAGTATGCTTGTGAAAATTTGTCTCTAATCTAATATTTCAACTTATTACAACAATATTCAAATTTTTGATATTTGATTTGAATCTATTATACCATAACTTTTTAGAAAAATGTATTTGCGAGATTCAAACTTTATTAAAATCAAAAGCGAATGTGTTCCAATAACTCCTTCAGAAACCGAATTTTACCGTAATCATAAAGATCTACATTAATAAAGTGAGAAGTGATGAACAATTGTTTTAATCAAAATAGTCAGACTTATTATTATTAAGGAATGAAAATTTGAGCAACTGTGTTGAAATTCCTGTGAAATATGACAAAACCAATCATCCATATATTTATATATGATAAATTGTACAAGTTTTTTGCCTTTAATAATCAAGAATTTTTATTTCTTCTTGATTTGAAATGAAAATTTCACATGGAGAAACCGACTGTATTTTCTTTTTAATTTTTGAAGTGCCGAAAATGTCATCAATAAGGAAGATGATTGGAAAACTTCATTTATTCGTCTTGAATAAATTAAAGATACCTATGTAAAGGCTAATAGTATATTACATAATAAGTGTGGTAACCAGGTTTTTAGCACACGCTAAGTGAAGTTTGAAAAACGAGCCGCAGGCGAGTCTTTTCATTAACTTAAGTGTGCTTAAAACCTTTAACACGCGAGTTATGTATACTATTCTATCTACAACCGTTCGTTTTGATTAAATACAAATTAATTATAGTCTAAAATTTCCCAACTTGGTCACCAGCAATGTTTTAACTTTTTTTATTGTTATGAAAATTAGGATGTCATAGCGACAAAAAAAAGCAACGCCACTTTGAAGTTGTCTGTCAAAATGTCAGTCGAAAATATGGAGATTTCACGGCTAGTTGAAGCTGCTACGGCGAACTTGCTACCACAGAAATCCGGAATTCGCTACGAAAAGGCCTATGATATGTTAATCGAATGGTGCTCCCATAAAAAAGGGGATAACATTAATGAAGATGTATTAATTGTTTAATAATTTTTTACCGCACTAGTGCGTTAAACTGATTTTTACCGAACTAGTGCGTTAAAGTAATAGTTACCGCACTAATATGTGTGTGTATAAACATAATTTACGCACGGTTTTAGATAAAGATATTTAAACACATTGCTTTTGAAAATTCTGAGTAAACGTCCAGATGGTTAAAATTTGGAATTGGTTAAAATCCATAACAATATTATTAGAAGAACAATTTCTGATTAGAACATGAAGCGGCGAATAGAACTTAATACTAAAATACTTAAAAGTTGAAGAATAGTTTTAATATAGACTAAAGAAGAAGATACACATGCAGATGTAGTTTTATGAATTTACCTTAATTATGATGCCTTAATATGTAGGGATATAATTCAAAAAACTTCGACTTATATGCAAATAATAGACTGGAAATAGCAACTCATATAACAATATGGGTTATTTGCTTGAAAAAAATCTTGGAAATTGTCGTTCTGGACATTTTTCGGTATTAAAACCAATATTATTAAATTAATAATTTTTATCTTACGACTGCTAATTTTTGTATCACAAATCATCATCAAGCAGTCCCTTGAGTCCATTGTTGGACGTAGGCCTCTCCCATTCTATTCCATTCGTTTCTGTGCTGTCTGAATCCAGTTCAGTTTGATGTCAGTCCAACGTGTAGGCGGTCTTCCAACACTCCGTTTGTCTGCTCGCGGTCTCCACTCAAGCAATCGTTTTGTCCATTGCTCATTCCGCATACGTGCGATATAACCCGCCCAGTTCCATTTGAGTTTTGCTACTACGCTGATGGCATCATTTACGCCAGTTTTTCTGCGTAGGTCTTCATTTCGTATGTGATCCTTAAGTGTTACACCAAGCATCGACCTCTGTATCTTTCTCTGTGTTATTTTAAGCTTCTTGGCAGATGCAGTTGTTTATGTTAAGGTTTCGGAGACATATGTTATAACCGGAAGCACGCATTGATTAAAAGCTTTTCTTTTCAGGTAGACGGGAATATCACTCTTGAAAATGTCTCTATGTTTTCCATAGGCTGCCCATGCGAGAGTGAGTCTTCTGTTTAGCTCGGTTGTTCGATTATCTCTCGAGATACGAACTTCATAACCCAGATATAAATAGCTTTCAACCCTCTCAACTTATTTACCACCAATGTTGATGTCGGAATTGGGGACAAGATTTGTCATAAATTTAGATTTTGCCATGTTGATATTTTTCACAAATCATCAAGAATCTTCAAAATACGCGAGCAAAAATAATTTCAAATTACCCCTATTTTCTTCTGAATTTTATCGGTACCTACTCATGAAATCAGCAGAAAGTATGTGATAACTGTTTAAACCAGTAAGTGTGGAAGGCTTCAACTAAGTCTACAAAAATTCAACAATTTATTTAAAAAGTTAAGAATAAGATCGTTAAATCTTACATTGATAAAAATTATATACTCTGTGGATATTTACAATGTAATAAAGCTCACACTCACATGTACTATTTATATCTTAGATCTAGTCATCTACAGTGAGAAGATGTGTTAGAGCATGTCGAATGAATACATTCTTTTTTGTAATCATAATAAGGTATTTTCCGGATGGAAAATATTCTACATCAGTCTCATTGTGGATTTCTTCAACAATCTGTTCACTGGCTTGAGCTTTCCAGCACAGAATTCCTTCTTCGTAAAAAGAAATTAACACTCCATTTTCAATGTACACATTTTGGATTCTGAAAAAAATTGATAATAAATGGCAACACAATTAAACTAAAGATATTCATTACTGAGTAGAGCTGAATAAAAGTTTCGGATAACAGCAAATATACTGAGTTTTTATGAACGTGTGACAGGAAAAAAGATTTATATATATTTTTTGAAATTTTGTAGTTAGAAACTCAATGAATTCAAAATATCTAGAATTTAACAAAGCGTTAACATTTATAATATAGTTTTCCTCATCAAAACTGCTGTCGATGAAATATTTAAAAAAACATTAGCATATATATAAATATATATATATATATATATATATATATATATATATATATATATATATATATATATATATATATATCACATTAGAGCTCAGTACCTCGGCAACTCCAATAATCCAGCTTTACTTGACAATGCTCGAAATAAACAAGAGCTTAAATCAAGTAATGAAAAGTTTCAAACCATGTTCCTACCACCAAATTGCACACCTTTACTGCAGCCGATAAATGAAAATGTCATCCAAAATGTGAAATACTCCTATAAAAATAAGGTGTTCATATTACTTCTCAGAGTTGTGACATAAAACAATGTCTCCAAGGTCCAACTCCAAGCATTAAACTTAGGATTTTGTATCTCCCACGCTCCCACATGGAGCTCCATTTCTTCTGAGTTGATACAATCATATTGGAAAAAAATTTATATCCTACAATAAATGCTTTCTCCAGTGCATAAAAGCGGTCCGAACAATAATATTGAAAATTATAGGACAATTAGCATGTCTGTTATACCGAAGATTCTTAAATCACTAATTTACAAATATATTTTCAATCATAATAAGAACATCATAATAAAACAACACGGTTTTCACAAAGGAAGAAATCTTGAAACAAATCTTCTTAGTTTTTCTGAGTATCTCCAAAAAATGAATGGATCACCAAATCGATACCATCTGCATTGACTTCAAAAAGGCAGTTGATGAAATTAATCATAGAATATTGCTTCGAAAGCTCCCTGAGGTGGGTATATGTGGCGATCCATTAAGTTGGATCACCTCTTATATAAGCAGAAGATCCCAATTTGTAACAATAAATGGTGTTCGATCTGCCACATTTTAGAGTACTTCGGGAGTGCCTCAAGGTTCGCACCTGGGACCTTTATTTTTCATATAGGAAAATATTTTGAATATTGCATTACTTTAATGTATGCTGAAGATCTCAAATTTTTTAGATCAGTTAAATGTGTTGGAGACTGTTCTTTGATTCAGCAGGACATCAATGAATTACTTAATTATTGTGCACTGTGGCAAATTATTCTCTTTTGTAGGTGGACCATATTTTGGATTTGGGAGTGACTTTTGACAGAAAACTTTCATTTGACCAGCTTATCGAAAACCTTGTAACAGATGTCAATAGGCTGCTCGGATATGTCCTTTGACACTGTAGAACCTTTAGAAATAAAATAACTTTTTTATTTTCTGCCATGTATATATAGTGGTTTCAATTTCACGTCAGAGGTCTAGAATCCTCAATACAAGTACTATATACATAGATATTGAGAGAATACAGAACAAATTTCTCAGATTTATGGCCTTTAGGAATAATATCAGTAATATCACCTATAATACTCATGAGTAGTCACATATCCGACAAAAATTCGGCATAATGAAGCTGAAGAATCATCGACAAACGACTGATATCATCATAGCATTGTCAATGCTATTTTTTGGAAGCCAGAACTTCTGCAGTCAATCCCTTTCAGAGTTCCAGGTACGAAATTGCTTTTTATGCATTTTATGCTCCTTTACAAAGGACAAATAGTGCTTTAGCAGTCTCGGCAATTACTTTGGCCTTTTTAATAAATCACTCAATAACTTGAAGCGAAGTCACAGGAGTGACATTTTTTTCCGTTTTATATTATTAGTTAACGCAAAACGATACGCGTGTGCTTTTTTCTCATGGTACGCAGCCGCTTGACCGTCAACACTGTTTTCAGTTTAGGCACTCAGGAGCAGCTTATCGTAGAACGGCGATAAATCAGGAGCGGCTTCCGCTTCACGATGAGTTGGACTGCGGCCATTGGAGCCTTGTGTCCCACTGGAATTTGGAACGATTGGAAATCCAACATTCTAAACGATGCCACACAATCCACTAGGATTTTCACATTCACGCCCGAATATCGTTTTTGGTCAAAAAACTGAATTTCCTCTACAACTTGGTTAGTATCTTTTGTAGGAATAATTTTTCTTATAATATATATATATATATATATATATATATATATATATATATATATATATATATATATATATATATATATATATATATATATATATATATATACAGGGTGTCCCACCGGGAAAGAACGCGATCTGTATATGGAAAACTACACATAGGAAACTTTTGAAAATTTGACAGTATACTAATGTTGATAAGGGCAACTTGACTAAAATATTTTCAAGATCGTGGCACTTCCGGTTATACCGGAAGTAGATACCAACTTGCTTATTTTAAATTGGATACCCTATATATTATTACATTTTTAGATTCTACGCAAGATTCTAGGTAGATTTCATGTAATATGTCCTATACCTAAGTCTAAGCGCTTTTGGCATATTTAGGTTTTTATGTCAAAAATGACGATTGCAAGCCCTAATATAATTATCAATTGTTCCTATAAGGACTCCCGTATTACTTACTTTGGGGTGGATTCCTTATTGCAAAAGACTTGCTTGAATAGATATTGTATAGTATTTGGATAACTGATCATACAGGGTGTTCGAAAAAAAAGATCTAAAATGAGATTGAGAAAACTGACATAAATCAATTTTTTCAAACGGAAACCACCCATTTTTATTATTTTGTAGTATTTAGCATTTAAAAAGAAGGTAACTTTGTATAAAGTTATCTATACCTAAAATTTGAAGTTTTCGAAATATTGCCAATTTAATATTTTTATATGGTGAATTTGCATTTAATCGTTAAACAATTAGATCTAGGATAGCCACGATCGTATTTGACATTTCAAATCATCGTAATGGCACCCCGGTTAAATTATACAAACGAAGATTATTTAAACTTATTTATTATTTATGGACAATGTGATAAATTATTTCAAGAACATGTGATACATGTGCGACCCGATATCCTCATAAACAAAAACCATCACCAAATACTGTTAAACGAATTATACAAAACTTCAAGAATTTTGGATCCGTAAAGGCATAAGTGTACAAAAAGAAACCAGTTGTTAAAAAGATATTGAAATAGCAATTTTGGGATATTTTGAAGCATATCCAACAAAATCTTCAAGGCAGATAGCATTAGAATCAGGCTTATCTAAATCGTCAGTTCTAAGAATTTTACGGAAACACAAATATCATCCCTATGCTATCCATATTTTCATTAGTGCAGCATTTAAATGAAAATGATTTAGACAAGCCTTAAAAGTTTAAATAATTTTCGTTTGTATAATTTAACCGGGGTGCCATTTTGGTGATTTGAAATGTCGAATACGATCGTGGCTATACTAGATCTAATTGTTTAACGATTAAATGCAAAATCGCCATATAAAAATATTAAATTGGCAATATTTCGAAAACTTCAAATTTTAGGTATAGATAACTTTATACAAAGTTACCTTCTTTTTAAATGCTAAATACTACAAAATAATAAAAATGGGTGGTTTCCATTTGAAAAAATTGATTTATGTCAGTTTTCTCAATCTCATTTTAGATCTTTTTTTTCGAACACCCTGTATGATTAGTTATCCAAATACTATACAATATCTATTAAAGCAAGTCTTTTGCAATAAGGAATCCACCCCAAAGTAAGTACTATGGGAGTCCTTATAGGAACAATTGATGATTATATTAGGGCTTGCAATCGTCATTTTTGACATAAAAACCTAAATATGTCAAAAACGCTTAGACTTAGGTATAGGACATATTACATGAAATCTACCTAGAATCTTGCGTAGAATCTAAAAATGTAATAATATATAGGGTATCCAATTTAAAATAAGCAAGTTGGTATCTACTTCCGGTATAACCGGAAGTGCCACCATCTTGAAAATATTTTAGTCAAGTCGCCCTTATCAACATTAGTATACTGTCAAATTTTCAAAAGTTTCCTATGTGTAGTTTTCCATATACAGATCGCGTTCTTTCCCGGTGGGACACCCTATATATATATATATATATATATATATATATATATATATATATATATATATATATATATATATATATATATATATATATATATATATATATATATATATATAATTTATAATTTTAAATACATTAGGCCTGGATCAAGAATTTACAAACCTTTCGAAACCCTGCGGTGGTTTATAACTCTTCAGTTGCTTCCACGAATGACTTCTTCCATTGATAGCTATCAACCGGAGTTCTCTATCAACACATTGCTGAACAGTGAATAAAATCCCCTGAAATAATGATACAGGTTAATCAATATTTCCTCCACATACATTTTATTAATATGTAATTAAAATTGAAAAGAAACCAGAATTTGAATCTAACATCAAATCAATGAAATAATACTAATTCCAACTATTTCCACTGAAACATTATTCAACAATATAGCGACAGGTATCGACAACTATGTCATTTTCTTTTTAGTTTGGAAAACGACATAATTCTCGAAACCAGTCGTTATATTGGCAAATAAATTTTTTAGTGGAAATTAGATTAAATGTGTTTTATTTAATTTATAGTAAGAGGAAATCCCACGAAAAAGAAAAATCATCAATATCCTTTGTTTGAAACTAAAATACTATTGAAATCTAAAAAAAATTTTGTTTACATATGTCAGGCAATATGAAATATACAGCTGTAAAAACTTACAAGCTAGATTAACAAAATATAGTACAAAATACACTTCTTAAACACATATTAAAATATAAATTCAATGAATTTATCTAATGAATAAAAACAATTACATATTAAAATGGACTTAATTCTTGTATAAAACTCATTCACAGGCAACCGCTTTATTTCCGCAGGTAAAACATTGAATAGTTTTCTGGACAGGTAGTAGGTTTCATAATGAGCAAACACCATTTAACATTGTTATGTGCTGCCGAAGCAACAGGATACCGGTAGGACTGGATTATCGAGGTTATACTGTATATCAAAAAATGAATGGAACCTTTGACTCGATAAACAAAAACATGAAACTTTAGGGTTATATGATAACATATGGATCATAGACCATCGTATCCGAATCGGCACCTTTTCATTAATGATAATTTCAGTTTTCTGTATATAACTTACCCGATCACACTTAACCCAGAGCGTTGAAAGAGATAATTTTATATCACACAATTCTATACTTGCTACTATGTATCCGTGCTCAATATTCCAAAGAGTTATTTTGTGGTCGCCACAACCCATCAGCAGTTCTTC
This sequence comes from Cynegetis impunctata, assembly GCA_030704885.1. Lineage (NCBI taxonomy): Eukaryota > Metazoa > Arthropoda > Insecta > Coleoptera > Coccinellidae > Cynegetis > Cynegetis impunctata. The sequence continues at coordinate 157,358 of JARQZK010005142.1, forward strand.
ACAGTCTATGAAAATGTAGAATTAGAATAAATCAAAGGTTGGAGAAAAAAAATTGTATCAAATTACCTTCAATGTTGTGTAAGGAAGAAACATAATGTTCTACCTTTGACATTGCTCTCACATTAATGATGGTTTGAAAATCCGAGGCTAACGTATAGAGGCGAATTTGGGTCATTTTGCTGTTTTCCACAACTGAATGCCAGCTTACAACTATATTCAGAGAGGGCTTCAAAACCACATATTGCACATCGTCAGCGAACCTGTCAGCGAAAACAATATATAAATTATTTTGGTGGACATCGCGAATTTTTATAACAAATACTTTAGAATTATTCTTCAAAACATGCAAAGTTTCCGGAAACTTTATTGTCAGTTTGCTATGCAATAACAAATTTCACTGCAGTGAGTGCAATTATTAGAATATAAAAGTTTTGGAAATTCTAATTTAGATGTTTACTCTAAATTCATTTGAGTAGTAAAATATTAATCCAAAATAATTTATAAAAGATTGAACTGAATATTATTTAGTTAAATGTTTCGGATGAAATTATTCAATACTACGGTAACTAGGGTACGACAATATAGTGATACTCAAGTAAAGTAACAATATGATAAAAAAATTTATGATGAAAAATATTGCAGATGATCACATACCCATTTATATTTTCCAGTTGAAGTACTTTTCTATCCATTTTATTTAACTTTTGAATCCAAAAATAGACCGTTGCAAATACGTCAGCTACAGGACCTTGCCTTATGTCCGACTTGTGCTCTTTAGTCCACAATTCAACATAAGCCACACAGGCCTCAGTTGATATCACCATCTCAAGAGAATTCTTCCGTATGCACTCTTTATTCAGTATAAGCCTCTTTATACATCCATTAAATATCCACAAATTTTGGGCACCTTGAATAGAACACAAATTATACTCGCCAATCACAAAGAAACTTTTGAGCCAAAAAAAATTTAAAAATAAACGAAAAAGTATTGGTTAATATATTTGCCGAATAGACTATGTAGTATAGTATAGTTTATTTATGTAAATTTGAGATCCAAATTAAGTCATATAAAAAAAGATATTAAACAGATATAAGTTGAATAAAACTTGGTTATGAAATTACAAATATTACATAAAGTATGTCACAAGACAATACAAATTACAATCAGAGTAATACACATTTAAAAATATAGAGAATATTTCCCACAATTGAATTTCTATATAAAATGAAAGTTAAAATAATTTAATCCTAACTACGCGAAATCACTTTTATTTATTGTCTGATAAGTATGTATCACACACACAGCAAGCTTTCATTTTGCAGGAAAAATGCTCCTCTCCAAACACAAGTTTATTATATTACACAATATTTCAGAAAGATTGGGAAAAACTGCATGCAAAAGAACAGAATTTATCTCATATATATCAGCAGTTTGTTTTGCTTTCATATGTTTTACTATATGTAGTAATTTTTCAATCGATGTTGCAGACAATCATTGAATTAAGGGACTCAGTCGTTCAAACGCAATTACTCTTCTTGATATATGTCAACCGTTTTTATTGAGAGCAATTAAACAAAACAATGGGGGGCCTCGGTAGACCAGCGGTGAGCGAGTACCGCCTTGTACCGTTTGTTGACCGAGGATGTGGGTTCGAGTTCAACCTTGCTCTTGGGCGTTGTGTATGTCCTGAATTTAGTGGTTCTAGTTATGAGATTGAGTGTTGGGTAATGTACATTGTTTACAAGCCCATTGGCCGTTCGGAACCGGCGTTAAACTGTAGGTCCCTCGAGTTAAAAAAAAAAAAAAAAACAATAACCTATGGGATCAGACACTAAATGTCAAAAGTGTTAGTTGTAAATTAAGCATTCATATGTGATTTATATAAATCCCATCCAATTTGTGGTGAATAATTGAAAATTAGTAATAGCAATACTTATTATTTATATTTGGTAGCTTGTTGAAAATTGCTATTGATGAGTAATATGAAAGGTTCATATTACTCATCAATAGCAATTTTCAACAAGCTACCAAATAACATTAAATTGACTAGAAATTTCAAACAATAAAAACAGCTGGTGTTCTCCTTATTAGTAAGATTAGAGCCATATAAGTTGTCAGACTACCTGGGAGATTTAACATAGATTCCTTTAAACTATATATAGTTAATTCTTCCCTTGTACATTGTTAGCCCTTCATTTCAATGAAGAATTATTATTGTGTTGTCATTTTGGGTGTAATTTAGCATTATTTAATTTAGTTTTGGAGGTTTATAATGTTACTGAAATTTTGTAATTTGATATGTTTAATATTTTCATTTCATGATTATTGTATTTAATTAGGACGAAGATCAGGTTAAAAATGGTTTGCGTTAGTTTGTTAGCACTCCATTTTAATCAATGACTGAATAATCATTATTTTTTTTTACGTCTGTGTGAGAGGATAAATCTTTTATAGACTACCCTGAGAGTATCCCGCACGCATTCTCAGGGTGTGTGAGACTCCGAATGTTGCTGGTTACTCACTAAAAAACCTAGCATTATTATTATTACTATTTTTATCATTATTATTATTTTATAGTAGGGGACTAAATGAATGATTATTTGGGAGACTAAAGTTATCATCTCTGGATGAAAATTATAATGAATTGGATTAATCTAGATTATTCAAAGTGGCTAGATTGAAAGCTAATCTCAAATAACATTATTTTAGCACATGAAATAAGCACACTAAAAAAAAAAAATTCTAAACGCTGCTGAAATTGAAAGCTCTTCTCAAATAATAAATTTTCCACAGATAATTAAGTCAATCCATTCTCTTTGCATAGTACTAGTTACGGAGCACTATTTATTATTCTAATCAAAAACAAATACTGCAACCAATGAACATTGTGAATCGAAGTAACCTTCACTTGATGGAAATTCATATTGAGAAATAAGAAACCGTTTATTTAAACTTAATTTCCTCTATATTCACAATTAAGTAAATGACAATTATTTCGACAACACAGTGTCTAGTCGAAACAATTGTCATTTAATTGTAACTATAGTGGAAATTAAGTTTAAATGAACGTGTTCTTATTTCTCAATGAACATTGGTAAAATATTGCCTCGACAAAAAATTGTGGGCGTTAGTAATGTCAAATAAAGGGTATGAAGAAAATGGGAGTTTAATTCAGTAAAGCAACTAATTTCTTTGAAGGAATTTGAACATATTTAACAATTTTGGTTATAAAATCATAATCCCTCTAACGATAATGACTTGTAAAGGATTTGTTAATTGTATAGAATATATAAAGTTGTACTGACAAAACTTATATTTTATAAGCATCTAGTACAACAGGCATTATAAAAGTGAGTTATTTTAAGAGAAGAATAAAGAAAAAAAAACTGCACCAGAAACTTACCTAAGACATTTCCCAGTGCAGTTTGATTCCATAATGACACTACAAACTCTTGAATAAGTATAAGATAAAAATCCACATATATTGCATTCTGAATTGAACCATTTTCCTTATCAAAGGAAATGAAATGTGAATTAGTTTTACTTGCATCAGACTTCTGTTTTTCACAAGTGCTATTATCAGAGTCCCAATCTTGAATAGAATTCATAGCACCTAGACTTGAAACAGTTTTTACTTGCTTTTTCAACAAGCTATGTAAAGACTGAATTTCAACACTGTCGTTGAATGGTAGTAATTCCTTTATTCTTGGAGCTATTTGGCTTGGGCTGATTATATCACATTTCTGGTTACATTCATCATTTGTATTTTCTTGCTCCGAAAGTGAACAAGAATTACTACCTGAACTATCATCACTAGATAATGAATCAGATGCACTTCCACTCTCCGATTGATTTTCTTCTATTTTTTGATCAGAATTACATCTATTTGTCCATGTTTCATATGGCTCTTCAAAGTTTTCATCTACATTTTCTATACATATATCATTTAATATTATTGTACTTTCAATTGGTATATTTTGAGTAACAGGACGCAAAAGATTCAAATATTTCTTGAATTTAGAGTCTATTTCTTGACTTTTTTTAAAATCATATTCATCAAAGCCAAGGCATTGTGGTATTAACTCATCAATATTGGAAAAGTTATTATCTTTTAATGAATCATCTTTACTTGAAGAATCATGAATAAGTTTGTTAATTTGATGACTCAACCTTCGACTTTTGCATTCAGTTATTAAACTAATATTATTTTCAATTAAACTGCCATTTCTTTTACGTGTATATTTACTTTTATCAACTTCTACCTCTTCAACTGTAAAAGCTGATCCATTTTCAATAAGAGTGCTATTATTAATGTTTTTTTCAATAATACTACTTGTTTCTTTCAAATTGAAAAATGTCTCATGATTATGTTCTTGATTACCAATATCTTTTTTGAAATCAATTCGTTTATTTATATGACTAGTTTTATAATCCACATTATCAGGTTTATCTCTATATTTTTTTCTCAATTTTCTTAACTGATATTTCCTATAGTTTGAATTCTTAATGACATTAATATTATTTTTCAAAGTTCTTGTAATAGTCTGTTCTTTCACTCGATCATTAGATCTACTGCGATCAGAATTAGATGAATTTTTTATTGTACTTTGTATTTTATTCTTCCTAAGTCTCTTTACTTTTTTGATTATTGGTTCTATCCACAATTGAAAATCATTGAATTGGTTTAAGACATCACTCGGCGGCATAATAAAATTGAAGATTTTACTTTGATTTTCATTTTCTTGTAATGTTAAATATTTTGAAGCATCAACAGTCATATTCAGATCATTGAATGATTGTAATGTGATGGCTTCACCAATATCACTCAACTTATCTTGGAAAGTTTTAGTTGATTTATCACTACATCCATCTAATGTACTATCACAATTATTTATATTATTTTCATGGTGTATTTTTCTTGCCAACTCTTTTTGCTCCAAATTCTTGACTCTCGTAGATCTTCGATATTGGGATAAACTAACTTCCTTTTTATCAGCATGATTCATTAGCTTCAAATAATTACAAAGTTCCTTTTTCCGACTTTCTACACTAGATGAAGAGATATAAATGTCACCATTTTCTAACTGCTGAGTACTCTTTCCCTCATTTATATTTTCAATAATTACAGAAGCTGTAGAACATGTACTTGGACATTCATTATTGTGTCTGATAGTACTTCTAGAAATATCTTTGATAGGCTTCAACTTAAGATTATCTTCTAAATCAGATGATGAAATCCACAAAGGAAAGCCCTTATTACACATTGTTTCTCTTTTGGTGGGAGGTTCTATCACCTTATAATCATATCTAAAAAACTTAATGTTGTCTTGATTAGTATTCTCCCGTAAATTTTCTTCAGGTAGTGGAGTTGGTACTATATTATTACCCATCCAATCAACAACTCTGTCGATGCCACTTGGTGTTTTTAAATGTGACAAACTTTGTTTAAAATTTTTAGAATTCCAACTGATCTGTTCAGCAATACTACTAGGATAAGGAAGAGAGTCTTTGACAATACGCTCTGATGAATCCATAGCTTTTCTACCTATCACTTCACTACAGTCAGAAACTGAAATAGGTGTTGAATTAATTATAACTTGCGGCCCTGAAAAGATTATAAATGGATAAATAGATGGTATACCGAATGGACTACTTACATGTTGAAGAGACTCACCGATTAATTTTTGAGTAAACATTTTCAGTTCTTATAAATATAAACATAATGGTTTCCAATTGAAATTTTCATTGCAAGAAGTAGGGCAAAAATTGTATATGCTTTGAAAATTTTTTCAAGTATACAGGTAACTTCAGTTCATCACTTCAAGAAGCAGTTTGAGTAAACCTGCCAGGAATAATATAAAGTTTAATAATTAATACTTTTCTTTTGCTATAAACAATCACATAGCCTATAGCCCCCTCTGGCTGTCAATTATTCTTCTTTATCTATGCTGTATGCTGAAAAATCTATGGTTAATGGTCACGCTCACGGCAGCGTTTTTAAAATACAAAATATCTTCAACTCCAAATTAATTTGGTATTGTAGAAACTAGCCTTATACTACTATACTCAGAACGAAATCTATAGACATTTTAATGTTTTCCAATATAAAATTAACTGAACAATACCAACTATATAATTAAAATTATGCATTTATGTTAGTGTCAGTAGAAAATCTGATACTGCATTGGTTTCAAGAGTATCTGACAAACATAATATTGTAATGATTTTATTAATTTTTTCTATTTTGTAATTGTTTGGTTTTACTTGTTACTCGATAGATGTCACGATATGTATTCAATACTATTTTCCCCTTCCCCATTTACAATCTGATGATAAAGGAAAAGATTAGAAAATAGATAGAGATAGAAAAGAGTAAAGAATAGAAATCTCGAAAATTTTAAAATGGCGTCTTGTTGGGTGTTCATTTAAAAGTTTGTCGGGAATTTCAATTGTATCTGTGTGATTACGAGTGATATTTGTGCGAATTTTTATTCAAGAGACTTTTCAAGAATAGGTAAGTTGTTACATGCTTTATTGTTGGCCTGAATAAATTTGTAGTTTGCCGCAAATTTAATGGCGTCGATCTGTTGAGTTCGGTAATTTCTAAATTTGTTATCCTTAATTCATTATTTGTGCATTTGTCACAATGGAATCAAAGATACTTTATACAATTTTTTTGAAAATTGAAAAATAACTTTTTGTTAGTATCTTTTCGTCCTTAACCAAACTACAGTGAATAAACTTTAAAAAAATAGATTGTATTTACCTACCTAACTGGTGGCAGCACTTTAACCAGGTAGAAACCTGGTGTAGATAAGGTGTTATTGGTTTTTGTTTTCAAATTTTTTTTTTCTTCATATGAAGTAATCGATTTAATGTTTTATCAAATATCTTAAGTTTACTTTTTCGTTTAATTGACATACCGGGTGTTCAATAATAATGCCGTTCATGAATTCATTTAATCAATTCATGTGATCCATCAAATGGCTTTAGCCATTCTTTTAATTGATGTCATATTTTTCATTTCTTATCATTAAATTTATAGCTACATAGCAGATGTTTTGTGTCTTGATTCTACCTATTAACCCCTTAAATTTTATGTGGATTCTGATGAGAGTTTTTTTATATGAGGTGTGTTAGTTTCTAAAAATGTAATATCGATGGTTTCACTGATTTAGCATGGAGTGTACTCAATTTTTGTATGAGGCAATTCTCTTAGGCCGTATTATTTCTTGTTCCGGTCAAAATGAATCAAGTTAATAGGTGATTAGGTTTTTCATTCAGTGTTAGAACTGAAAATAATAATATAGGTAGTTTTTTTACTTGATATTTTACTATTTGGAAATATTTGTGTAGCTTGTAATGCATTATGTCTAGTAATTAGAATAGCAAAATTAACTTCCAATTGCCTAAAATAATATGCATAAAGAGCACCCGTTCTCTGAATGCTAGACCAAGAAGACCTAATAAAAAATCAAGTATTTATTATACTAAAACAAACTTTTCACAAACATATCAAAGTGCAGTTGTTTTTGTATAATGTGTGAACATTTTGGAAATTGAAAGTATCTTCTGCTTTTTTTAAAGGTAATAAAAATAATGACTATTTAAATTTGGACTATCTTGCTTCAGAGTTCTTCATTTCTAGGTGTAGGAATTTACTTTCGTGTGATAGTATAGATTAAGTATACATACTTAGCATAATGTCTGTAAATGATGTATATTTTCTTGAGTCGCACTTCACGAAGAACCTTATGAAATTTTGTGCTGCGTTCTGTAAAATTGAAAGGTTTGCATTAAATATAAATATTTATGCTTGTCATCATGTTGTTTCATTCATATAAGTGAACTCTTTATAATTTCACATTATAGAGTACTAATGTTTATTTGTTAACAATATTTTCTCCGAGAAAAATATTGTAATCAGTATTGCACAAATTCGTGATACTTGGTAGATTCAAGTGAAGTTCATTAACATAATATATGGGTACCTAATTAGATTGAGCTTACAAATATATCTTGGCTAATGATAGCTTCCCAAGTTCCATAACTACATGTTGATTGCATAAGAATATCACATATTAATTATATTATGAGAAGTTGATCAATATCAATGAAAAATTCATGTTAATATATGTTTTACTTGAGAAATCCCGATATACAACAAATGTACCAAACTGCGTCTCTTATTAGATAATTGATTGTTGGCTATTGTGGACCTCCTGTATTTACTGGCGACCGAAGACTCCTTTTCGGGGTAATTGAAGGTGCGTACAGGCGAAATTCCCATCAAGCGTCCTAGGAACTCGAGAGATGACAGTTCTCCTTACGCATGAGCTTAACGGGGATTATCTCACTTTCAGCAATAATAAATGAAATTTAGTTCGAGGGTAGAGTATATTAACTAATCGGGGCTCACACAGGCGTATTATCTTACTGGGTTGCACTATGGTAGATCTACAGGTCTCTTAGAAATATAGGCATGTCCTCGTTTTAATAATATTCTGGTAAAATTTTGAAAGCAGAAACTGAAATGTTCACTATATTCATAAATTTATAATTGGAAGTAGGGAGAAACGCGTGCTTTGCTTTTAAATTTATTACCCCGAGGCGAAGCTAAGGAGTTATAGTCTCACGACAAAAAGTTTGCACCTGGTCCGATTTTAAAAATTCCAACGGATATCGATAAAACACATATGATTTCATAAGAAAAGTGTTTTCAAAAATTTTTCCCCACGAAGAGTAAAAAAATTATAGCGTTTTTTAGATAGGCATTACGACATGCACATGTGCCGAGGGGTTTTATCATTCCTAGTGCTACGCAGTAGTGTGTCCTGATTTTTTTGTAGAATATTTTACGTTTTCAGTCATTTTCCCCGAAAATAATTGAATATTGCATTTTGTTTTTGAGTCCGAACAAAACTGTCAACATTTGGTCGAATTTGAGGAAGGAAGTGGCGGAAAGGTGGAAAATACCAGTGGCAAAAGTTGTAGCAATAAATTATGAACAACATATCCCAAATTCAGCGTTCTACAAGGTTTCAATAACGGTAATCCGATTACTGAGTCTGTTACATTATTGGAATTCGGGTGTATCCAGGGAATGAAATAATTTTACGAGGAATGTCATTCAACATTTTTCTCAAGATAAAAACAATGTAAACCATATATTTCTTCAATGATGTTGATTTTTCTACAGAGGACAATGAGTTTTGTAGGGTGGGTAGCAACCACTCTTTTCCCTCCTCTAGCTACGCCCATGGCTTCGGTTTCATCAAGATATAATATACATATGTATATGAATTGAAAAATACGTATTCGAATATTTATCACTAGTATTTATGAAATAATTTACCATATTATCTCTGTGACCAAAATTATGCAAATATGTATTATTACGCTTCGTATAACATTTTCATATAACTTCAATAATCTATTTGTTTGGTAATGTCCAAAGTTACCGATTTTGATAAAATTTCGGATTTTTGTTTTAGGCTGTGAAAGCCAAATATGAACTCAGATTTTGTCGTTTTCTCACTTTTTTTTCAAAAAATTTAGCTAACCTGACCTATTCTAACCTTTTTTTTTTTTTTGAGGGGAAAATCTGCAAACAGATCTCCGGTTGTTAAAGGAGTATGTCGGGATGGTTTTAAACCGACCGACTAAAAACCCCTCTCCGTTTTCCGCGTGTTCGTGCCCTAGCTTCGGGCTCCTGGAAACGATACCTAAGGGTATATACCCATCAGGATCCCGAACTCGTATCTCATCTTACTCCTTCCGATATCGGTTCTACCACTAATCTAGATACATCACATTTGAATCAATCTGCGGAATCACCAGAAAAAACCAACTGCGTCACTCCCTCATGAACAAAACGGGGTAAAAACTTATCACAGCTCTCGTTATCACAGTCAAATTATCACAGCTCTCTATCCGCCTGAGTTACTCGATTCTGTGGACTCAGTGGATGTGTCCCGATCTTCTATCTCTCTGTCCTACCTTTCTTTTTGCTTCATAATGCTCACGATTTCGCCGTAAATTAAATTCCATTTATCCTTACTGCTCACCATCTCAGCAATAATTTCTTCTACTATTGGCATATATCCGATTCTATACTCGCCCGCTGCCGATCCCATCTTGCACACTCCCATAAGACGTGTTCGGGACTGTCTGGCACATCACACTCCCTACAGAGGTCGTCTGCCGTCTTTTTTATTTTTTTTGTAAAGGTGCCGAACGAACCATGCCCACTCAGGAACTGGGTGAAGAAATAGCACGTAAGTCTATGTGTGCAATTCACCCAACTTTCTATGTTACTGACTAGTCGTCTGATCCACATGGCCGTGTCCTGCCTGGCCCTCCATTGCTCCTGCCATTTTGCTATGGTCCGCCTCCTGGCCATTCTGCGGTTTCCCGGAAGCCTGCCCCCAATGGTATGCAAGAAGCATACTTCCGCCGCCATCAGCTCGAAAGGGGGGAAACCCGCTATTACCTGCGCCGCGCTCGCGGATACCGCTCGGTACCCCGATGCCACCTTCAGCAGACCCTTTCTTTGTATGAACCTGCACATATCTCTCTGTTTGGCGTTTTTTATTGCCGCCCTCCATACCGGCGCAGCATATAACAGGGTGCTATGTATCACCCCGCACAGAACCCTTCTTTTTTGGTACAAAACTCTCCACGTTCGGCAGAATCCTCTGCAATGCGCCAAGCTTCTCCTCAGCCTTCTTAGTCATATGTGTAATATGCTCAGAGAACAGCAAGAAAATTACCCCTAAATACGAGATCTGCTTCTTTGTGCTCACCGCCTCCCCAAGCACATTAAAAGTCATGTTTTCGACCCTTCTAGGGCCTCTGACTATTAGTATCTCTGTTTTTTGGCTTGCTAGCTGCAGCCCTCTCTCCTGGAGCCAGTAATTCACTCGGCGAACTGCCTCCGTCACTCTTGTTTCCGCCTGTTGAGCGCAGTCCGATTCCACAGTGAGGACCAAGTCATCCGCGTATGGTGGACACCATTTCCTAACGGGAGCTTCAATACGCCGTTGTACAAGATGTTCCACATGGTCGGTCCAAGGACCGACCCCTGTGGAACACCCATTGTGCACCGCCTTCTGATGGAGCCCATTACTATGAACCGATCCGTGAGAGTCTTCCATGCACATGATCAGGTATTCACTGATCTCCATCTCTATATTCTAACCTAACCTCCAACATTGAATGGAATTGGCATTTACTTGGTGAAAGTTCATATTCATAACTTTATAAAGAAATAAAAAAACTAACTTTTCACAGGTCGAAATAAAAATCTAAAGTTTATGAAGACCAGTAGGTACGTTCATCTCTATGAATTTTTGATTTGTTGTTTTTAATCAATTTTCCTATGCCATTGGAAAATGATTTAAAACAACAAATCAAAAATTCATAGAGATAAACGTACTGGTGTTTATAAACTCGACTGTAACGATTGTTTAAAATTCTATATAGGACGTACAATTAGAAATTTCAAAACTCGAATACACGAACACCAACGTAGCTATATTAAGCAGAAAACTGACTCCAATTATGCGTGCCATCTGAATCAAGAAAACCATACCTTTAATCACAATTATAATATATTACAATTTGAAAATAGTCTCCATAAAACCAACTGTTGGGAATCCCTATACATCAATAAAATTCCGGAAATTTAGTTAAAGACCAGATTGAAGTAAACCCTTCTCCTCTCCTTGATCTGTTCAATGTACCTACTTAGAGCTTTGAATGAATTGCTTATTGTTATTTAGTTTCTCTAGGAACCCCTCTGTTATATTTAATTTTCGTATAAATAGATTGTTTTGTAATACCATAGTTTAGTACGAGATGAAGTCAATATTATGACGAAACGCGTTTACTCAATAGATTTTTATTTCAACCTGTGAAAAGTTAGTTTTTTATTTCTTTTTAAAGTTACTAACCTCCAAGTTCAAGAAAGTATTGAATTCATGGATTAGATGAATTTTAAATTGAAAAAAATCGTCTTTTTCATTATAAAATTTATCTATTTCATGAATTCGCTCAGAGGTTAGGTTAGTGACGTTAGAATAGGTTATGTTAGCTAAATTTTTTGGAAAAAAATAGGTGAGAAAGCGACAAAATCTGAGTTCATATTCGGCTTTTTTAGCGGAAAATAAGCAAGAATCCGAAATTTTATCAAAATCGGTTACACTGGACATCACTCCATAATTACAATTTGTTTTACTTTACCAAAACCATATAAGAGGTAAAATTATAAGTGTTTTTTATTTTTTACAAAAGACGCAAGGTGCCTCTTTCCTCTCAAATACGTTCTTCGCAAATATGCGACCTTGATTGCTCGTACCTATCCGCCAACATCGTCTGACTTCGTCTTACCTACTCTAACGAAATGCGCGTGTGCCGCGTTTGATCAAGTTGTTGGCGCTTCCAATCCAATCAGACTATGAGCAGTAGTACCCGGTAAGAATAAAATGGTAACGCAGTGTTGACTACTTGCAATAAGTATCCCATATTCCTGGCCCGTAATTCGACACTCGTTCAATCATATCAATTTTGTGGGCGTTGTCGTGTTTAAATCGTATTTCCCCCGAAAATAATAGACTGTTGCACCGTATCGAATGTTAACAGTGAGATGCGGCAGTGTTTTTCAAATCTGTTTGATACCTCCTGGACAACGATTTTTGAGGTTTTCATGATATATATATATATATATATATATATATATATATATATATATATATATATATATATATATATATATATATATATATATATATATATATATATATATATATATTATGCTTACCCATATTGTATATGGGTAAGCAGCTAGCCAAATAAGAAATGATCCAAATCCCATTCTTCGAATGACCGAATCTTCAGTTCGTCGATGTGAGGCTTGCATTAAAGCTGAGGGTGGACATTTTTTATAGTCTTTAGTTTTGTGATTATCATTTACTTTGAATATTTATTACTAATTGTTAATAACGTTTAAATTCTTGTAACTTCTAAACAAAAACGAATCGGACACATGTTTATTAAAAAAAATATGTTGAAAATCAAGCAACCTACCTTCTGTCAAAGTTTTGTCATAGAGCTTGTAGAACACCCCTGTATATATATATATATATATATATATATATATATATATATAAATATATATCTTTATATATATATATATATATATATATATATATATATATATATATATATATATATATATACATATATTTATATATATATACAGGGTCCTGCAACGGTGTTCCGTATCTTTATTAAGGAAACAGATAAGAATCTATATTTCTATAATATTACCTTATTGCTCGAGCTCGACAAAATGAAAATATTTTCGGGCACACAGGGTGTTCAGTTTTTTCGGGGCGGATACCAACTATGTTTTTTCAAATGGCAACCTATATTTTTTATCGCTTTTTCGGTTTCTACATAGAAAATAAAAATACTTTATAAAAATCTTTATTTCGAAAATATTGACGGTTTTCGAGATTTTTGGCATTTTTGGTTTTTTTCCCAATATTTGTCACTCAGAATATTTTAAATTATGAAGTTGTGCCAAGTCCAATTGAAATTAAATTTTGGTCAAATATTTTACATTGGTTACTCTCTTAAGCGATATATCTGAAATCGGCCTGCGATATACAGGGTATGAAAAACCGCTTGCCATATATTATAAATAAAAATTTGCAGAATCTTTCTTATTTTAAGTGGAACACCCTGTATATTATCGATCCATAAGAAGCGCCACCAAAGGCTCTATAAATGTCATCAAGTATTCTCTATGGTTAAGTTTACTATTTTTTCTCAAAATAGCTCTTTTTTTCGAAAAATGGCTAGTATTCATATTTCTTCGCTATGATCTCAATGAACGATCAAAAAAAAAGAGCAAATCTTTGCTCTTACAGCCGGAATTTTCATGTAGATATTCATGCGTTTCTGCAGATTGTGCGCATCTCTTCAGCCACTCCGAATTGACTTAGGGGGTTAAGAACACTGAGATTGTCCCACCTTGTTATTGGGTTATGTAAGTCCAATGAGAATAAGTGGTTCAAATATTTGTGTATATGGGTAATTATCCGTAGAATCGTCCCAATTGGACGTTTTGAACCAGCGTAAAACTTTAAGTACCTTGTGAGATGAAAAGATATTGGTCAATATCATTCACTTTTTTCGATTTAAATTATTATGAGTCTTTTTTTTACATGCACAGATTTGTTGTGATATATATATATATATATATATATATATATATATATATATATATATATATATATATATATATATATATATAATTAAGTAAGAAACTGCCGATAGTTTTTAAAAAAATATATTAATTATAGCTGGGTATTCGGCAAGGAGTTATGATCTAAACAACCAAATTTGTCTCAGTTGACGTTTCGACTCTTTATTGAGTCTTCATCAGGACACACTCCACGAAACATCGCACAGATATTCATTAGTGAAGTAAATTAGTCCCAACGGGCTCTCGAAATTACCAAATATATGACTCATTATAAATTTTGTAATATTTTGTATACATACATACCATATATATCTATATATCATTCACTTTTTTCGATTTGAATTATTATGAGTCTGTTTTTACATGCACAGATTTGTTGTGTGTATATATATATATATATATATATATATATATATATATATATATATATATATATATATATATATATAAAATATAGCTGGGTATTCGGCGAGGAGTTATGATCTAAACAACCAAATTTGTCTCATTCGACGTTTCGACTCTTTATTGAGTCTTCCTCAGTACTTTTACAATTTAAAAAGAATGACAAAGAATGTAAAACTGATATAGTTCGTTGTATAGATAAATTTAAATAATATTTTTGTTGTTTTTTATCTATAAGACGAACTGTTTCAGTGTAACATTCTTTGTCATTATTTTTAAATTGTAAAAGTACTGAGGAAGACTCAATAAAGAGTCGAAACGTCGAATGAGACAAATTTGGTTGTTTAGATCATAACTCCTCGCCGAATACCCAGCTATATTTTATATATATATATATATATATATATATATATATATATATATATATATATATATATATATATATATATATATATATATACACACACAACAAATCTGTGCATGTAAAAACAGACTCATAATAATTCAAATCGAAAAAAGTGAATGATATATAGATATATATGGTATGTATGTATACAAAATATTACAAAATTTATAATGAGTCATATATTTGGTAATTTCGAGAGCCCGTTGGGCCTAATTTACTTCACTAATGAATATCTGTGCGATGTTTCGTGGAGTGTTGCATATGGAACATTTTCTTTCATTTTGAAATAGCTCAGAGATACCATTAAAAGCAGTGAGAATAAGTATGAATAAATGTTATTTTCCATATCTATATATAAAATTGTCAGTTGATTCATTGCTAAAATTGAGCTGATTTTGCTGCGCGAAATAATTTTAATTGCTAACGGAATCGCACTCTTTCGCTTGTTGATTCGCCTTTTCGAATTTTGAAAATGTGGAGTCACTCCTTGAACAAGAATTAATTTAATCCGTATAAGTTTCATATACTTCCACAGGTTAAAATGCAAACACGCAAACCGAAGCGATGTTTGCTCCACTTGGCAACACCGAGTTCGCATTTAACCTGCACTTGTACTGTTGCCAGGCTCGCGGAAATAAATATTGATATTGTGCCGGGGCCCAGCTTTCCATTTTTGCTTGCTTTTGTCGTGAATCTCTTGCAATTCCCAACCACGATTCCAAACCAAAGTGGATTACAATGGAAGTTTACCTCAATTCATCTCATTCCTGCAACATACGGGGATACTAGCGGCAAAATCGATGCCGTTAGCCATAAAAAGATGACGTGAAACAGCCAGTGTAAATGAGTTAAAGGTTTTCTAGTAACTATTGAAACTATTTGAAGTGCAATTTTTGAATTCTGTAAAGATAGTACCTATCCATTTTGTCTCAGATACGTTGCTCAAATCCCATATCAACATATTATTATGTACAATTTTGCACACTAAACTGTCATAATTGCAATAAGTTATCAGGTTTTTAGTCCTGTTTATCTCGAAAATGATAGAATATTACATTGTATGGAAAATCAACATTAAAGTGAGGGAGTCGTTTTTAGGGTTCCGTACCCAAAGGGTAAAAACGGAACCCTATTACTAAGACTTCGCTGTTTGTCCGTCCGTCCGTCCGTCCGTCACCAGGCTGAATATCAAGAACCGCGATAGCTAGACAGTTGAAATTTTCACAAATTATGTATTTTTTTTGCCGCTATAACAACAATTGTGATGATTTTTTTGCCCCTTTTTGCTCGATATCAATAAAGGGTAACAGGTAGGCACTTGAAATATTCACAAAATACTCAGTTGTATTTTTACTTTAATAATAAATAATAAAATAAAATAAATATTCAAGGGGGACTCCCATACAAAAAATGCCTATTTTTGCCTATTTTTGCTCGATATCAATAAAAGGTAACACGTAGGCACTTGAAATATTCACAAAATACTTAATGGTAAATTTACTTTAATAATTAATAATAAATAATAAAATTAAAATTAAATAAATATTTAAGGGGGGGCCCCATACAAAAAACGCCATTTTTGCCTATTATTGCTCGATATCAATAAAAGGTAACACGTAGGCACTTGAAATATTCACAAAATACTTACTGGTACATTTACTTTAATAATTAATAATAAATAATAAAATTAAAATTAAATAAATATTTAAGGGGGGGGGGCATACAAAAAACTCCATTTTTGCCTATTTTTGGTCGATATCAATAAAAGGTAACATGTAGGCCCTCGAAATATTCACAAAATACTTACTTGTATTTTTACTTTAATAATAAATAATGAAATTAAAATAAAAATTTAAGGGGGGATACGGATGGTACGGAACCATTCGTGCGCGAGTCCGACTCGCACTTGGCTGATTTTTATATAAATATCCTTCCCCGTATATATTTACAGTTCGCATCGCGTTGAATAAAGTGAAATTTGGTATCTGAATTGGTTTCCGAGGCAGAACAAAACTATCAAAATTTTGTTGAATTTTTCCAACCGACGTCATTTTTACGTAGATATTTGTTGTTTTTTTTTCGTGGATTTCGAAAATTTGACAAACTCCACAGCTTTTTTTGGTGAGGGTTCAAACTTGGTACGTAGATTGAGTTAATGTTGAGGATGTGTCTTTGAATGGTATCAGCCATTTACCTCAGTCGCGCTGCCCCACGCGGGGGGGACTATTCCGTTCAAATTGCATCTCGACCTGCTTCGCCATCAGTACACGATGCACTTCGCGAATTTTTTTTTTTACAAAAGGGGGTTGAAATTTGGTACGTGGATTGAGTTGATGTTGAGGTATGTTCCTTCATTGTTCTCAACTTTTTTTCTCAACCACGACGCACCGCACAAATAATTTTTTTATAAAATAAATTATTTTCTACTCTTCAATTCGGTTTGCTATTCAAGCGTGATTTTTGAAAATATAATTCAATTCGTTAGTATCGCATCTGACAAATTTTTTAAAACTGTGATACCAAAATTTTTGGATTCAGTTATAATCTAATGAAGCCACCGAGTGGTGAAAAGCTGCTTCATGCCGTTTTTACTAATAATATTAAACAGAATATGGATGGAAATTATGATCGCTTGACTATTGTGTGTTTTGTACTCCTTAAAGTATTTGAAAAAACACCCAATTATTAGAGGTAGTACTATCTAATTTAAGGTTTTATCAAAAGCTATAATTGCATGTAAAACATAAAATGTATGTCAATGACAATTTTCCGATAACTGCTTCATAAGGCTATCTTTCCTTTCGATCGGAACAACCAGCTCACATTAATTCGAAAAGTTTTCAATGCGGAATTAAAATAAAATACGAAAATTGGCAACCTGTTCCGGAGGTCGAGGAAATATTGTTATATTAATACGATGAAAAATCACAAAATTATTGGAAACTTAGAGCCCTTTCAGACTTGGATACTGTATCCGAGATACGCGTATCCCGGATACAGAAAATACATGCGTTTATATGTACGTTTTCACACTGCATTCAGCACAGCATACCGTATCGCGATACTAAATTTCTGAATCTCGCTCATTCAGCCGCCGGCGACAGTATCCGAATCCGGGATACCGAATTATCATTGTGGCTTATGGACCTGTTCAGACTTGCATACTTTTGCGATTCAAAAAGCACAATAGCATAGGGGTACAATATTTTTATTATTTATTAGTAGAAGTGAAGTGGAATAGAACGGTTTTTCGATTGTACCATGGAGAATAAAGTTTTTGATAACGAGAAATTTATAAGTTTGGTAGAACCGAATTCTTGTATATGGGATACAAGTAATGAAAATCATTTCGACAAAAATATAAAACAAAAATGTTGGGTGGAAATTACCAAACAGATGTGTGAAAATTTTGAAGAAATGACAATAATTGTTCAACAAAATGAATATGGTAGGTATATTATAAAAGTAATTATACAGTGCATTCAAAAAGGAATGCATAAATTCATTAGATAAATAAATCAAATTATTATATTATTAAAAATTCTCGAAACAAGACGATTATTTGTCGAAAGCTTACTGATTTTTACAATAATCATCTCAAGATGGATAACAAAAATTAAATGAAATATTTCAATATTGTTTATTAGCTATGAATAATGAGTTTATTCGTTAATTTATATTGCTTTTAAGTTTTTACGGATTGCAGTGAAAACCCTTTAGATAAGCGAATTGATGTTTAATTTGTATTAATCAGTGCACTACTATCTAGTAACTGGTTCGCAAACTATCAAGTAAATTGTAAGTTACGGAAATAAATTATACATGGTACACTGTAGTTAGGGCCCAGAAATATAATATACCACAGCATAGCGCACTCTTCAATGTCCATTTCATAAAAAGCACCGTACAGCACTGATATTGTACTGATAAAATTTATTTACAAAACTATATTCTAACAAAAGTATATTGACTGTATCTGGCCTAAATTCTGTATCTCGCATACAGTATCTCGGATACAGTATCCTAGTCTGAAAGGGCTCTAACGTGACACTCAATAGCACGTGAGATATATTGTTTTTTGTTTTGAATAAATTTTTTTCTTTAATAAACTCGCTATTAATTCAAGAAAAACTGCAACGACCAAATGTGCTTTATAGAAGGATAATCTGCATAATTGTATGAGAATTATATGTGTGGCCTTTTATCTTCACATATCTATAATGGCAATCTCTGATGTTAATGAAAAAATTTCAATGGTACCTTCTTTTTATTTTTCAGGTTATCATTTCTTAAAATGAAAAACTGGAATGTGAATCAATAATGGTTTTATAATTTTGATTAATAAAGCGATAACGAAAAAATTTATGGGTAAAATTTTCAAAGCTTCAAAGTAATTATTTTTCCTACATTAGTTCATTAATATTCACAAGTATTTATCTTCATACAAGCCCAATGCGAATTATAAAATATCGAAACCACTTGAATTTAAGTGATGAACCTAAAAAACCGTTCAAATGCGAGTCGGGTTCCGTACCATTGACTATGCCCCCCTTAAATATTTATTTTATTTTAATTTTATTATTTATTATAAAAGTAAAAATACAACTGAATATTTTGTGAATATTTCATGCCTACCTGTAGCCATTATTGATATCGAGCAAAAAAGGGCAAAAAAATCGCGTTTGTTGTATGGGAGACCCCCTTAAATATTCATTTTATTTTGTTTTTATTATTTGTTGTTATAGCGGTAACAGAAATAAATAATTTGTGAAAATTTCAACTGTCTAGCTATCGCGGTTGTTGAGGTACAGTCTGGTGACAGGCAGACAGCGAAGTCTTAGTATTATGGTCTCGTTTTTACTCTTTGGGTCCTGATGATCCAGTAACTTCGTCGCCTGAAAGTATGGGGTAGTATGCGTCAAATCCGGTAGTTCTGATTTTTTGCAGACTTGTTTATGATGTTGGCCTTATGAATAATCCAAGTTTGTGACCTCGAGCGCCGAACGCAACTTTGTCAAAATCGAAAAAATCGTTATTTTTTCAAATTTTGGCGATTATAACCGTAAAGAACTAGTTTTTGAAAAAAAATTTTCAATTCGTTTTTGAAGTAGACTAAATTTTCTACAATATGATACTAAAATTGTCTATGTACAATAATTTTTCAAGTTTATCACGTTGGCTGGCCTACTACCATTAACTTGAGTGACGTTTGAACTCAAAATCTCAAAATGTCTGATCTCAGTCCCAGCGTGGGTTTGTGTTTTATATGCAAGGAGACTTCAAGTGAAGGTCAAATGCGCCTCTCCTGGGGGTGGACATCCACGCCACATGGCTCCAACCCCAGAATGATGACCAGAGATGCAGCCCCACAACACCTCTTGCGGATAATTTCTTGCGGCTGCACGAAGGGTTGTGCTAACACGTGCAGCTGCAGGAAGGCAGGATTAAAATGCTCATCAGTCTGCAGGCACTGCAGCGGGGCCTCTTGAGACAATATACCTGATGTTGCAGTAGTAGATATCCCAGAAGGCGACGATCTGTCCGATGTCGAAGTGGAGGATGACTTGTGGGTACAAGACGTTGACGGTTCATCACCATCCGTTGATGGGGATATGCCATCCCAATACGTCGATCCAGATACGGACGAACCTCAACCGGGACCTTCCAAGAGGGCTAAATTAATTTATTTTTTTGATTTTTCATATTACTCAATTTTCTAACGAATAAACTTATTAACTTTTGTTGTATTTATCTTTTTTGCTTCATTATTCGTAGCTCTGCTCAAACATCGTCGTTCATACTTCTTATTTTCTTTTTTAACATCCCATCATAAAGGTACAGGTCTTCGATCATATAGTCAGGGTCAAAATTCATTCAGAACGTCAGAATCGTAAAAAATTGTGAAGTTCGAAAAAAATTATAAATTTTGAAAGGATCGATCTCGAAAAGTATTAGGTCCACAGAGACAATTTTAGTATCATATTATAGCAAATTCAGTCTTCTCTAAAAACGTATTGAAAAAGTTTTCTCAAAAACTAGTTCTTTGGGGTTATAATCGCTAAAATTTAGAAAAAAACCGCGGTTTTTCCGATTTTTGACAAAGTTGCGTTCGGCACTCGAGGTCACAAACTTGGGTTATTCATTAGGCCAACATCATAAACAAGTCTGCAAAAAATCAGAACTACCGGATTTGACGCATGCTGTGATGTATGAAGTTACTGGACTAAGAAAACTATTTGTGATTTACTAGTGACGCCATATTGAGGATGAGTACTTTTCGAATTTCCACAGTAGAAAAGGTATATCTTACCAAGAGTTCCGTTTTAATTTAGCCTATAAGTCAGATAGGAATAATATCATTTCTTGTACTTGTTGCAATTTTTTCAACTCCTATTAAGGTACAAATTTATTTGAAGAAATACAATTGTTTACTACAACAGGCAATAATGAAATCAAGCTAAGTTTTATACCAAATAACCATTATTATCTTCAAAATATGATTGCATGGTGATATTTTAAGACTGTCATATTAATATTTTCTCCAGAAAATGTGTATCATAATAGGCCTACCACACGCTCAAGCTTCACGACAGTTTTGCTTGCGCAAGCCGGCTTGAACACTGAGCGTGCGGTTGGGGAAACTGTATACCCCGCAAACCCCACGGCTTGGCTTGCGTAATTTTCGACTTGTTTGAAATCTTGCTTGTGCAAGCCCGGCTTACGCAAGCCTGGCTTGTACGTGCGGTTGATGTACAGTGTTCAAGTCTCATTCGAGAATAGTCTTTATTCAGTGAAGCACCCGTTTTTCCTGCGAAAATGGCCGTTTTAAGAATGTACAATCGCGAGTTCATCACTGAATTGATAAGTCTATATAAATCTCTACCAGCACTATGGAAGATCAAATCGAGGGATTATTCGGATAGGAATAAAAAGAACGAAGTCTACGAAAAAATGATTTTTGAATTTTCATTTGCCTTTTTTTTCATCAGCAAACACTGAAAAAATTGCAGCTGAAGAAATAGTTCTTCGTTCGGACGCATTGTTATCGTGTCGACGACTTCGTCAAGAATGAGGGTTGCACGTACTTAACTGTGCCGTGTGGTAGCAACTGTTGTGTTCAATCTGAATGTACGAGATGCTTGCGCAAGCCAAACTGTCGTGAAGCTTGAGCGTGTGGTAGGCCAACAACACCGGTTGGGTAGATATTCTCGGTGTTGTTGGGTAGGCCCATAATGTACTTGTAGATACAAGTGTTTTCTATTGCTAGGCTGATAGAATTCCTCCTCAAAACTCAAGCAGCCCATCTTCCTCACAGTTACCCACCTGCCTCTTGAGCTGCTAGCATGAATAATCATCCATGATATTTAATGAGAAGTTTCACTGTAAGTGAGTAATTGTAGGCCAGTCAGTTTAGACATTGAGAATCGAAAATTTAACAATAATTCCAAAAGTTTTTTAACTTTGGTCAAGTGAATGCTGCATAGAGAAAGGAACAAATCTTATTTTGCAACCTTTTCCGAAGTCCGGAACATTGTAAAAATTGCAATTTTGCCTTATGCTTTTGAAAAAAATTCCAAAAGTTCTGCAAACTTGGAGTAGTATCAAATATATTATTTCATATCACGTAACAAATTTGCAACCAATTTAACGGTACCGAACATTTTTTTCAATTCAAAATTAACGTTTTTCTTTGATAAACTGACCAAAAAAATTCCAAAAGGTCTGCAAACTCAATTCGGAAAAATATACCGAACAGTTGTATAAATTTGACACCTTTTACGACTTTAAGTTGACCGGAACATGTTTATTTATAATTTTTTTTATTCGTAGTAATTCGTGACCAAGATGGTCTGGAAATAATATATACGTTTTGATACTTGGTTGCAAATGTAGAAAACATCTATTCTGATGCATTTGCAAATTTGCATCCTTGTACGCGGTCCGGAACATTATGCAATTTGCAAAAATATAAAAATCCAAAAATCTTATTTTTGCAAGTTGCATAAAGTTCCGGACCGCGTACAAGATTGCAAATTTGCAAATGCATCAGAATAGATATTTTCTGAATTTGCAACCAAATTTCAAATTTTTTGTAATTATTTCGAGACCATTTTGCCCGAAAAAATGACCACGATTTAAAAAAATTATAAATAAACATGTTCCGGTCAATGTAAAGGGTTGCAAATTCATACAACTGTTTGGTATATTTTTCCGAAGTATCTGTCAAGTTTTCAGAACCTTTGGAATTTATTTTGGTCAGTTTATCAAAGAAAAACGTTAATTTTGAATTAAAAAATGTTCCCTACCCTTAAATTGGTTGCAAATTTGATACGTGATATGAAATAATATACTACTATTTAATACTACTCCAAGTTTGCAGAACTTTTTTAATTTTTTTCACAAGCATAAGGCAAAATTCAATGTTATTGCAATTTTAACAATGTTCCGGACTTCGGAAAAGGTTACAAAATTTCATAGTTTGTTTTTATCTCTTTCCCGACCCTACTTGAAAGTTTGAAAACTTTTGGAATTATGGTCAATTGATTATCTAAACTGACTGGCCTATTGTTCGCAAACTTACAAACCCGAAAGCTTGGCTAGTATTGCATCCTCAATGCATTTGTACATACAAGTGTATCCTCTGATATTGCTGAAGAAGTTTCTACCTAAACCCAAGAAGCCCTCGTCTCTTACACATACTCGAAGGTGGAATGAAACACGTGGCCTTTCCATTTCTTTTTTTATGCAAGTAATTGAATATTTTTTCAAACAATTTAACACGAAATATTCATATCGATATCTGATATTTCCTCATTTGAAAATGAACAACTACATAATATGCAGCGGGTAGATTTTCATGAAATTCATTAACCCTACGAGTATATTAAGAAATTTCCGCCGACGACTAAATTATCGTTTCGGAAAATGTGACCCAGTTCTACGGAAAGTGGAGCGAGACCCGTCGCACCGGGAAAAGGTCACGTCGTACGGCTCAGGTCGTAAGGAGGGGGAGGAGGGGTCAGCGTGTCTGAAGGGCGGACAAGGCCAGGCCACCAGGCCCGAAACGGGCCTGCCGAACTAGGTCATGAGCGAGCAAGTTCAGGATTAGAGCGGCCCGATTATTGCCGGGAACATTGATTTTGTGGATGGACGCCCTATCCGAAGTGGGGGTATGTTCAATATGCACTGGAAGATGCATGAATGTTCCGGAAATGGTGCGTTCGTTGCAACCAATATAAAAAAGCGGCGTTTGTGATAAATTTTGAATTTTCTAATCTTTCATCGCCTAGAGAAAATACCGAGGGAGTTAGGGGGCATCCATTAATTACGTGAGATTTTTAGGGGGGAGGGGTCGAGAAAAATTTCACTCAATCTCACGTGGGGGAGGGGGTGGTCTCATCAAATATCACGTAATTTTTTTCGCAGTAAACAGTATAAAATTGCGAGAAAACTGGTTTAACTTAAGTAAAAAATGTTTCTCCACTGAAATATAGCTAAATCATTCATAAAAATATTCATCGCGGTTTAATTATGCACTGATGAAGAATTTATCAACTTTAAATAAATTTATTTGGTTGGAAACAATTTATTCATTTATTAAGTATGAAAAACTATTTTTCTAACATTATCCGTTAAATATTGATAAATATTTATCAACAGTAAATACCCTTTTTGAAGTAAATATTTCTTCTTCATATACGGTACTTTTGGAATATTATTCATAAAAAGATAATGCCATAACCTTTAATAATAAACTACGATGCACTAATAATTTTATCTGAAAAAAATTGTGACTCATTATTATTGTTTTATTATTAATTTAGTTTTTTTCACATTTTTATAAAATATTACTGATTTACCCGAACTAATATAATAAGGAGAGATTAACTCATTCATATAACAAATATGCATTTAAAAAAATCTCACGTGAGATTCAGGGAGGAGGAGAGGGGGTTGAGCAAGAACTCACGACATCTCACTAAGGGGTGAGTGGGAGTCAAAAAATCGCCGAAATTATCTCACGTAATTAATGGATTAGTTGTTTTTCATTTTGAGTTGATAATCTCCAAACGATAAAAACAAAATGGATAAAATACTAAGAACTTTTTGAGTTTGCGTAATATGTAGGTAGCAATTCCTAATTGGTCCGTCAGCTGTCAGAATTAACTATATAATAATAATAACAAATAGTTTATTCAAATAATAGTTAGATACAATAAACTCTGTAAACCACAGAGGAAATATTTTGCAGAGAAAATATGAAATTGGTGTCGCCTGTTTTAATCCGTATACCTAATGTCCTACGCGTAGATTTTTATTCTTAAAAAAATCATCAAAAATCTATGTCGATTCTAGACTTAATTGAGGGAAATATTCGGAAATTTCAGCTCTCATAGCGAAAAGAACGGGGTTTTTCCACTTTAGGCCCTAATTGAGTTAGAGAGTTAGAATTTTTTATTGGAGTGCAGTGAGTGCTGAAAGAACTATTTTTCAGTGGTTTAAATTTTATTCAAAAGCCTCTGCAATTTTTATGTAGAAATTTCATGCGTTTCGTTTTTATTTTTGAGCTTTCCTCATCTCTACAGTCTCTCCAAATCGAAGTGCATGATCGGTTACTTAACTTGATAATGGGTTAATAGCCCGAAACATATTATGTCCAGCGAATATGCCAATTTTAGTGGAATCAAGTGTATACTTATTTTTCAATTTTAGCAACAACATGCCATTTGAGTTCGAAAACTTTATTAAACAGTTAACACGTTGCGTCACGAAATTCGTGACAAAACTTTTAAAAGATTGAAAAAAAGTTTGAGAAAGTCTCGAATTTCGCAACGAAACGTTAACTTCTTTATAAAGTCGGTTTTCAAACGACATGTTATTGCTAAAAATACGTACCAATACAACACATGCAAAAATAATTCAAATCTATATATTATATATATAATACAAGCCGAAAAATTGAATCCAGTCTACAGCAAAAACCATATTTTTTAAATTTCTGAAATTTGGTGGGAAGTTAAGTCTGATCATGCAGATTCCCACTAAGACGGGGTTTTTTAAAATTCCGCCGTTAAGGGGCTGAAAAAGGGTAAAACGTGTTTTTTGATGTTTCTCGCAAATAATGGACTTAGCGATCCCGTTCTTCCACTAAAATGTTAAGTAAAATGAACTCTAGAAAGTAGTTTCTCAGTTTTTTGAAATTCCATCATTTAAGGGTGCAAAAGGGGTAAGTCTGTTTTTTTTATATTGGCTATTTCCGGCAAAATAATCGACTTAGCGATTCCGTTCTTCCACTACAATGTTCCTTATAATTTTATTAAAAAATCATTTTCTGCATTTTTTGATGTTGTATCATTTAGGGGTTGAAAGAGGGTGAAATGTGTTTTTCGTATATTGGCTATTTTTGGCTGAATCTCGCAAAATAATGGACTTAGTGATCCCGCTCTTTCACGAAAATATTAAGTAAAATTAACTTTAAAAAGTAGTTTCTCAGTTTTTTGAAATCCCATCATTTAGGGGTGAAAAAGGAGTGAGTCTGTTTTTTTTATTGGCTATTTCTGGCAAAATAATCGACTTAGCGATTTCATTCGGCCACTAAAATGTTCCTTATAATTATCTTGAAAAACCACTTTCTCCATTTATTAAAATTCGATCATTCAGGGGTTGAACGGGGGTGGAATAAATTTTTGGTATATTGGCTATAAAGTGTATCTATAGAATTTTTGAAGTATAAAAATAATGATAAGTATGACGTACGATACGCAATATGTACGAAAACTATATCTTAATAAATTCATACGTATACATATATGGATACGCGGGCGAAGCCGCGACGGGCCCCGCTAGTATATATATATATATATATATATATATATATATATATATATAATCTCTTGATAATTATTAGCAATAACAGGCTTGTTGAATCTTAAAAAACTCGATTTTATTAAAAAGTTGACGTTTCGCCACGACATTCGTGGCTTTATCAAAAGTTTTGATAAAGCCACGAATGTCGTGGCGAAACGTCAACTTTTTAATAAAATCGAGTTTTTTAAGATTCAACAAGCCTGTTATTGCTAATAATTATCAAGAGATTAGAAATAGTTCACAGGCAACAATAATTCGAATAAATAATTATATATATATATATATATATATATATATATATATATATATATATATATATATATATATATATATATATATATATATATATATATATATATATATATATCTCTTCGATCTGATTCAATATATGAATGATTTGGGGTTTTCATGGTTTCATAGTCATAAAGACTATCGGTGATCTAATCGGTTTATGCGAATCATTTGCTCTATATATATATATATATATATATATTTATATATATATATATATATATATATATATATATATATATATATATATATATATATATATATATATATATATATATATATAGCCTTTTGTTTGGAATGTGACTTCATATTTCATATTATACATAATATACGAATCACCTTCTTCGATTATACGATGAAAATTTCCTTCTTCATCTGTTCCGCGTTCTGCATATATATATAT
>JARQZK010005142.1:190000-340000 GCA_030704885.1 Cynegetis impunctata
TTCAAAGCGGCGTTGAATTGAACGTCTTGCGCTAATGAAATGCTGAACTCTTATTTCTTGACACGCATTTCACGTTCATTCAATATGGCGGCGTGCGTGAAGCGGAAAAAATTGTGTATTTTGCATTTCAAATATCTACTGACTAACCATCCTAGATACCATATCAAAAATTCAGAACTACCGGACCCTTCGTAAGATCCTCCTCTATTCACTGGATTAAATTGAGTACGACCCCAAAAGTGTATCATCCTGTATGTATTCAAAAATGCTTGATAGCCCCAAATATTGGGTTATTGAAGTGTAATATGTTTACCAAATTTCAATTCATCTGTAATGTTTTCAGTAATTAACTATTAATGTCAAATAAAGTGTGTTCAAATAAATAAAGTTTCATTACAAGTCAATTATAATTAGCATTTATCTCGCCATCCATGCAGTTTTCGAAAAATATGCAAAAGAGCAAAACATAACCACATTGAAGAGGGAATCTGAATTGATGTTTCCTTAGAAGCAGCTGCGGCACGCAAAAAAGTTCGAGAGGGCTGAATTGGGTGCGAACCCCAAAAGCCAAATATTAAGTCATTGAAGTGAAATAGGTGTGCCGAATTTCATTCAATTATTTTGAAAATTATATGAGGGAACTTAGAAAAAAACAGAAAAATATAAAACTGTGGCACCCTGTATATCAGAAACGAAGCTCTCAGGCATATATATATTCATATGAGATTTTCATCATAAAAAACTGTTTAACACAAGATGTTAAAGTCCTGCTACAAAAAAACTGACTCACCCTGTATACTGCCATGTAGAAAAATATCATCAAACTCAAGTAAATTGCGAACGTTCTTCGTCTCGCAAAAAGACGATCAAGCCCTTCACCATCCATGCTAAAAAACAAGAATTTAACAAAAAGGTAACCATTAAATTCCTAGATTATCCTAGAGATTCTCGAAGCTTTTGGTCACAGGCAAAGGAAATCTGCAACAACTTTACTCATTCTTCGTTTCCGCCTTCAATTGAAAACTGTGATTTGCTGGCATCAAGCTTCAAAGAAGAAGCCAAGTTCACCATAAACTCTACTTTAGATGTAGGTCAAAAGATACCTCCAAATATTTCTATGCTATAGGTTTTAATTTTTAAATTGAAAATTCGCACATGAAATATCTGTCGTATAATGAAACATTTCACCATCTAGTCTACAAAACAAGAATTTGACAATTAACCAATAAGCTACTCGATTATCCTGGTGGTTCATGGAGCGTTTGATCACTGGCAAAGTAACTAGCAATAAATTGATACTTATTCTTCTTTTCCGCCAGTTGTTTAAACCGATGACCCAAAGTAATGAAATTATCCATCATTTCACAGAACATCTCTAACATCTCCCACTAGTAACCATCAATACGGCTTGCGACGTTGTCGTTCAACAGATGACGTACTCAACTATATCACGCACCTTTAGATAAGCTTTATCAAGACTCATGTAGAATCATAAGTAGTTGGTCTAGATATTTCTGAAGCCTTCAACCGAATTTTGTACACGCCACTATTATCGAAGTTTGAATCTTATGATCTTCCCGAACAATTATACGGCTTGATCGAAAATTACCTCCTCACAAGGCATGTTGTGGTCGATGGTGCAAGCTCGGACCCACATACTCTAAACGCCGGTATGCCTATCTTGTTACTAACGATTTTTCTGAAATATATTCATGATTTCTTGAATTCGAAGAAGAAACAGACTTATGAGCTCCGCTAACGACAGTACTTTAATAGAATCCACCACCAACAGAAGACGTATCAGCGCATTTACATAAAGCTGACAATGTGTTGCTCAAGCTGAGTTCAGAAATAGCGATCTCAAGATCATTTATTTCTGGAGATCTTATCATTTATTTGCTTTTAATGCCACCAAGATATAAGCAATCAGCTTTTCAAAAAAAAACCTTTTCGCATCAATCCTGAACTATTAGTGGAGAACAATTTACTAACCTTACCAGTGAAATACCTCTGTTAAGAATTGGCGTTAACTTTAATTTAACTTGACACGAACAAGACTGAATCATTGCCAAATTTCGTGCAAATCAGCTAGAGCTGTGTTATATAACGCTTAGATTCGTCCAGTATAAGAATACTACTGTCATGCTTGGAGCTCTCCTGAATCAAACGATGCTATGACTACAGCGGTTTAAACCCAGCATATACCTACCGCCGTGTGTTCAAATTATTCCGAGGCACTCGAGACGCTTTTAGCTCAGTAAAAAAATGATGAACGAAATGTTATGGAAAAAGCTGTTTGCATTGGTTTTAACCACTAATACCAGATAGGAATTAATTCCACTAACATACAAGCATACAAGTAATCAATTCAAAGACAGAATAACTACTAAAACAAATGAATTTCAGTAAGAAAAGTATTAATAATCATTTTGCCATGTGAAATATGACTTTCCTGATTTACCTTCGATGACCTGCCTTTCCACCGTTCGGCAATTAACGACAACGTGAATAGCAGTATACAAACCTAAATAACGTCAAACATTAATAACTGAACGTTTTAGCATTAGCGAGAAGTTCTCTGTTTCAAAATAAAACACAAAAGTCACTTGACTACCCTATGTGACACCTAGAATCTGCGAATCATAATGGTATACACACCATTGGATAGGTATTGGTGAGTCTTAATTAAGTACCACACTTAGTGGTCTGAGCATTTGCTGGAACAGGAGAGCCCTCTAATGGATAAATTCTGTTGCATAATTTTTTCCATGTTCTGGTTTGAATGCATCACAACAAATGACACTTCACAATGAAGTTATTTGTATCGTTAGGTCTGGCTTGAACTTTTGATTGGTAGACTTAACTGGCAGGTCACTTGGGTCGGCCAAAGAGTCCTAAAGCCTTGGTTATGCTAGATGTTCGTCATAGCATAACCCACATACTTGAAACTTGGTCACATGGACGTCCCATTTGATTGCCCTACACTCTTACATTACTTGTCCATCTAAGGTGGCGCTATCTTGGTCATATAGACCTTTGGTAATTGGTCCTTCTGATACAACAGACTGTGATTCATGATTCAGGATTATCAAAAGACATACAACTATACCGAAAGCTATGCATCTATGTCAATGAGTAGAAAATAGCAGAGAAGGGAAAAAAATTAACTGAAAAACAGTAATTCATACCTACTTCTTCCGATTGAAATATTCCTTTACTGAAAAATTACTGATCTATACGGAAAGCTAGAAATCCCCTCATCCGCATACATACTTATTTTGCCAATAGCAGTTAGAAAACGCTAGTTTTTCGAAATAAAAAATGTATTTTTTGTAAGTGTATTAATTATTCGAACATAATTTCATTCGAGTACCTTAAAATAATATTTTAGCTATATTACTAGTGTTGCAAATATGGCTATAAGTAGTTATAATTCGGACGAACTTTTTTATTTTACATTATATAATTAATAATATTCACTATTGTCTGAGAAATTTTTTGAATTTCTCATAACAATATTACTCGCAACAAGATTCAAATTCTCAGCCTTCTCAATTTTCGAGAAGAAAATAAACTATAAGAAATTTTTTGTAACGAACGCTTCAAAAATAAATTTGTATTCTTCATTGTAAATTTGTGAAAGTAGGTATATTTAAAACCGTTCTCAATATAACACCTTCTTTCAGAAATCGACTTCTTTTAATTGTAGTTACAAAATCGTATACAGATCACACCGGAATAAGATTTAGCAAGGCAAAATAACCTCGTCGAAATCATAGTTGAAAACTACGACGTAGTTTAATTCGGACGAATCTTCCGTTTATTACATACTGATGCAGTGTTGTCTTTTAAGGAAGACTGATAAACTGTACAACGGAAAAGTAAAATACGGTGGTTTACTTATCCACTGCTGGGTTGCATTTCAATATACGCACGTAATATACACGCTATTGTAGCGCCCTCAAAGAATGTGGCGTATAGTAGGAACTAAAATATACATAATTTATAAAAAACAGTTTTTTGTCTTCCTTCTCAAATTTCACCAAATTACCCCTAGGGTCATTTAACGTCGATTTAGAGCAGATGCGATAAGTCTTCCGATATACGGAAGACTCATTGCACCGGAAGACCTATTAAATGTAAATGCGGTGTTGATGGAAGACCTATACGCCGTGTGATACATATATATATATATATATATATATATATATATATATATATATATATATATATATATATATATATATATATATATATATATATATATATATATATATATATATATATATATATATATATATTATATATATATATATATATATATATATATATATATAATATAATATAATATAAATGAATGAATAAATATTGTAAACATAATCTAATTCTTGATAATGGAAATTAAAAATCTCTCAAATTTTTTTTATAGTTCTACAAGTTTCGGACAATAATCAATGTTACAACATTAACTTTTTGTTGGTTTTCTTCTAGTAACAATTTCTGCAATTACGGATTGACGTGAAATTAAATAATAGTTATGTTCAATATTATAGAAAATTAAGAATGAATTGAGATCGTTATGACTAAAAAGTAATTTCCAGAGGAAAATACCAAACATTAATTTATTGCAATATATTTTCTTCTTATAAAACATATGCAATAAAACTATTCGTACAAAAAGATTGGTATTTCGTATGTAGGTATAAGATTTGTGTGTGGAAAATCTAAACCGCGATTTTTCACATTGCCTGGAACTCGGACGACACGGGAGGAAGTGGTTGCACTTCGCAAAGTGCCGATCCTTTGGGGGGGGGGTACGATGGCGAAACGGTGAGCTCTCGTGGCCGTGTAGCGGAAACGGAAGTTCCTCTTTCTGCTCGTCACGAAGGCGATACGAATTGAATTATTGCGTGAAGGGGAGTGGGGAGATAGACATATAAAGAGCGAGAGATAGAGATACACTTCTTTATCGTTAATTCCGTAATTTCTCGCTTCCTTGTTATGCATAGCGGTATTCGGTACTGTTTACAATGGTCGCATGTTCCGCCAACGATTATGGTTATGTCTACCAGAGTTCTGCCGGTCCAATTAGTCGAGTTCGAGAAATCTTTCCATTCTATTATGTCGCTTTAAAGAACCCGGAGTACGGGCTTACCAAGTTGGTTTTCCTTTTGGCACGATAATCTCCAATATGTGGAGACACTAGGGCCAGCGGTTCCCAACCTTTTTGAGACAATTACCCATCATATTAATCGATTTACATATTAGCAAATATCCAAACCCCTGAAAAATAAATTTTTTAAATTTTGAAAAAGTAAAAAAAATTATATTTTTTATTTATTTTGATCATTCAAACAAAGAAGACAAAAGCTTTCTATAAAAGTCCATGAACAATCTAGCAGATTAAGTTTAATATTTGGTCAGGTGCGGGTAGGGTTGCCAGGCGTCCGGATAAAGCCGGACATAGTTAGGCTTTTTGATTGCGTGTCCGGCCAAAATAAACGGTGTCCGGCTTTTGTTAGGCTTTTTACATTATAGTAAAAACATGTACATTATTGCAGTGCAATATTTACGATCTTGGACTGAAAACAAAATGTTTTGACCAACTGCAAAACCTTAAAAGTTTTCTGAGCAATGATAAAGAGAACGTTGATTTCAAGAAGTTGTTAGCACACAGCAAATGACTCTATTTTAAATCGATGAGTAGTCAAGATTGCTTTTCAGAATTCCTAACTATTTCTCATTATTACTTTGCGATTCCAGGACATAACGCAAAAATTAAAAGAGTGTGATAGGTCTAAAGAACGCAACAGACTTTTAAACCTATTTTGTACATTACGTGGGTGAAGGTTTCTGTGGTTCCCTTCCCATCTAATATCAACGGACCTGTCTGTTGATATTGGACTAAATAGCATGTTGACACTGTAGCTAAAAGGTTGGTTGAAGAATTTAAAAATATTTTTACGACTGCATTCTGAAAGAAATTGAGCTTTTGAAGCAGGTTTCTGCCTACCAAAAATATGAAAAATTACTTTTTTTGTTTAACTTCATAACAAAAAAGTAATTTTTCATATTTTTGGTAGGCATATATATATATATATATATACATATATATATATATATATATATATATATATATATATATATATATATATATATATATATATATATATATATATATATATATATATATATATATAGACACACACACACACACATTTGGATTGGTTTTGTATCTGTATATTATAGATTGTTGGGATTTTTCGTGGTATAACAGATATTAAATGACTAATAAAGTTGGATTTATTTTACTCGACGTTTCGGCTCTATTTTTGGAGCTAAAATATAATTTAAATAATAATAATAATAATTTATAATTAATTAATAATAATATTTGCACCGTGTATTCCCAAATATTATAAAAGGCGCATAACGCGAAGACACGTGAAACGATTATGACTCGACACCTGTTTCGGATTCATAAACCAGTCGTTCACACGAGCTGGAACTTACCACAGCCAAAGAAAAGAAAAAACGATCCGTAGTGAGGTACATTTTTAATATCAACCTTTGTATTGTGAACTACCTTTAAATTATATTTTATCTTACAGACTCTTGATGAAACTCTTGTAAAAGGCTCCAAAAATAGAGTTGAAACGTCGAGTAAATTAAATCCAACTTTATTAGTCATTTAATATCTGTTAGACCACGAAAAAAATCCCAACAATATATATATATATATATATATATATATATATATATATATATATATATATAGGGGGTTGTATTTATCAGAACGGTTCAACAGGTATTGACTTATTTCAATATATATATATATATATATATATATATATATATATATTTATATATATATATATATATATATATATATATATATATATATATATATATATATATATATATATGTTCATATGTATGTATAAGCTTATGTATTTTAGCGTTGTTTACACGATAAAGGGCGCAATTTTGAAGCAATAGGTTTGAAAGTTTGTAAATAGGTAGTTTCGTATGATATCTTGGATGGAATTGTTCTTGGTTCGAATTGGTTGGGGGGTTGACCCTCCTGGGGGCAAAATAAATATTGTTTAAACGATAACGGGCGCAATTTTGAAGCAATAGTGTTGAAAGCTTGTAAATAGGTAGTTTCGTATGATATCTTGGATGGGATTGTTTTTGGTGCGAATTGGTTGGGGAGTTGACGCCCCTGGGGGGAAAATAAATCTTGTTTACAGGATAAATGGCGCAATTTTGTAGCAATAGGGTTGAGAGTTTGTAAATAGGTAGTTTAGTATGATATCTTTGCTAAGATTGTTTTTCGTTCTAATTGGTTGGGGGGTTGACCCCCTGGGGGAAGGAATGAATCTTGTTTACATGATAAAATTCGCAATTTTGCAGTAATAGGGTTAAACGTTTGTAGGTAGGTATTTTCAAAAGATATCTTGGATGGAATTGGTTTGGGTTCGAATTGGCTGGGGAAGAAATAAATCTTGTTTACATGATAAAGGGCGTAATTTTGGAGCAATAGGATCGAAAGTTTGTGAGTAGATAGTTTCGTATGATATATTGAATGGGATAGGTTTTAATGCGAATTTGTTGGATGGCTGACCCCCCAGGAAAAAAATCACATTTATTGAATATATTTTTCAAAATGGATACGTTATGAAAACCTGCTCTTCTAATGCAGCTCGCTGCGATAGAGTTTTTTTTAAATTTTGTTTTGCTTTGAAAAATAATAGCACGTAAAGAAGGCTTATCTGTGCAATTACCTTTTATTATAATTTAAGAAGAGTTCGAAAATGTGGATTGATGTTTATCTAGAATTTAATTATTCGACTGATTAATAATAAAGTAGACAAAAAATCTTTGATAATGTAAGGTATCCGGACTTTTTACTCAAATGTCCGGCCAAACTGGCTGGTCTGTCTGGCTATTAGGTTTGGCGACCTGGCAACCCTAGATGCGGCAGTAGTTTTTTTCTTGATATATATTTTATTTTTTTTCCGTTATTTATGGGCATCTCCAGCGGCTCCCATTAAGTCAAATTGGCTGAAATTTGGTACCTGGTACTGTTTTTGTTGCAGAACGAAACTATCAAAAATTTGTGTAAATTTTTCCAACCGCCGCTATTTATACGTAGTTATTTCTTGTTTTTTCGTGGTTTTTGAAAAATGGCCGAACTCCACAGCTTCTGCAGATCGAGTTAGAAGGTTGTGGTTTGAAACGTACATTGCGTTTATGTTGACTTAAGATCCTTTTTTGGTTTCACAATCAGTAAGCGATGCACTTCGCCAATTTTTTTTCACAATAGAGGGTTGAAATGTGGCACGTGGATTATGTTGATGTTGAAGTAAGTTCCTTTGTTGGTTTCAACTTTTTTGTTCAATCACAATGCATTTCGCATATTTTTTTTTATAAAGTAAGTTATTTATTTTATTTATATTCGATTTGCTATTTAATCGTAATTTTTCACAAAATAATTCTATACGTTAGAATCGCATCTCGACGCGATGCATTTCGCTCGAAAAATTCGACCTTATTGATGGACCTCTGCTGCTCACGCCTTTTTTTTTCTTTCACACCTATAAGTTGTGGAAGAAGGGATCAGTATTTTCAAGACTTTTTCAGAAGCTATTTTCTGTGTGAAGTCCTTGGAATTATGCTGTAGCTTCAATATCAATATCTGGAAATACTCCTTCATCGAACGAAAAGGGTCCTAGCACCAATAAATCAGTTTGAATCAGGCTAAATATTGCTAGCCGAGTGACTACTTTCGCTAATGTTTGGAAACCAGAACGTCCACAATGGCTGATGCCCCTTCTATACAGACACCTATCAACTTCGACCATTGCAGATCCTTTTAAGGCCCCTACGCACGGGCGGCGATGTGTTAATACATCCACGTGCATCCAATAACGTGCAGACAATAACGTTAATGTGGATGCAAAAAACGTTTTGAAGGCACAACCCGGATTAATGCCGCGTTGATGTTTTCAGGAATCGCTTGAATTTTTGGATGCTCATTCCAACGAATGCATTCAAGTCTCTACGTGTGTGGTTGCAAATTACCGGGGAGTGTGCGTTTTTAAAGCAGTAGTGGCGGTTAAGTTTATGAAATAATTTGTTACTGCAGTAGGTATTTAAAATAATAAGTTAAATATTTCATGAATTTGTATTATATTCACTAAAAATGTTTGTAGATAGTTTCATCATTATGTCTGACTGCAGAACAATGTCCCGGGAATTTCTACGGGAATTTGTGGAGTTGTACAGGGACCTACCCTGCTTGTGGCAGACAAAATCAAAGCACTATTTAAACCGAAATAAAAAAAATTAAGCATATAAAATATTGATAGAGAAGCTGCAAATAATTCAACCAAATGCTACAAAAAGTACAGTTGTCGCTAGAATCAATAGACTTCGTGGTGGGTTTCGGAGATAAAATGAAAAAGTTTTTATCTCGAAGAGAAATGGGTGAGGATTTCGGAGATATTAAAGTAGTGAATTTTAGATCTTGGTAATTTCTTGCAGTAATTTCTGCAGTTATTGCCAATCTCATCATTGTGTCTTGACGTTTTATTAATGGAATAACCATGTCCAATAGTTACGAATTAGTTTTTTCGTCATCCTCACGTAATTACGAGAGTCCTCTAGTTGTAACCTCCATTTTCTAACAGGTGAATGTGTGAAAATTTTTATCGTTTTAGAAACCAACCATGAGACCACATTCGGCGACGATTTTCATTTTAATTTTTCTTTGGACACGCCACTGCCACCCGAGCTAAATATTCCTCCTGCTCAGACATCTGGCCAAACATTCTAGCAGACCTGACAAAACTATGGTTTTGTACGTACGTGTGTACGCAATCAGGTTGCACGTTATTGGTTGCACGTCCATGTGTTAAGACATCGACGTCCGTGTGTATAGCCCGCCTTAGTCAACAAAGTTTTTCAATGTCCGAAAGACATCCTCAACACGTACCTAAGTAGTGAGCAGTAATTTTGGGAATAAGTATTAGTTTTTTATGTCGTCGCCTTTTATATATCGAACAAAAACAAGCAGCTTTGAACAGGATGCAACGTCGGTCTACTCGTTTAACTGCAATGCAAAAAAAGGATTTGACCTTATTAAATTAGTCGTGTCATTGTATGTGACTATTGCTCGAGTGAGATCCAAGATTGATCAAGGTGAAATTTCGAGAATCTCTGGAAATTGCTATAACCGTATCCAACAGTTATATTACGTCGTTAGGCTCGTTTCACACTTATACGGTTTCATTCGGTTCGGTCTGTATTCGGTTCGTTTTCGGTAGCCGCCGAAACCGAATGAAAACTCTTCACACATTCTCGGTTTGTATTCGGTTCGTTTTCGGTAGCCGCCTCTACTAATGAAAACTCAAGGTTAGTATAAGGTTTGATATCACGACTGAATCATTGAAGACGCAACCAGCCAACAATATGGAGACAAGACAATTTGTTGCTATGCTATTTCTCTACAGAAGAAACAAAAAATGAAAGAGGAATAATCGACTTCACTGGGTACACCAGCACTTCACGTGGTTGAACTGAAGAAATCAGCCGATCTATATCAATTTCAAGTGGATCACACATTGTATTCGATGAACAAAATTTAAAATGAACTTGACTTCTTGCTCAAAACGTGACCGAACCGAAACTAAACCGTATACGTGTGAACAGCCCATTGCCTTTGTGAACCTAG
This sequence comes from Cynegetis impunctata, assembly GCA_030704885.1. Lineage (NCBI taxonomy): Eukaryota > Metazoa > Arthropoda > Insecta > Coleoptera > Coccinellidae > Cynegetis > Cynegetis impunctata. The sequence continues at coordinate 200,739 of JARQZK010005142.1, forward strand.
GACCCGAAAAGAAACCGAATAGAAACCGAATGAAACCGATTCGTGCCGTGGGGGCTTTCGGTTCTATCAGGTTTCTATTAGTGACCGAACACAGACCGAATCACCGTTTCACACTTATTCGGTCGCTACTGAAAACGAACCGAATACAGACCGAACCGAATGAAACCGTATAAGTGTGAAACGAGCCTTAGTCGCACTACGATCATTTCGACGGCGTTGTAATTTAACAACAATAAAAAATTTATCTTGTCTCTACCCCTCCAGTTTTACTCCTTGGTTGGTAAGTACCCCTAGGTTGGGAACCACTGCTCTAGGCGAATGAAGCTAGACCTTGAAATGAGAAAACGCAATCGTAGCAGTCCACAGGTCAGCTGTATTTGAGTATGCTTATTGATATATGTTTTGAAAGGTGATCCTTCTAACGCGGCCGGCATGTTTAATTTCAGAGACTGATACATTCAATATGCGAATTATAAACTATTATATTTCTGCTTTCAAGTATAGAAATATTCTTTGTAATTTTATATTGAAGTTAGAATTGGTTATTTATTATTACGGAATTAATTATAATTTTTACGAATAATCTATTATCCATTCGTATAATGATAATCAACAATCGGGAGGAATAATAAATGGAATTTTAAATATATATAGAATAAATGTATCTACAGAATTGGGTTTTTGAAAAAATAAATCATCAAAAACTTGTGGAACATTTAAAAATATATTTTGGGGTTTTGATTTTGTAGTATTCGTACATAATGGTACGAAGCAAGCACAATAAATTTTTACATTTGATATTTTAGATATATTTATTAATATATTGGCGATAACAATAAAAACTACGATGAGAAGAAATTAACATTGTGACGTCACACGCGCTTTTGTTTGTTCGGGAATTGACGCCGTATTTTCGGTACAGTATTAAAAAATGGATTTTTAATTTAATATAACTTTTTAGTCGTATTTTATCCGATAAAATACATACTATTGCAGTGTATCGGAGGAAAGCAGTCTGGTGCGGAAGTAGTTTTCCCATCCGTTTTTGACCTAGACCACGATTTTCGAAAAATGTTTCATGTCATATATATATACATATATATATATATATATATATATATATATATATATATATATATATATATATATATATATATATAAATATATATATTGTTTTTGTTTCCTGATACATATTGACATCTTCAGCGGCTCCCATCGAGTCGAATGAGCTGAAATTTGGTACCTGGGATTGTTTACGTTGCAGAATAGAAAGTATCAAAATTTGGGTAAATTTCTGCAATCGCCGCCATGTATTTCTGTTACCGCTATAACAACAAATACTGAAACCAAAATAAAATAAATAATTGAGGGGGCTCCCATACAACAAACGCGATTTTTGAAGTATTCACAAAATATTCAATTGTATTTTCACTTTAATAATAAATAGTAAAATTAAAATGAAATAAATATTTAAAGTGGGCTCCCATACAAAAAACGCTATTTTTTACCTATTTTTGCTCTATATCAATAAAAAGTATCAGGTAGGCACTTGAAAATAATATTCCCAAAATACTTGATTGTATATTTACTTTAATAATAAATAATAAAATTAAAATAAGATAAATATTTAAAGGGGGCATAGTCAATGGTACGGAACCCTTCGTGCGCAAGTCCGACTCGCACTTGGCCGATTTTTTATTAATTAGAGCGAAAACAAAAAACTAATAAGAGTCTTGTTAAAAAACGTAGGTATATAATATGATCTTTACATTTATCACAAAAAATAATACAAATATTTCGGGTAGTTGTGAAAGCGTAGTTATTCAATGTTGCATTATATGTTTTTATGTTAATATGGTTATCAGAAAATATGTTCATTGAACATGGTCCTAATGAGAATATTGTTTACGTTCTAGTAAGATCTGGGTAAATTTTGCTCTCCTAAAAACATCACTGTTTTAAATAGTTTCCAATTGATCTCGAAGTAATATATAAATCCTAATATAAGTAATTCTGATTTTTTTCCGTTTAATTAGTCACAAACGCTATCAATTTATTTAACCCTCCGTCGGGCGCAGCTGGCCTGAGAGGCCAGCAAAACACTTTTTTAAATGCCCCTCATACACTAGGTGGCTGAGCGGGGCACCCCTCCCAATAGTCTCCTAACTCTAGGTGGGGAGTAGCATGGTTCAATCCATTCTGCCCTCAACCGTCACCCCGTTTGCTGAGAACTCCCCTGGCTTGTGAGGCCGAGTGCGCCCGATTGCGTTATAAAATCGAAGGTGAGATTTTTAAACATATTTCGGTATAAATTCCCAAGTGATTTCGATGGGGAATGGACTGGAGCCACTAAAAAGAAGAATCTTCCTCGAAACTTTGTCTCATCAACTTGCGATTGAACAAATAGCCCAGCGAAGTCTGAATACAGGTGGAATGCCGACTCAGCTGCAATTCCGATTGAAGAAGTTCTAACCCCAAGAAGCACATGATATTTCTTCCTCCTTACCTCCCAAAAGACGCAAGTGTGGGACGTGCATGGCTGAAACAGGATTTAGGAGGATGATAAATTACGAATGTCAAAATGTCATGAAACGATCTGCCTAAGCCATGTAAACTCTGTGCCAGAATTGTTATTCAAGTGCTACTTTGGAAGTCCAAACATCAATTTCCGCCCACGACTGAGGCGAACAATGAGGGCCCCACATCTGAAAATACTTTATAACACTTTTGTTTCCTGTTTTTTACTTTCTTGATACATTGTCGGTTCAATTTCAAATTTTATTTTGTGTCAAATGGGCAATTTTGGTTGTTTTAGTTTAAGCTTCATTTTGTTCATCAAACTCGTTCTATTTTTCATTCAATTTGGTATATTTGCTTTCCTTAGACCCTATCTAAGGTGGCCCTATCGCGTTTTCGAATTAAAATTTGATTAGGTGGGGGAAGAGGGCAAAATATGTGGTTGGCCTCTCGGGCCGAGTGCGCCTGAGAAGGGCAAAATATGTGGTTGGCCTCTCGGGCCGAGTGCGCCTGATTTCGTTTCATTCAGAGGTGCGCCCGACGGAGGGTTAATAGATCATTTATAGCCAAAGGAACTTCGTTCCAACCTACGACACCTTTGGTCTTTTTGTTTGACTCCGCTAACGGCTTACTTACGAGAGTTTGTACTTGTTTACCGTTTACAACCTTATATCGTCTTTGTTCCTTTTTAATCTATAGGTTTAGGTTTATCAGTTTTTCAATTTCATTATTTATATAGAGGCGTATTTTCAGACGCAACAATCAGATTGTATTTCTTCAAAACGTTTCTGTGTCATTTGTGAAATTGAATGTTGGATATATAGTCTCGATATCGTAACATACAAAATTAAGATATACCTATAACAAAATAGCTTCTTGTATAATATTGGAATTGTGCGATCAATTAAAAAAATCGCAGCGAGCTGCATTGGTAAAGCAGGTTTTCATAATGTAACCAGTTTGAAAAATCTATTTATTCATTTAAGTTTTTTCCACATTCAGAATAGTTTTCCATCTATTCAGATCACCTACTTTCAACCCTATTGCTCCAAAATTCCACCTTCTATCGAGTAAACAAGATTTATTTCTTCCCCCGTGGGTTCAACCCCCCAACCAATTCGTACCAAAATTAACCCCATCCAAGATATACGAAACTACCTACTTAGAAATTTTCAACCCTATTGCTCCCAAATTGCGCCCGTCATCGTGTAAACAAGGTTTATTATGTCCCCCGGGGGGTCAACCCTTCATCAATTTGTACCGAAACTAATCCCGACCAAGATATCATTCGAAACTACCTACTCACAAAGTTTCAACCCTATTGCTTCAAAATTGCGCCCCTCATGGTGTGAACAAGATTAATTTCCTCCCCCAGGGGTCAATCCCCCAACCAATTCGTATCAAAATATACAAAACAACCTACGTACCTACAAACTTTAAACCTTATTGCTTCAAAATTGGGCCCGTTATTGTGCAAACAAGATTTATTCCCTTCCCCGGAGGGTCAACCCCCCAATCCATTCGTACCAAAATCAATCCCATCCAAGATATCATACGAAAGCGCACCTACTTTCAACACTATTGCTCCAAAAATGCGATCTTTATCGTGTAAACAAGTTTAAAATACTTAATTCTCAACATACGGCCCTTTAAGATGAGTAAACGTTTCCAGCGTTGTTCAATAACTTCGTTACCTTGTTTATTGTGAGAACCGTCGAGTTCCAAAAAAAACCATCAAACCCAGGCTCCAACTGATATTGACATCATAATATTACTTCAAAATTTTTAACACTTAATTCTAGCGATCAGCTTTGCGGATCGGAACGAAGACTAGCTAAGGCTCTTCATCGTTACTCCGTTAGTCCCACTATGTCTTACAGGGACCGTTCGCTGGAATAGGAATTCCTCAATTAGGGCACACGAAGTTCGAAAACAGCTAAGAATTTATACGTTTATTATTGTAATATGACTAATCGAAAGAGAAAGATAATTTTATATAGATCAAATGAAACAAAACCACCCCAAAAATGAAAATATTTTTTAGCTTTTCTCTTTGTATTTTATTGAGTAAGACCAACTGTCTTTGTTCAATTGATTCTGGGATTTTTCGATATGTCTCTAAGGAGTAACTAAGGTGCCATAACGCACAGTTTGGAAACCCTACTGTAAGTTTACGTAATACCGACAATGGAAATTTTTTTCGTTTGTACTAGTATTTTCCCTGGAAATAATAGGCTGAAAATAATGCGCATTTCCACAGTTTCTGCTGATTGAATAAGAGGGTGGATGTGTTAATGAAGTACACCATGGGAGTTTCAATTGATTTATTTGGCACACGCATTTTTTATACTAAAATCTTAATTGTTTTTGAAGATTTTCGGCCATTGGTCTCCAGTCTCAAATTAGCTTAGGAGGAGAATTTTACAAAAGATGTGGAGATTAATTAGGAACCACATATCCAAAATCTAGCATTCTAGGGCTATTCGGAGGCGTATGGAGCTAAAAAAAAACGGTAGTTTCACCACTTAATCCTCTCCAAGTTGACTTAAAGAGTGGAAAATTTGTACGTGAACTAAAGGATGTGAGGAAAATGTCTTTTGGCGTATAAATTTTTTCTCTATCCGCCACTATCTTTATGTAGAGATTTTCTGTATCTATTTTTGCACACCTCCATATGTTTAATGGTTAAAACTTATTACATACGGAGATTGAGTGGATATTGGGAAGGTGGCTTTTGGTGATTTCAAGTATTTTTCCTAACCCTCGCCATTTTAATGTAAGGATTAGGAAGTCAAGGTTTTTATGTAAAAACTAACAAAAATTAGTGGAAAATACGACCTTTTTTACGGAGCTCTGCTGCTTACGCGTTCAAATTTGATTACTTAGTGTGTATGTATTTATTTTTATGAAAATGCGATTCCTATCTTTTCAGTGGTTGCCAAAGAAAAAGACTATTGTCCGTCTGTCTGTCACCGGGCTGCATATTTACAGATCCTACTATATTTCGACACCAGAGTGTCGAAATCAGTTAGCCTTCGTAGAACGCGCATATTTACAGATGCTACTGTATTTCGACACCACAGTGTTGTTGAAACCTAACCTAACATTTTCTACATTTTAGAATTTATGAATCAGATGTGGAATCATATATAATTATATATTAATATAATACATGTTTTAGTCACTATTTTCCATCTTTGAAGATAACCACTTGAATATTTTTTTATGTTGAAAGATATATAATCATTTTCATTGAAAATTGCAAAAAAGATTCATTTTCAATTGAAAGGAATCTCGAAATATAAATGTAAAATGTATATACAGGGTCACTCACGGTGGATGGTAGGTTAGGCGTTTACGGAGAACGGGACATGAGATCATTCTGAAAATTTGGTTAATTGATTTTCCTCTATCGATCTAAAATAATAGTGGCGCTGCGGCGTTGCCGCTCATACTAAAAAGTAGCACCAACTGTGAAATTTCAAATGAGACACCCTATATATTATTCCATTTTATGCTTCTCTACCATTTCCCAATTGTTTTTGTATAATACTTCCCTATACCTATCTCCAGAGGTTTTCGAGAAATTAAATGATTTCCTTATTTTTTTTGTGTAAAACATAGCTTCAATTAAATGTTCAGTACTAATGTATTCAGATTCATAGGACGCTGAAATTTTAGGTGTAGTTTACCAAGTTCCGACGTATTAGGAATATTCGAAGGACTTTGTTCTCCATTATACAGGGTCCTCCAAAATTTGCGATTTTAACGATAAATACAAAAATAGTAAAAAGTGCATTTTTTCAAATGTAATACTCTGTATATTATTGAATATCTCGAAAGAAAATTGAAATCTCTTTCAAATGATATATCATGTTCCTATACCTAAAAAGTCAGGTTTCCGAAATAAAAGCAAGTTTCTATAAAAATAAGATTATTTAGCACAAATTTTCTCTCGTTCGTTGGTTGTAAATAGGGATACATTTCATTGGATTTTCTGCATGTTCTTGCTATTATTTGGTCACATTGACCATGTACAATAAATAACTTCATCAAAACTTCATGAGAATAGTTATTGCCTTCCATTTTGATTGTTTTCAAATCAAATTTTCGTTAATGAACGCGCGAACCTTTTATTGTTGATGGACTTATTGTCAACTTTGCATAATGACATCTTTCTTGACATTTCATAGCTACCTAATACAAAATATGGCTAAATAATCTTATTTTTATAGAAACTTGCTTTTATTTCGGAAACCTGACTTTTTAGGTATATGAACATGATATATCATTTGAAAGAGATTTCAATTTTCTTTCGAGATATTCAATAATATACAGGGTATTACATTTGAAAAAATGCACTTTTTACTATTTTTGTATTTATCGTTAAAATCGCAAATTTTGGAGGACCCTGTATAATGGAGAACAAAGTCCTTCGAATATTCCTAATACGTCGGAACTTGGTAAACTACACCTAAAATTTCAACGTCCTATGAATCTGAATACATTAGTACTGAACATTTAATTGAAGCTATGTTTTACACAAAAAAAAAGAAAATCATTTAATTTCTCGAAAACCTCTGGAGATAGGTATAGGGAAGTATTATACAAGAACAATTGGAAAATGGTAGAGAAGCATAAAATGGAATAATATATAGGGTGTCTCATTTGAAATTTCACAGTTGCTGCTACTTCTTAGTATAAGCGGCAACGCCACTATTATTTTAGATCGATAGAGCAAAATCAATTATCCATGAAACCAAATTTTCAGAATGTTCTCATGTCCCGTTCTCCGTAAACGTCTAACCTACCATCCACCGTGAGTGACCCTGTATATATATATATATATATATATATATATATATATATATATATATATATATATATATATATATATATATATATATATATATATATATATCGAAACTATCTTGCATATGTACTGCCGTACGAGTGTCACAATACTTCAGTTTGCGCGTTTGTATTTCTGTCTGCAAAATCACGTCCAAACCCCAAAACTCATCCGCCATTTCGAATTCATGTCCTAATGAAACATTAATAACCTTTCATTACAAGTGTCTCAATAAACCAATTTTGAATGTATTCTGAAAATAAATCCCAAAACTAGCCACCACATTCGAGCCGCCACTTCCAACCGCCTAAAGCCCCCCCTCCTCCTTAAAATTCTGAAGAGAATCGTTTGGAACCTGCTATTTTAAATCAAAAAAAGTGATATCCAATACCAAGAACCCCCACATCGATATTCAGAAGAAATGATCATAATCATAAAATTAATCGTCATCTTGTTTTTTCTTCTATGAAAATATCATAGTGCATTGTCACCTAAGAGTCCTAAGCGGTAAAAATCCATTGTTAAAATGAAATAAATTTCTTCCTAAATTTTTTTTTTATGTAGATAATATTATTTCGCATAATATTCGTTATATATTTTTTTTCAAATATGTATACGACAAAATATTACCTACTGTTATTAGTGGCAACAATCTCATCATCGTCCTTCATCTCCTGAGATATGCATGAGGGTTTGCGAGTTGGATAGCTCTTTCTGCAAAAGTTAATTAACTTGACAGTCGAAATACATCTTTCAAGATGAGCGTTTTACAAAACCTTACTGATTTCAACACTCTGGTGTCCAAATACAGTAGCATGTGTAAAAATGCCACCGGGCTGTATCTCAAGAACTGCAATAACTAGACAGTTGAAATTTTCACAAATTATGTATTTTTGTTACCGCTATAACAACAAATACTAAAAATAAAATAAATAATTAAGGGAGGCTCCCATGCAACAAACGCGATTTTTTTGCCCTTTGTTGCTCGATGTCAATAATGGCAACAGGTAGGCACTTGAAATATTCTCAAATTACTCAGTTATTTTTACTTTAATAATAAATAATAAAATTAGAATAAAATAAATATTTAAGGGGGACCCCCATACAAAAAACGCCATTTTTTTGCTTATTTTTGCTCGATATCAATAATGGTAACAGATAGGCACTTGAAATATATACGAAATACTCAGTTGTATTTTCACTTTAATAATAAATAATAAAATTGAAATAAAATTAATATTTAAGGGGGGCTCCCATACAAAAAAAAACTCCATTTTTTGCCTATTTTTGCTCGATATCAATAATGGTGACAGGCAGGCACTTGAAATAAAATAAATATTCAAGGGGGGATCCCATACAAAAAACTCAATTTTTTGCCTATTTTTGCTCGATATCAATAAATGATAACAGATAGGCACTTGAAATATTCACAAAATACTCAGTTGTATTTTTACTATAATAATAAATAATAAAATTAAAATAAAATAAATATTGAAGGGGGCATAGTCAATGTACGGAACCCTTCGTGCGCGAATCCGACACGCACTTGGCCGGTTTTATTTTATACCTTTATTGAATGCGAGAGAATCTCATCTAGAATAACAAACTCGACAAAAGTTCAGATTTATATTAAATGGAAAATGCGGATTCACTAGGCGAGAAATATTTCTCCTTGAAATAATTAATTTATGCGGCCTCGTCAAGATTTTTTTCGTAATTAGCATAAGGTTAACGAACTATTACATTCAATAGTTTATATAGTATGACGAAATTGAAATTTTATGTGAACATTGTGTTCTAATTTATAAGTTGTTGATTTCTCGCAAGAACAAACTATAAACGATAACCACGACTTAACATCAGCAATACCGAATAATGTATTACACTGACGGAGCCGTTGCACTTACGTGTCTACCGTATATAAATGTAAATAAATGTGAAATCCGCTAAAATAATAACAATTTATTGTCGCGCTTGTCGTGTTGCCTGCTCGTCCCCATTTTGGCTCATTAGGTCATGTAATTAATTGTAGCATTCCTTGATCGGTTCGTCTAACCGGAAACTTTCTACCATTGAACATATTTCATTCCATTGGTTGTGCTTGTTTAGAATTTGTTATTTTTCCCGTTAAAGTAGCCAACGAGAAAACATATCGGTCTTTCCTCTTTATACTATGAATGAACTAACTATTGATTCGAGCATGGTGAAGTAATATGTTCGTTAAAATCGTAATATTGTTGACTGTGGTCAATACAGGGGCGTAGATAGGTTTTTGTCTTAGGGGGGTCGGGGTACTGCGCCTCAGAGAAAATCGCCCTGCGGCAATTTCTGTCGGGTAAATAAAATGACGCAGGCCAAATTTGTTGGGGTACCAATTATTTTGCCAAGAAATGATTTTTTCCATCTCTTTGGTTCGTTCGTTCTTTCGTTTACGTTAGTTACTTACTCAAATTGAAGAGGTCTGGGTAGCCTCACTTGTAAACCGAGGATTGTGAATTCGAGTCCCACCTTGCTTTTGGCTGTTGTGTATATTCGGAATTTAGTGGTTCAAAAATTGATCTGTTGGGTAATGACCTAGATTTAAGCCCATTGGCTGTTCGGAACCGGCGTTAAACTGTAGGTCCTTTGAGTTAAAAAATAACTCAAATTAAGTCAACTAACTGGTAAACTCAAAAAATAAACGCAATAATATTGTACTTTTTATGTAATTCATATTTTTTAAAAAAGCACCATATCAATAAAAACATGTCACAGTAGACAATGTATATGAACAAAATTGAAAAAAAAAACCTTACCCACAAATCGGATAATAATGTTATTTCAAAAAATAACGAACATTATTTACAAAAACATAACACAAACACGTTTTTTTAGGGTTTCGTACCCAAAGGGTAAAAACGGGACCCTATTACTAAGACTTCTCTGTCCGTCCGTCTGTCAGTCACTGTCAGGCTGTATCTCAAGAACCGCGATAGCTAGATAGCTTGTGAAATTTTTACAAATTATGTATTTATGTTGTCGCTATAACAAAATACTAAAAATAAAATAAATATTTGAGGGGGGCTCCCATACAACAAACGCGATTGTTTTTGCCCTTTTTTGCTCGATATCAATAATGGCAACAGGTAGGCACTTGAAATGTGCGATTTTATCTATAGTATAATATAGGTAAAAATCAATAAAAAAATATTTCGTTCATCAGCCAATTTAACTAGTAGACAAGATAATATAAATGGTAATGCAACAAACATAATATTCTAAATCTTAAAATAGACAGCTGTACGCGTAACCTCTAAACATATTATAAAGCAAAATGAATTTTTCTTGTACGTTGCTTGGAAAATCTATCAATAACAACATCAATATTTATTTCAATATCTTTGTGTCTATTTAATTGAGTTAAACCAACCAATCTTTCCTGGCCTAGCGTACACCTTAACCACGATTTAAGCATCTTGAGTGTGGAAAATGACCGTTCAGCACATGCAGCACTTACCGACATATCAGAAATTATCTGAAACAGTGAAACAGGAACCCTTTCTCGCAGTGAATACGAAAAAGGCTTCTTATTTGATTTTTTATATTAATTATGAGTTTCTTCAAACATTATCCAAGAAAAAGAAACCTACCGATTTTTCGTGTCTCAGAATCCACCAGCGTCGCACAACAGAATAGTTAATGGGGAGAAAAAGAGCTTGACCGCTGAAAAAATATCTCCGTGTAGATTCTGTGAGAAATCAAATGGCATGCTGAAATTGAACTTAATATCTCAAAAACTGAAAGAGCTATGAAGAAAAAAATTGAATAATCTTGAAACTTTAACGTTCTTTTTAACGAAGCGTTTGTGGACACATGTTTATGGGGAATTTGACATGAAAAATACACCCCTGAAATATATATATATATATATATATATATATATATATATATATATATATATATAATATATATATATATATATATATATATATATATATATATATATATATATATATATATATATATATATATATATATATTAAATCAGGGCATCTTTAACTGTCACAGATTGTGAATCACTTTTTGGAACTGCAACATCCCCCACTCCATCTTCGACGTATTTTTAAAATAACTTGATCAATTTTGGTCGAAATAAGAAATCATATATCATATCTCTTCTGAAAGCGCGTGATTATTATAGAACACCAATCAGATGTACTGAACACATGCTTGCCTAAAGAAATTTTTGGTTCTTTCGTTCATAAATAACGATCTATCGCGATTAGCAGTTCACAAAATACTCTATTGTATTTTTACTTTAATAATAAATAATAAAATTGAAATAAAATAAATATTTAAGGGGGCATAGTCAATGGTACAGAACCCTTCGTGCGCGAGTCCGAGTCGCACTTGCCCGGTTTTATTTTATCCGTTTTAGACAACGATTTTTGAAAAAATTTTCATGTGTGATATGTATATATATATATATATATATATATATATATATATATATATATATATATATATATATATATATATATATATAAATGTACGTACCAAACTTCAACCCCCTACCTCAATCTGCAGAAGTTGTGGAATTCGGCAATTTTTCAAAAACCACGAAGAAACAAGAAATAACTACGTAAAAATGGCGGCGGTTGCAAAAATTCAACCAAGCTTTGATACATTCGTTCTGTAACGAAAACAAGTACCAGGTTTCAGCTCATTTAACTCGATGGGCGTCGCTGGAGATGCCAATATGTACCGACAAAAAAATTATATATATATATATATATATATATATATATATATATATATATATATATATATATATATATATATATATATATATATAATTTTTTTGTCGGTACATATTGGCATCTCCAGCGACTCCCATCGAGTTAAATGAGCTGAAACCTGGTACTTGTTTTCGTTACAGAACGAATGTATCAAAGCTTGGTTGAATTTTTGCAACCGCCGCCATTTTTACGTAGTTATTTCTTGTTTCTTCGTGGTTTTTGAAAAATTGCCGAATTCCACAACTTCTGCAGATTGAGGTAGGGGGTTGAAGTTTGGTACGTACATTTAGTTTATGTTGACTAAATATCCTTTTTTGTTTTTAACTCTTTTTTTCAACCGCGCTTCATTTCGTGGTGACTATTCCGTAAGAATTGCGTCTCGATCTGCAATCAGTAAGCGATCACTTCGCAATAGATGGTGGAAATTTGGTACGTGGATTGAGTTGATGTTGAGGTACGTTCCTCCGTTGGTTTTCAACTTTTTTCCTCAACCACGAAACACTTTGCGATTTTTATATTAAATAGAGAAAATAGTGGTGGTAAGTCCTACCTCGAAGTGCATCGCGATTACAGATATACATACAATCTCTACAATAAAGTGTCGGCGAAAAAACGAAAATAGTTGAAACCCTCAAAGGATCATACCTACCAAACATCAACTCAATTCACGTACCAATTTCCAACACTCTTACTTAATCTGCAGAAGCTATGACGGAAATACCTATGTAAAAATGGCGATGGTTGGAGAAAAAGTTCATACCTCAAAAAGACACCTTTCCAATTAACGTACAAGTTTTCAACCTTCTATCTCAATTTGGAATGGGTGCAAAAATCCTTCAAAAATGGGGGTTTTAGCCCCATTATCGAATATGTTGTCCATAATTAATTTCCAAATTTGTTACTACCGGTTTGAAAACTTTCCACACATGCACCTCCCAGGTACTTCCTTCCGCAAAGTGTGGAGATCCCAAAATTTTGACTGAAATTAATAAAATAGCTCATTTGGTCTTATGGGAGCCGCTAGAGATGCCAATATGCACCGAGAAAAAATAAATGTATAGGTATATATATATATATATATATATATATATATATATATATATATATATATATATATATATATCTTTGGTAAAAAAAATCAAAAATTGTGGCCCATGAGAGGTATACAACTTATATAAAGCCCCCCCCCCCCCGCATCTCACTGTTGACTTAGAGTGGCAGTAATTTAATTTAAGCGGTAAAAATACTAATAATGAAGTTATTGGACGAGACGAAATATCTGTGGGAAGAAAATAGTTATTTAAATTACAAGGGACTAAAGGAGGCAAGTTACTCTTACCACTCAAGGATGTACTTTGTGCCCATACGCTAGCGAGAGCAGGCAAAATGCTCCTAGACTGGTCGAGAACACTTGCCCCCCGAGTTGTGTTTTATATTAATTCTACTCCAGTTGTTCCACACTCCACACAACAGTTTTTAACTAACCTTCCTAGAGAAAGTTATATTTTCTTCCCTAAAATCAGTTTCATAATGGTGTATTTACTTAGTAAAGAGTAGAAAAACGATATTTACTGTTTTTATGGTCATATGTTGACGAAGAGGTTAACGGTTAATCGGTTTGCTATGGTGCAATCCTATCATTTATTTTTATACCATAATGAACCGATCTCACTACACTGGGATCAAAATTTTCATTTGAAACTTAGGTACGTTAATTTTTTATGTACTTTCATATTTATTTCCTTAGTAAAATAGAGACGCAGTATATCAGGTTGGTCTACGTTCATTATATTTATATGTATACATACCCGTTCAGATCTTTATCAAAACACCGAATATAGGTATTTCACCGAAGTTCTGGAATATCGGCAGCCGATAATCAAATTATAAAATCAAGTATCTATCAATCAAAAGATAAGGACTACAAGTTCAACGAAATTTCGATAATAAAATTACATTTATTTACAGTGCTGTTCATATTTAATCTAAAGTTAATTCTCGTATAGGTAGTGTTTATGTTGTTCCATACTTATTTCCCAATTTTAATTGTACAGTATCTTTCCAATGATTTCAAAAAAAAAATTCTCTTCGAGTGCTTTGTTTAGATGGTTTCAGTTTTTGGCTCAGTTGAACTTTGTTAGCATGTTAGATGTAATTTTTTTGTGAGAGAGCTTCCCGAAATGTCCAATTTTTGACCACGGTTCCGAATTTATGTTTCTGGGCTCCCTGTTGTGCACACTCACCATCTACTTTGATATCTTTTGTTGAACGAATTTTAAAAGGCTGCTAGAGTGTAATTAATCCAGTTACTCTGAATTTTTTAATTAATCCCTTCACAGTTGATTAAGTTTCACTGCTGATATTTTATACGAAAATTGCCGTAGCTGCTAAACCTTCATAGTTTGAAATATTGCTCAACAATGAAAATTCATTGTTCTTTCGTGTAGCGTTTCTTTTAATTAAACTGAACTCTCAGCTGTCAAACTGTCTTCATTTTCTTTGTTTGACAACACTTCACTATACAAATGGTGCAAATGTAATATCTTGCATGAATTTTGGGACACTACTGAGGTATAACCGGAATTTTCAAATATATATGATGAAGAATCAGTTGACTCGTTATATTTGTACACGGACCCAAAAAAAAAACCATTAAATACAATTTTATTTTGAATGAACACATAGCAACAGGTTACATGAATAAACACGTTTATCTACTCCTATTGAATAACATCATTCATTATTCAACTGCGTTTTAGCAATTAATAGTATCTATTACCAAGCGTGAGTAATAACTCACTGCTATAACTCACTATATAGTAGTCTACTAAGATCCCAAGTAAGATCGACCGTCAGTCATGTGCTAATGTCACTTGAATAATTCTGACGTTTTCAAATTAAGTTAATACTACCTAATTATAGTGAATTTGTGTTTGTATCTTAGTATTTATTGTTATAGTCGTAGATAAAGTATAGTATTCAACTTGCGGTAATGGTCATAACTCACTTGATGAATTACAGCACTCGCTTGCAGCTCGTGCTGCAAACTTCATCTGCGTGAGTTATGACCTACATTACCGCTCGTTGAATAATATACTATTTTCTTATACTTCAAAGCAAGACATAAGGCATCGCTCAAAAAATATATTGATGAGAAAGTTCTTATGGAAAATATAATAGTAATAAATATTATATTTAGTTAAAGTTAGTGTTTCTATGGTTTCATGCGCATATTTCATTTTTGATTTAACAAAATGTAAATATTTTTTGCATGGCATTCTTCATTTTGATGCTTAGAAGACACGCCGGACGAAATTTATTTTCATTGTGAATGGAAAAAAAGTTATTTATTTAACATCTTGTATTCTCGAAGTATTGTTTCAAAAGAAGAATATCTACCTACCGTGAATAATATCATGTGTGTTACAAATGTTGTGAAATGTCATTGGTATCTTGGCTTATCTTTTATCGCAAAAAATTTTGTTATTAAATATCATTCGAAATCGCGTATATCTTGAATATATGAGTATTTATCAAAAATCTCGTTTGGCTAACCCACTTAACACTGCTTTAAGTATATATTATGTATATTATATATGTATATATACCTATATATATATGTATATATATATATATATATATATATATATATATATATATATATATATATACATATATATATATATATATATATATATATATATATATATATATATATATATATATATATATATATATATATATATATATATATATATATATATATATATATACATATATATATATATATATATTTATCTATATATAAATATTAATATATCTATAAATATATATATATATATATATATATATATATAAATTTATTCATTTATTTATTGAGATACTATTGAAAAATAATGTATTATTAAATCAGAAAGACAATCAGCAAGGTATGATAATTCCTGAATTCTATTATTAATATCGATATTGCGTCGACTGTAGCGGTTTGTTTTTATTTACATAATATTCCTGGAAAGACATTGGAAACGGGGCCTCATTTTGTTGCTGCCACCACCACTTCCAACGTGCAACGTTGCGCTCAATACTTATTTCTCCCAGCGGGCAATCTTTCGAAATGGTGCGATTGGTACCGATCATTGTCGAATCTGGTTTTCGTATTGTCGTTCCATCGTTCTGCAGCGAGAAGGCTGGCAAGTTAACCCTGCCACGTAAATGCGGATCAATAAACAAGTCGTAGGTGACCGCGAAGACAAATATATAACCATTTAACGCCAAATTGTCGAAATAATTGTGATATTAAGTATTCTCATTCGTTTGTGTGATAATTCAACAACTTTTAACTGTGCAAATAGTTAGTGCGCATTTAATAATGACTGGTGTGTTTTTATGCTCTCCTCTACGCTCACTAATTCAATCTTGTCGTCCATATTTGTAAGTCCTGCAAACGTCATTTATTTATTTGGATTTGTTTATTTTTCGTATATTATTATGATTATAAAAACTTATTTTTTTATATGATTTATGTCCATCGATCCTTGAATATTTTAATTAATTTGCTTATAATGTCTTTAAAAAAGCTTGATCATTATAACGCATCAACTGCGTCTAAAATTAGATTTATGTGGTGTACCTACCTATATGGTGTCTATCGAACTGTATAATACCTATCCAGTCCATATTGTTACTATGATGTAATCAAAACCTATTGACGATTTACCAAGCATAAATATTTTGGTAATATTGTGTTCAATATTTTGTAGGAAGTACACAATATTTCCAACTTTAGAACTTTCATATAAATAAATATAGGTACTTCAGAACATATATTTTTTAGAGAATGTTTGTGTTTTTTAGTATTACGAAATATTTATTGGAATATACCATGTTTTTGTCGCCCTTATTTACTTCGTTTGCTATTTGAGGCTATTGGACTTTCTATCAAAAAAAATATTGCTAATATATTATTCCATTTTTTCTTCGAAATTCACTGTTATTTATCGTGCTATTTACGATGAAGTTCAACGTACAATTATTATTGAAAAAGTTACTATAAGTTGATATTATTTTAGTTTTTCTTTTGTATAATACATTATTGATATCATTGCAATAAAAAAATTATTTTGAAACAGAAATGTAACGTTTGTTCGTTGACTAAATTGAAAACTATTTTAGGCGTCGAAAAAAGATCATTCATATTTATTACTTAGTTCTCAATTCGTTTGGATAGTAATGTATGTGATATTGTATGTACTTTATCTACTACTAAATGGACTTGGTTAAATATGAATAGAACGGAGACTAAATGGCTATTAGATATTTTTAAGTGAAAAACTGAATTGAAATCTTATCTATACACCGAAATTCTTGATGTTAACATTTTGCACGTGAGTTCGTTCAAACATTTGACGATAAAAACTTTCAGCAGAGATCAATGATTTTGGAAATACCAACTCACATGGATGTAAATGTTATTTTTTAACTTTTAGCGCACTTTCAGTTTTATCCATCGGTATAGAATTGTTATATATTTAAAATAGAAGATATAATTAGTTGAAAATATTGTTTTGAGTAAAATTCGAGAATAATAGTAAATTTAAATTTTTCGTTGTGGAATGGCCATTTATCGATTCGTTTGCTTTTCTTGCCATCAGTCAGGACTTGATATTGCACAGATTAAATGTGAGTGCGGTTATTTTCATATGAGATTTTAAAACTGATTATTCGTTCGCACTTGCGTGATGTATTGAGTAGTTGTTGTAGTGCATTAGAGCGGTAAGACGAAACGAGGACACCGCAGTGAATAAAATAGAAAGACAAATGGATTGGACGAAGCAAGGTGCGATATGTACCTTCCAAGCATTGCAAGAACTACCGTATGCAACATGTGACGCCAAATACCATAACCTGACAATCGGTTTGGAACTTGTTCTTGTTAGCAATCGGTTTATTTCAAGTTTTTTATACATCGAAAAAACTTGAGCGTAACCATCAGTTAGCATAATATTCACTTTTATCAGTTCTCACATCGATCAAATGTCTGCAGTAAGTAAACCTTCAAAACAAATGAACAGTTATTGAACCTCGTGTTTTAGTTGGAATAAGAAGTTATTTCGTTTATTCACTCTCGCATTTCCAAACAAAAAATTGGACGATTCTTGGAAGTAGAATCTCTTTTTAATTTTTTAAAGCCCAAATAAAAATATATATGCATGAATAATAGTTGAAGATCTCGGATGGGTAGTGATGCTGAATATTGCTGAAACTTTTCTGTCGGTCGTTTCATCTCCCACAGAGGCAGACATCTTCAGTGACACAGTTACAACGAATAGAGGTTACAACTGATATTCACAAGACGAACGCTCGGTAATAAAGGGAAACGTCTGTAATAATTATTTTTAGTAGACCAACTCGGTTTGCCGGAAGAGTTTTTCAACTTGTTACATTTTGCCATTTAGCATACATAGTTTTTTTTTTATGCATTATAGTTCAGCAGTTAGCTTATGCCAATTTGATAAAATGTATATTTTTCGTGGGACGTGAAAATCGTAAAATTTACCGCGATATTTTATGCACTCGTATGTGTCCCATCAAAATTCTATATTTGATGTGTTGTCAAGAAAGATTCTAGAAATGTTCTGTAACGAGTTGAAATTTGGTGACGGCTGTTCTTGAATTTGTATTTATAATACTGGTGAATATGCTATAAAGGTTGTATGACTAATATAACAATTCAAAATACGTGCATGAAGCAATATGATTCCACTTCGAAATGTTGTTGTGGTCACTCTAATACTCACGATATTTCAACAACACATTTACCAAATGTGGGTTACTATAAGTAAATGCAAGGAGATAATATGAAATATATCACTAAAAATCTGTCATTGCGAACAAACGGAAGCAATTCATGTAAATTACAAATTGGAGTAATTAATTTCTATCTCAAAATTGGATATTGTTAGCAATAATTCCTATAATAGTTATGTATTGATAGTATTCAAGAAACGTATTCTGTTTGTCTAGTATTTGTTTGAATTAATATCTTATATTGTTACTTTCAGATCTCTGGCTGGCCAGACTGATATGGAGCACTAATGACAATGCGCGCCCCTGCCCTTTCCGAGCCGAAATCTACATTTCCTACCTACAAAGTGCCTCAATCGTCAGCCATGAGGGGCCGCGCACCCCCAGTACAAGTCGCTCGGGCAGCTTGGGGGGGTCGAGCCAACCCTCCTAGCCCGCCCGCCCCCGCCTCTATGCTAGGCGACCCATCTGTGATACCTGGCTCAAGTTGTAGCTCCTCCGCGAGCCGCAACTCTAATATAAGAATGCAATCTGTGACCGCAAACTGTCTTCTGAACTCTGTTACCGTACCAAAAATACAACGTATTGACCTGAAATTGGTCGCCCACAATAATAGCTCTAAGTTAGATAATAAGTTTGGTGCTTTACCCCTCGGACGAGACATTCCCAACAAAAAGTCTGATGACCTCGAAGTTCTTGACCTCTACGACTTACACAAAGACCTCAATCAGAGCTGCGATAACAACGACAACGGTCGTACTGAATCACCAAGTGAGAAGAAGCGCCCTTGCCATACTCTGTTTCAGCGCACAAACGATTTTGATCCATCGATCTACTCTGGCCCCCTCCGTCTCAGGGGTGGCGGCGAAAGCTCTCTCAGCACTGGTACATCTGGCTGGGGCACCCCAAATGCTCAGCAGGCCAGTAACAATAACGGTAAGTGATATTTGTCTGTTTACTTTGTCGTCAGTGGCATTACCGAAAAATTTATCAAAATTTATAAGTGCAGAAAAATTCAAGAAACTGGTTGCTGCAAAAGTCTGCCGGTTTTGTGCTATCAAAGAAGTGGACTACATATATAATGAATATACCAATGCATTCAGAAATTTTTAATTGATCTCTTTTTATTAATCTTTTGAGTAGGATTTCTCTTCATTGCACCGCCGAAATATTTGTAAAAAAATTACCAATAACGGGATGACAAAATTATTGTTTTTTTCTTAACTCTTGAATAATTGTCCCTGATCTCATTTCTCCTTCAAGGTATTTGTATCAGAAAATCACAGTGCTGCTCTTGATTCATAATCATCTGAAGTACATAACCAGTTACTATTATAAATCAATCGTTATAATTACTACATTCAATTATGATTATCTGATATAGAAAGTGACCAACAGAAAAGAAACCTTAGTAATTTTTCCAAAAAGTTTTTCTAGTTAGTATAGTTTGTGGTTACATTTGTGCTGCGTCTTTTTCATACGAAGTCAAATGACAAATAGAAAGAAAAATGTTTTCAGAAAAATAAATTGTTTATTTATACAATTCGTTTAATTCAAATTGTTGATGCGCTGAAATAAAATGAGTTCTAGTCTGTTAGATATTATAATTCCTGTAAATTTTGGGAACATGGAAACAATTGTTACGAAATGTTCAATTTTATATTATCTGTCCTTAAAATGCTTGCGGATACATATTTGACTAAAATCTTCAGTCTCAAGAATATGTTTTCAGTACCTCCTAATATTGATTATCCTTTATTTTAATTTGTTCAAATTTTGAATTTAATGAATTTGATCATATTTCAACAATCTCTATAATTTCAAAATAGAAGTAAATATTGTATTTATTATCGTATTTTCTTATCAAAACATGTACATGTTTTTTTTTATTATACTGTAATGTTTAATAAGTTGTAGAGTTCAAAGGATCAATGAATTAAGATATTTTGGATAACTTGTAATCACACAATTTACTTATAAATAAATTCCATTCAAAGATACTGACGAAATAATGTGTTTCCTCAAATTTGCAACGTTGAATACATTCAGCCTTCCAACATTAATCTTTTGGGAATCACTTAGCTGCTATAGCTCTAAATTCCCGTATGTAGGTGGTTAATTAGCAAAGAAAATCCATTGCATCATCTTGTGGTGTATTGTGTGAAAACAGAGCTTTTCTCTTTGTTGTGCAGCTAATAGTTCAAGTGGCTGGGGCACAGCTAATCCTGCGAATCAAAACAGCGCGGGTACTCAACAATGGAACACTAATGCTAATCGACCACCAACGTCAAATCAGGGACCCACATCACAAGATGGTAACATCTTCTCACTTCTTATTTATACTTTGCCATTAAAAGGCTATACTAAATTTCTCTTGCAGCCAATAAGACTAACTCTAATATCACCCCCAATGGGCAACAGCCTCCAACATCTCAACCCAACCCGCCTGGATGGGGCCAGCCGGGTTCTAAGCCACAGCCTACGAACAACATGCCACCCACTACCAGTGCTAATACCCCAGCTATAACTCAGCACAACAATGGTCCACTGGCTACCACCAATTCCACCACAAAGCAACAGTTAGAGCAGCTTAGCAACATGCGGGAGGCCATTTTCAGTCAAGATGGCTGGGGCGGAGTACGTTCTTATTTCTTTCTTTTCAAATATTAATGATAAATATCTTAGTATTGAAGTGGTTTAATGTATAAAAATTCTTGAAGAAGGTTCTTGTATACACTTCTTCGAAGTTTTATGTACTAGATGTGTATATAGTTATCAGTTTAGTTGGCGGTTCATGGAAGTGTTTATGTAATCTTTTCAGGAATATATATTATTTTGGATTGCCTTCAGATAACATGGTATTTACTGAATTGAAATGCTTTCCAAAGTATGTATTTGTGTTAAATTAATTAATTGTTAATAATTTTTTTTACAGCAACATGTTAACCAAGACACTAATTGGGATATTCCCGGTAGTCCGGAACCGTCGAACAAGGCAGACGGCGCTGGGAACGCTCCATGGAAACCGTCCGTTAACAATGGTACTGAATTATGGGAAGCTAATCTTCGTAATGGCGGTCAGCCGCCACCACAACCTCAACAAAAGACACCTTGGGGTCACACCCCTTCCACAAACATCGGTGGCACATGGGGTGAAGATGATGAGGCTGATAGTTCGAATGTTTGGACCGGAGTTCCATCAACTCAGCCTCAATGGGGAGGCAACAATTCTGCCAATGGGGCGGCTATGTGGGGAGGACCGAAAAAAGTAAGACATCAATTATTCCATATATCCCAGGCAACAAAGTCTGATTGGCGTTTTAATTTGTTTCTTCAGTTAGATTAATCTGACTGTCGATCGACACTAACTATTGGAAAGTTCTGACAATAAGAAAATTTCATTTAATCTGCAGTACTAGCTATATTTCAGTTTTCCATAGGTTGTTAAAATTCTTATCAATTTTGCAGTTTGGTCATTAGATTGAAGAATCTCACCATTTTGTTCATTTCTTTCATTTACAATCGAATCCAAAATTATTACGACTGATTGAATTACTACAATTATTGTGTATCAATTTGTTGAAGGAGAATGAATGGGGCAATGTCGGCAATACAGGTGGAGGTTGGGGAGCTGATCCTAGAGCTGCAGATCCTCGAGCAGCAGCTATTGATCCTAGGGATATACGTCCCGATCTTAGAGATATGAGAGCTAGTGCAAATGATTCAATGAGACTGTTAGATCCAAGGGAACAATTAAGGATTCCAGGCGGCGATATGAGAGGTGATCCTAGGGGTAAGTTTTCTCTAGTAATACCTACACAAGAATATCTCATTAATGATCATAATTTACAGTTGGTTAATGTAAGAATGTAAATGACGGTACCTTTATTTTGATCTTGTCTTAAAACACATATTTTTGAGATACAAACGTTTATATTATGTGACGAACGGTCATCTACATAAAACTTACGTCACATAATATATTTTTTAAAAATCTCTAGAGTCTTATTATTTCTCTTTTGAAATGATTCTACATGAAGTAACAGCCTTCAATATTCAGTCGATCATTCTTAATTTTATACTCCGAATATACTGGTTCATAAGAAGAAGAAGAAAGGTTTATTCGTTCACATGGGATCCATAAAGATATTGAACTTGTCAAAATACAGTTATTAAAATATATAGGCTTATGGCAGTCAGTATTTTTTTTTTAATGCAAACCAGTTTGCAGCTCTCTTTCATTTGCAATCCACGCATACTTCTCATGCATCTTTCCTGTAGTATTAGTACCCTTTGCATACACGACGTATTTCCCCAGAAAACATTTCCATAAGATATCTTTGACTGTACAAAGGCGTGAAATGCCAACATAGCGACATCCACACTCACTGACATAGACAGTATTTTTAGAGCATAGTTATGTCTAGCTAGACCTAAACACAATTGTTCAGTGTGTTCTTTCCAGTCCAGTCTACAGTCAATTGTCACTCCCAGAAGTAATACTGATTTACATGGTTTTAACATTCTATCATTGTACACAATTTCAAAATTTTCGGAATCTCCCCCTCTGCTGAAATTGACAAACTGCGTTTTGTCAACATTCAGCAGCAGGTTGTTCCTGGAAAACCAATCTTCAAGCTCATTCATACTTTCTTTCACCCTTGTCTCACATTCATTCCTTGTCTTTTCACTTATAATCAGTGAAGTGTCATCAGCATACAATACGATATTCTGGCTAACCATGTTTGGCAGTTCATTTACATAAAGTATATAAAGAAGTGGCCCCAAGATTGAGCCTTGTGGCACCCCTCTCAGAACAGTCAAATCATTTGATTTTATTAAATTTTCACTCATGTCAGTCTCAACTACACGCTGCTTTCTATTAAAAAGAAGTCAATGCCACCCCTCTTATTCCATACCTGCTAAGCTTGCTACTCAATATTGTACCTAATGGTTTATAATAAAATTTTTGTTTGTTCCTTTCAAGTAGAAAATCTGTTCAAAGTCTGAAGTTCTCCTTAGTAATACCCCACTTTATAATTGAATAATTTTCTCTACTGAAAATCCTTTATAATTAACATATTTCCACATGAGGAAGTTCCATTCGTTAATTACAGGAATCTAATGTTCTATTTTAGGAATCACTGGTCGACTCAACGGAGCGGGAGCAGAAGCTTTCTGGAACCAAGCTGGTCCGCATACTGGAGCCCAGCATATGCACCATCAGAACAAAATGGGACCTGGAACCAATGCCGGATGGGAGGAACCATCTCCGCCATCTCAGAGACGAAACATGCCGAATTACGATGACGGTACTTCATTGTGGGGTAATCCACAGCAAGGTAGATTACGTTTAATTTGCTTCTGAGGAATATTTTCAATTTGTGATGCGCAGCAAATATTTTAGAGGCTATTTATCACGTGAATGTAGCCGGATTTAATACTGTCTGTGTTATCTCGCAGGTTTATAACAGTCAGTTATGGTTTCATGGAATATTTGCATTTGGTCGCAACAAGACTTCTTCCCGTTATTATTCAATGTTGGCACTTCAGTAGAAACTGTATTATTGCTGTTTGTTGTAAAGTAGAGAAAAAGATGACAAATCACTTCTTCTTGAGTGTACAGTACTGATGAGATTGAAATAGGAGTCTATTGTTTTCGAGTTTGCCATGTGTAGGAGTTACCACGTCTAGTTGGCACAACACAATTTAAATAACTCGTGACAACTTACTCGCTCCGTGCTTTGCGGAATATGTGCTCATTTTTATCAGGCAATATTTATCAATATAACTCTCAATACTTACTAGTATCCTTACAAAAACCACCGTATGGAATGTCTAGGGTGTCTACATCCTTGAAAAACCTGGAAGTCTTGGAAATCTTAGGGAATTTTTTTTGTCCTGAAACATCCTGGAATTCTCAGGGAATGTTGGGTTCAGTTAGATTATTTTTTCAAGTGTTATCAGTTTTTTCTTAATTTGCTTTCCGCAAATGTTCAGCCAGTATTAAATTGCAAAAGAGAAAAATCGTCAAGTATATTTCGAGAAACAATAAATACTGATGAATTCTTATGTAAAGGCAAATTGTCTGATAGCAATTGCAGAGTAACGCAAGTCCTTTCAGAAACTCTCTTGATAAAAAGATGTATTAAACTGGTGTGTCTAAGACATTGATAGAAAATCAGTTTTAATATCACAAGAGCATCGAAAATAATCGATTATACTTCCGAGTCACAAGACGTATTTTGCGAAACATCACGAGAGCGCAACTCGAGTGATGTTTTAAGGAAATACGTCGAAATACAAGGTCAGACATAAGATTATTTTCGTTTGCGCCAGTTGGTATTCGTTACGATTATATAACGAATAAATAACACTTCCAGAACTATAACCAAAGCGGTTGAATAATGAAAAGTTAAACAAAACTTCACCAAACTTAATATTTAATTTTTTTTGAGAAACGTCAAAAAATAGTCAATATGAAAACATGTACAATTTGACACGAGTCGAAACACCTAAACGATTATACAAGGTCGTTAAGGGTATATTCACTTATTAATTCGCGGTAACTATTCAAAATTCACTGATTGTATTGGCTTATTCACACATGAGTTATATAATCAGTAATATATCATTTAGTTGGATATAGTGTTAATGTCGCATGAGAATGTAATAAATTGAATATTTTATTTAATATTTCTTTTATAATAATATAATAATTTATTTATTTATAACTGACTCTTAAACAGTGAACAATCACTGGTACCAGAGCCTCAATTGACAATCATACTATTATATCAAATACAAAGTGTGGTAATGAATTATTTAACAGTTTTTAGCTCAATTACTCATTTACACTGCAAATGTAATTTCAAATTTTGAATAAATTGTTTTATCGTCTTCATTTCCACTACTGTTTTTGGTATGGTGTTATAAGTCTACACTACTATACAATGGAGATCTTTACGTTTTCAAAGTTCGTGAATAATTTGTTCTAAAGTCATTTGCACCTCGGACATTATGGTCATGCAACTGCTTCACTTGTTTAACATTTAAATTAGTTTTTAGTATTGTATTTTTCAGGCAATACACAAATTTTGTTTGTTCAAAGGTCCTAATCTTTTTTATGTCCCATATTTTTGTTGTTTTATACACCTGTTGCGTTGGTGCAAGTCGGTCCAACTTGAAAATGGTTTTTATTGTTTTATTTTGTGTCCTTTGTAGTTTGTTCAACACATAAATTGGTAGGTTTCCCCAACATGGAATTAGGTATCTAATATGAGGTAGGGGCTATTATAAAGCAGAAGTCTGGATTTTCTATTTAAACTATCTGTGCACCGTTTTATTGCACCAACAATCGGAACAATTTTTTTCACAACTTCAGTTACATGTAGACTCCAATCAAGACTATTTGTTATGTTTTGAAGAGTTTGTTCTGATTTACATGAAATGTAAACTAACAAGTTTAACGTTATGTTGTGTTGACCAAAATCACGATCTTATTATTACTGTTTTCACAGTGGGAAATGGCAATAGGCGTTGTGATCTAATGATCATATACAACTATATTCATGTTTGTAGTTCGCCGTATTAACCCGTCACATTTTAGGTTCTTATTGGAAAGATCTGCCAACAGGCGCGGGTATGGGTCGCGGCAATGTGAGCGGCCCACCGGGCATGGTCCAACCCCGCATTGCCGTCCAGCTGAGGAACGGTTCGTGGGACGAAGGCGGCAAGTGGGATGATCATCCCAAGTGGCAAAAGCCAAAGATGCCAGTTGGAGGTGGGCCGCTGTGGGACAACGAGCCGGATTGGGGCCACAAATTAGGTGGACCTAGCAAGCAACAATTCACCAAGGAGATGGTGTGGAATTCCAAACAGTTTCGTTGCTTGGTCGACAGGGGCTTTAAGGTAAGTTATATTTCAGTGCTATAATTCTTTCATAGAACTAAACTAACAACGGTATTATTAAACATGTCACAGCTTCCACTCCTTCCATATTAAAAGAATATATACCCTGATATTTAGTGAAGTCTACCTAGCATTTATTTTGAATACTGGATCACATTTTAGAGGATAACTGTGAAGTACACTGAAATTATGGTGTATTTATGCACACATTTATTTTGCCAGACAGTTCTATCAGATGTCTTGAATTATATCAAGAGATTTGTTTATTCTAATATCTGTGATAAATATCAATATCAAATTTATGCAAAGCAGGCTAACCAGGCAATATTTTATCTCATGTCTTCAAATTTGTTGGAAAATTTGATAATTTTAACGGCCATGATAAATAGTTTATAAAAAACGGCAATACTATGATTAAACAATGGATCCAATTTATGAGTTATCTGATTAACTTAACTATATATGAGTTTGATTCATTACAAAGGAGTGATGTTCAAAATCCTCACTACTTTTTAATAGAAATTTTCGTTTATTATAGAAAGAAGATGTTGAAAATGCTTTAAGACTGTGTGATATGAACTTCGAAGAAGCTTTAGATATGTTTAGTCCTTTACGTAACCAAGAGGCTTGGCGTCGGGGCGACGATGATCATTTTGACCATCAGCAATTTCCTGGACAGGGAAGGTTCACTTCGGGACCAGCTGGACAAATGTCATTTCCTCCTGTGAGTACCAATGATACAAATTTGTGTAGAAGAATTTCGCAAATATATATATATATATATATATATATATATTATTTATTTGAATTGTTGTTGCCTGTGAACTATTTTTAACTTTTTGATAATTATTAGCAATAACAGGCTTGGTGAATCTCAAAAAACTCGATTTAATTAAAAAGTTGACGTTTCCAAAAAAAACGAATGTCGTGGCGAAACGTCAATTTTTTAATAAAATGGAGTTTCTTGAGAATCACCAAGCCTGTTATTGCTAATAATTATCGAAAAGATATATATATATATATATATATATATATATATATATATATATATATATATATATATATATATATATATATATATATATATATATATATATATATATATATATATATATATATATATATATACTAGCTGACCCGGCAAACGTTGTTCTGCCATATAAATTATTTTTATCTATCTTTCTATCTATTCATCTATCTGCCGATGTATATCTACCTATCTAACTATCTATCTAGATAGTTATCTGTCTTTCTATCTATCTATCTACATATCCATCTATCTATCTGACCCGGCAAACGTTGTTCTGCCATATAAATTATTTTTATCTATCTAAATAGAGGTTGATCGTAGAGGGGTGAAAATTTAGGGTTGTATATATTTTTGAATGCTGTATCATAAAAAAATAGAACAGAAAATGTTGTCAGAAAAATAAAGAAAAAAATTAAGGGGTGGACTACCCTTAATATTTAGGGGGATGAAAAATAGATTTTGTCGGATTCTCAGACCTAACCGATATGCACACAAAATTTCATGAGAATCGGTCGAGTCATTTCGAAGGAGTTTAACAAATAAAAAATAAGGGTTGATCGTAGAAGGGTGAAAATTTAGGATTGTATGTATTTTTGTATGCTGTATCATAAAAAAATAAGAACAAAAAATTTTCTCTAAAAAATTTTAAAAAAAAGTTTACGGGTGGACTACCCTTAACATTTAGGAGGATGAAAAATAGATGTTGGCCGATTCTCAGTTCTACTCAATATGCTAACAAAATTTCATGAGAATCGGTCAAGCCGTTTCGGAGGAGTATGGGAACTAAAACTGTGACACGAGAATTTTATATATAAGATATATATATATATACATATATATATATATATATATATATATATATATATATATATATATATATATATATATATATATATATATATATATATATAAGTAAGATGAGTTGCCTATTTTAAAAAGTGGTTTTATTTTTAATTTTCTATAATTATTTATAATGATCAATTCACTGCTTAAATTTATTTTCTATTTAGTTCTATGAATGTTTTGAAAAAAAAATTTAGCAACCAGTTTAAGCATTTGAGTGTATATATGTAACTTAAAGTCCTTCCTGTAATTATAAGTTTTTAACGGTTTGTGCATGTGTTTGTCATTTACATTTGTTAATATACATTTCATTGATGCCACCACAATTGCGGTTAGTGAAGTTAGAACATTTATCTTCTGATAAAATTAATAGTATCATTCTACATAATCCAATATTTTTTTTTCCATAATTTCAGAGTAACAGTGCCCCTAATATGTTGAACAGCATGAACAGTTCTGGCGGCGCCAACAGTAGCCTCATAAACAATATTTCACCTGCTGTAGTACAAAAGATGCTGACACAGGGTGCGGGCAGCCAAAGTTTCGCAGTTGGCTCGAATGGCGGCGGCAGGGGCAACATCCAGCCCCAGTCGCAACCTTCTACTCATCAACTCAGAACGCTGGTGCAGCAGATCCAGATGGCTGTACAAGCCGGCTACCTCAACCATCAGGTAGGTACTTCATTTTGCACATACAAAAGGCTCGAACTTATATGTCTAAAGCTTGCTGGAATATAATAAACTCGGAGAGGAATTCAATAAATAAAAGCAAGATTTCCAATGAATTTTCGGAAAACGAATTCAACGACTTTTTTTGCACCATAGCCGAAGAAACAATAAAATCTCTTCCGCAACTAAACGTTGATCGTGAATACAATTTTAAAAAATTCCCTTCTCCTGTTGAGACCTTCTACTTGGAACCTGTTTGTCAATATGAAGTTCATAGTGCCATAAAAAAATTGAGTAATTCTAGTTCTAGAGATATTCATGAATTGAACAGCCACTTAATAAAAGAAATAGCTGAACAAATCGTCAAGCCATTAACTAATTTAATAAACCAGATCTTTAGCAAGGGATTCTTTCCAAATATTCTCAAAATTACTAGAGTTATACCTGTCTTTAAAAGGGGTGACAAATCGTCCTTAGATAATTATCGCCCAATTAGCATAATTTCTATAATTGGAAAAATTGTGGAATTGATTCTAAAGGATCGTCTTTATTCTTATTTTGAAAACAGGTTTTACTTCAGCGAATCACAATATGGTTTCCGCAAGAATAAATCTACCACTCGGGCAGCTTTTCGTGTGGTGATTGACGTAGTCGAGGGCCTTGATCAGTGTAGACATACGTCATTAACACTGTGTGACCTGACCAGGGCTTTTGACTGTGTATCACATGCGATACTTTTGGACAAGTTGAGTCATTATGGACTGAGAGGCACCATCTTGGACCTCATTAGTTCTTACCTCAACGATAGATATCAGTGTGTGGACTTGAATAACAGGAAATCAGATAGCAAAAAAATTGAACATGGTGTTCCTCAAGGATCCGTACTTGGACCATTTCTCTTCTTAGTGTATATAAACGACTTATGTCAGGCTATTGCACCAATAAAATGCGTCTTATTTGCTGACGACACCACTCTAATATGCTCGGGTAAATCATACGATACTCTACCTAAAGTTGTGGAACAGGAGAAAAACAAGGCAAAAATCTGGTTCACGAGAAATAAACTCAAACTAAATGAAAACAAAACTCAAAATTTGATTGTCTCTTCAAATCCTCTTTATCAAAGAGGGCAGAATATTTCACTATTGGGTATTAAAATTGATGATCGATTAAATTGGTCTAGCCATGTGGAATATGTGCTTGGCAAATTATCTACAGTCCTATTTGTATTGAGGCAGCTTAAACCTGTTACTAACATGAACGTTCTCAGGATCACATACTTTTCTCTTTTCATTCGGTAATATCCTACGGCATTCTTCTTTGGGGTAACTCCAGTAATGCAATAAGGGTTTTCAGATCACAGAAAAAGGCAATAAGAATCTTGACAAATCTTGGCTATAGAGATCATTGCCAACGCCATTTTATTGAACTAAGCATAATGCCACTTCCTACCCTATATATATTCACAACCTTACTGGAAGTACATAATAACAGGGGCACATTTTCTAAGCACTCAGATCTACACAGTCACAATACCAGATCAGCTGACTTGTTTAAATTACAACGGCACAGATTAGTCGCAAGTGACCAAAACTCGCTGAATCTGAATTTATACAATACTCTAGATAGATCAGTAAAGCTCCTAGAATCCAAAAAATTAAAAATAACAATCAAAAGATTTCTACTCGAAAATTGTTTCTACAGTGTATCGGAATACCTTCTAAAAGCCAACTCTCTTAAAGCCTAGACTACAGGGTGTCTGCCAGTATTTCTCTGTCGCTCATGTTGAACATAGGATTTTATACGTCTTTCATTTGTTCATCAATGTGATCTTACAATTTTGGTACTGATGTGTTATATCTTTTATCTTATATTTATTCTTGTTAAGTTATGTCATTTTAATGTGTAACAACTATTGTATTGTACTGTTTGTGACAAAATCTGACCTGCCATAAACATTCTTATATGTAACGTGGTTAAATAAACTATCTATGTGCTGTTGAATTTTTGTGGCCTTTGAACATTTAGGAACAGTGAATTATTCAAACAATCGGTCAAACAGTAATAATTATGTTTCCATATAATAAATGTATAATGAAAATTCCATTGAAACTGTCAATTTTAGTATATTAGAACGAGTATTTTTAATTCAGATAATGAGGAAGAAAATGTTGAAAATAAAAAAATATTTCTGCAAAACTCTTTGATCGAATTAAAATTTCGAATACTAGAAAAATTCATTGGAAAGTATAATTTCTGGATAATCTTATTACAATAAAAGAGGATTTGTAAAGAACTATAAAAATAATATTAAATATAAAGTTGATACAATATTACATAAATCTACTTATGATAAAAGTATGTGTTGAATAGAAAAGTATATAAAAATTACAATTAGCAGTAAGGCAACCTTTCCTCATCACTTACATTTTAATTTTTGTAACTGAAAATATTGATTTGTTCGTATCCGTATCTTAAAATGTTACAAGATACATTGACAATATATGATATTATTAATAATGTTAACATAAAATGGAGGAAGAGTGCTAGGCTACCTGATGAAAAATAATGATTTCGTCAAAATATTCTGAATCCTGAAAAGTATTGAGATTATTTCGTGTTTTTTCATGTGTAACATTTCACTATGTTTCATTTCGTATATGCGACGTAAATGTGTTATAGAAAGTGGGGAAAAGCGCGCTCTACAGTTTGCTATATTATTTTTCGGTGCTGTCTACAGTCGACGATTGCACTGCAATGTGTTGCAAGTCCGATGAACACCAAAATTTTCATAACGAAAATTGGAAACAGTGAGAGAAGACACAGCTGCCAACCGTTCGTTCTGCTAACCTTAATTCAAAATTTATTGGTGTTAACATACAATTGTATATACACAAGTCACATTTTGTATTACAGAGCACATAAAACTTCTATAATACAGAACACCTTACACTAAGCCAGCCTGAAACTTGTTAGATCGGGTGAGGGAGAGAGAGAATCTGAAGGTTAGGTTAGACTCTGACAGTTACGTCTGTCCATGTTTACGTCTGATACGTTTGACAAGGATAGAGAAACTCTGCGATCGTCTCTCTCTTTCGCTCCCACTGAGTTTCGAGACTGACGTTGCCACTTACAGAGCGGCCTATGGCTTGTCGCCTCTATCTGTAATATCTCTATGGTAAAAACACAAAAACAAGATAGCATCAAAATATGAATTAAAATAGTGGTTCAGTGTTGAAAGGTAAAGTTCAGGTACTCTTCCACATCGTAAAAGGCATGTATACACAAAATATCCTTACACTTATTCTTAAAGCAAAAGATAATAACCTGACACTGCAAGGTAATTTGTTATAAAGTTTAATTCCTATAAAATCTGGTCTGCTTTGACTCCTCTGCAGCCTACAAAACTTGCCAATAAGGTTGTGTTTAATCCTGGTGTCATGATCATGGGACTGAAATGACTCTTCATTCTTGTTTAATGAGCAGCAGATTTTGCAGCCTTTGAACAGCACTACGCATTACCATACATCTTCCAAAATTGTGAAATCAATACCTGACTAATATCTCCTCGAATATTTTGCCAGTCATTGCGATTACCGCTCAATATTTTTTTCTATTTATCTTCATAGCTCCTCTTGCCTCTTGGTAATTTGTGGAGTTCTAATAGTTTCAACACCGATCAATTAGCTTATTTTCAATTGTATCTTATAAGAAGTAAAATATTCTTAGTTCCAAGAACTTATTATGAAACTATGAAATATCTTGCTAGAATTTGTGACTAAATTTAACACGAAAAAGAGTTTGTACCTAAAATATGGATTTCTACACAACCCCTACAGTCATTTAAAAAGTTGATGATTATTTAAAGCATCAAAACATATTTGTTAAAAATTTTATTCACGCCAGATTTTCAGCATTATTCAAAACTATGTTACAATGATTACAAAAATGGATCCAATTAATGACAATATTGATTAAAATACAAAACAGTATGAGTTTCCAAGTGAACAAAACTTTCAGAAATATGTGCTTTATATATATTTTTTTATTAATTGGCACTGTTTTATCAATTCATTACAGATTCTCAATCAGCCTCTGGCTCCGCAAACGTTGGTGCTGTTAAGTCAACTCCTACAACAGATCAAGACTCTCCAACAATTGGCAAATCAGCAGTCAATCGCCCAAGCTCAGTGTATCAATGGAAAACCAAATAGTAACGCCATATTGCAATGCTCAGTGCTCATCACCAAAACTAAACAACAAATAACCAATCTTCAGGTAACATTTCAGAAATAGTGGAAGTTTCATCAAGAACGATTTTTTTGATTCATCGAATTAATTTTGTTTTTGAAGATGTTCAATATGTATTATCCGTTATATTTTTACAGAATCAAATTGCCGCTCAGCAAGCTATTTACGTGAAGCAGCAACATCAAGGTGGTCTTGGTGGTGGACCAAACGATTTCTTGAAAAATACAATGCATGAATCGATAAACGCAATGCAAACTAATTTCGCTGATTTGGGAATGAAAGATCCGCAAATTGTAAGTACATTCGAGCAAATTCACGCTGAAAAATGCTGTTTTCCAATTGATTTTTTCGGAATATTAAAATATTTGAATCACATGAAAATAAATTAATTGCAAAGTATAATATAAATTATAAAAAAAATACTATGACACAACATTTTCAAGTAATTCTGTAATTCTGTAATTGACCAATAGCAAGTGGTAAACCGATGAGGCTATTGTTTCCTAGCATGTGTTATTGTTTACACTAGACATTCATTATGCGCTATGATGGATCATTCTTGCTGTACTCTGCTTTAGTTCTTTATCCAACCGGTTTTTAAATATATTAACGTTTGCTGCTGTCACTGTTTCATCTGCAAGTGCATTCCATGAATATGCCACACGATTGGTTAGGAAGTTCTTTCTTTGGAGTTTAGCAGCTCTTTGTCCACTTTCAAAGAGTGGCCTCGAAGATGCGTGTTCTGGTTAAGATGAAAAATGTTTTTAATTTCGCAATGATAGTGTCCACTAATTATTTTGTAAGCCTCTATAAGGTCTCCTCTATGTCTCCGTTCCCTTAGTGTAGTCAACTGTAGTCTCTTCATTCTTTCTGGGTATGGTAGACCTCGCAGTTCAGTGGGTATCTTCGTAACTCTTCTCTGTATTCTTTCCAGGATCTCGATATCCTTTACATAATATGGGTTCCATACTGTGTGAGCATACTCTATTTTTGGCCTAATATAGTTTTTATATAGTTTTGCAATCATTTCTAATTAATGGTCTTTGAATGCCTGCTTTACAAGATGGACAAAAGAGTTGGCCTTTTTAGCTATATTTACAATATGGTTTTCCCATTTCAAATCTGCAGTCACAGTAATGCCCAGGTCATTTTGCTCATTGACTACTAATAATACTGTGTTATTCAATATGTATTCTTCATTTGGGTTGTTTGGACCAATTCTTAATACTGTGCATTTAGATTCATTCAATTTCATTCCCCATGTACTGGACCATTCCTCGACCCTATGAAGATCTCTTTTAAGCTGATCTGCGTAAAGACAGGGGTTTGCATATATTTTACCGTCATCAGCAAAATTTTTCATTTGTGTTTCCATAAGATCCACAAGATCAAAGAGATATGCTGTAAAGAGCAGAGGTCCTATCACTGAGCCTTGAACAACTCCGCTGCTGACTAGGTGTTGATTAGACATTTCTCCATTCACTCTCACTTGTAAATGTCTTTTGTATAAGGAGTCCGCTATCAGCGATAATATTTGTCCCCGCACACCATAATGCTCAAGCTTGGCAAGTAAAAAGTTATGAGGAACTTTATCGAAAGCTTTCTCATAATCCAGATAAATAATATCAGTTGGTTGGGAGTTATCATGGTTTTCTGTCCATTCATCAAGACATTCGAGTAGGTTTGTTGTTGTGGACCTTCCTGGAAGAAATCCATGCTGTGATGGCGGTATCAAATTGCTCTCTGTGAAAAAAGATGTTAGTTCTTTCACAATTATTTTTTCCATGCACTTCAGTGGATTACAGTTAAGGCTTATGGGACGATAATTTTCTGCCTTGTGTCGGTCTCCTTTCTTAAATAGTGGCGTTACTATTGACAGCTTCCATTGTTCGGGGATTCTTCTCAATTCAATACATTCCTGCATAACTTCTGCCAACAATGGACTGATCGTATCGCTGCAGTTTTGGAGCAAGATTGTAGGAATTCCATCTGCGCCAGGACTTGATTCTTTTTTCATTTTATTAAGGGTCTCTTTTTACCTTTATTTCATTGAAAATTATGCTGATGATCGAGTTTTGGTTTCTGGTATTCACTGACAATGGTGGAAGGATGGAGCTCTGTGACTGAGTGAATGATTTATTAAATTGTTCTGCAAATTTTTCTGCTATGGTTTTATTATCCATCATTTCTTGAGTGGTTGGGTTTTTGAGTGTTATTGCGGACACTTTAGAGTTTCGATTTCTACTTATATATTTGTATATTTGTTTAGGTGACTTTGAGGCGGCTAAGTTGTGTTCATATGTTTTTCTAGCTTCGTATATTTTTTGTTTCAGAATATTGTTTTGATTTCTGTACAGCTGATATTTTTCTGGTGTTTTATTCTGCCTGTATCGGTCCCATAGTTTTCGCTTGTTATTAATTTCTTTGAAAATTGATGGAGTAATCCATGGCTTCTGCTGGTTAACTTTTATTGATCTCAAAGGAATGAACATGCCTATGGTATCATTTATAACTTTTTGAAAATTGTCAAATTTCGATTGCCCTGCATCAACTGGCTGCTGCCTAATATATTCATTTATTTGTTCATGTTTTGCGGTGCGGAAATTTCTTCTTTGAACCTCATGGTATATCATACCATCATTGTTATTCATTGCAATCCCCGATAATAATAATAGAATTTCAATATCTGGGCCCTGCAGGTCAACTTTGACTATGCGCTTCAATTTTAATCGTTTTTCTGTCCATAGCTTATCTCCCATATGTCTGATCAGAATTCTGTAATGTACATTCGACGCAGAAGAAACGCAGCTCAAAACTAGTGAATTTCTTAGAGTTGATAATTTTCTTTCTTTTTTCTATTCAACAAAATTTCAAGCATTCCGTTTTCTTTGATTTCCATCATTACTAGTGTTCTTTCGTACTGAACAAAGTGATTTATGTAAATAAAAAAATCAGATAGATCCGTTTAAGCGGTCGTTCTTTCGTTTACAATCAGTTCCCCCTCCACAACTTAAAAGTGATAATTCCGAACGCAGAATATCTTCTATCAGTTAGATTACATTGGCAAAGTTAACCTCAAAATTTGAAGTTTATATATATTTTAAATTTTTACACAGATATGATGAAAATGAACGCATTCTTTCGGGCATTCAGTGAATGAATGTGCTCTGATTGCAAAATCACTTTCACTTCTATCAGATATGTTCAATCAGTAGTTGTATCAGTACGAAAGAACCCTAGTATTGTAGTCAAGAGGAGGCAAGAAGAACGCGTGGTTAAAGGAGTTTGATGTCTAAAAATTGCAGTGAAAGTTATATACTGTATTTAATAGATGATTTTGGAGCTAGAAATTATAATTGAATGGGGAGACATTAAATCTATTTCTGTGTGAATTCTAAGAATTTAAAATTCAAATTTCTCTGGACTAATAATTTTGTACTTCACTGTGAAATGATTGAAATAAATAATAGTTGTTGTATAAATGAGAAAAATAATTTGCAAAGCCACACATCAAATGACATTTTTGTTTCTACAGTCGCAGCAACAATCAAGATTGAACCAGTGGATCAAGCCTGACAAGGAAGAAGGAGGAGAGTTCAGTCGAGCTCCTGGTTCATCCATAGCTACTTCGCCAAATATGAATCCGTTAGGACTCACACAACCTGATGGGTAAGTTTCTGTCCGTTCGGACAATACATTCTGTTTTAATTGATTCTCTGTTTAGAGGATCGATCAGTATGAAGTGCGTGTAATTTACTGACAAATTATCACGTGCAGCGTTGTTTTTAGAGGTACGGGAGACGAAAGTTCCTTTCGATATATATCGTGTATTAAATAGCTTGCAGAATGAAATTAATTCAAAAGTTTGAGAGTAAATAAATTACGAATAAAATTGTAATTAATAACTTTTTTATTATTAGAGAATATGAACTAATTTTCAATCAGTACATCCGATTCAGTCTTAGTTATGATTGGTTTGTGGTAACTAAACATATGTTTACAATTCAATTTTTTGAAAGTGTTTCGAAAAAAACTACTCTGGTAGTGGAATTTTATCTTGTAGATATTGCTTAATCATTGTTAATTCTTGAATCAAATTCATCCAAAA
Organism: Cynegetis impunctata; assembly: GCA_030704885.1. Lineage (NCBI taxonomy): Eukaryota > Metazoa > Arthropoda > Insecta > Coleoptera > Coccinellidae > Cynegetis > Cynegetis impunctata. The sequence goes on from JARQZK010005142.1 coordinate 238,501, forward strand.
AAATTGTAACCATGCGTGTTATTAGAAAATTTTCAGTTCTACGTTCGCGGATAAACTCGAACCGATTCCGAATCCATTCAGAACTGGTTATATAGTCTGTCCAGTCTAAGTTGGCGTGTACGTCACAGTCATGCGCAAATAACGACGCAAGGCTGCCTACCCAAATAAATAAAATTCGAAATGGTCAAAATTCATATCTGTCGTAAGTAATTTTCTTAAAAAGTAGTTATATGGTGATAGTGACCGGATCATCCATTTCGACAAATATTCTGTTCTTAACATATCAAATCGTATGTATCTCTCAAGAAAAACTAACATTCCGAGTAATGAAAATAAGTTGAATGTTTGTTAAGTTGTCATTTAATTGAAAAATTTGCAATGTTGTCGAGAGGGTCCGACAACATTGCAAATTTCACGTTTGACAGTCGCCGAGTAACCTAGAAGATTTTGTAATTAAGTTTGATTTATCGATCGATGAATATGGATTCCATATAGATAGACACTTCTGGTAGGGAATAATGGTCAATTTGAATTTACCGCTAAAAATCCCCGCCATGTCAAACATGCAAGATATCTCATTTTGTTGAAAATTGGGTTAGCTGTTTAGATTTAAGATTATTTATTACGTCTGGCAACAGTGTTCACGATCGACGTCATATACAATTGGTGACGTACACGCCAACGGTCGCTGGACAGACTATAGCATATAGCACTCCTTGAGATTGAACTAGGATTCATAGTTTAACCATACAATCGCGACTGCGCAAGTCACATATCCAAACAGTTGCATTTGACAAATAACTGTACATTTCTGTACATGAAGAAATAATCTGGAACCGGTTCAGAATCGAGCTTGCGTATTATATCAATCCCGAATTGGTTCTGAAGTGATTCCGAATCAGTTCTGAGTCCTCACCGCGAACAAAGCTAATATCTTTAACATTTCAATAGCTATTAAAATTGAACTAACTATTTAAATCAAGTAAAAATGACATGTTCACATACATATCACACTGTAAATGCCTGTACTTGTCCGATCACATAAGCCAAGTAGCGTAACGCTACTATAATTTTTTTTTTGTGAAAAATATTTTCTTTACGAAAATTATATTCATTGGATTATGAACGATTACTATAATGGTAGTCAATATTTCGTACTTCACATCCAAAATGGTAACTCCAGTACAAGTAGTTACTTTTAAAACCATTAGTTTTGAGATTCACAACTTTTCGAATTGCCCACAATGTATATAATTGAATTTTTTTACTAAAGCTCTATTCGGTGGTGTTATAGGATGACGCTTGACCACTACATTTATTAAGTTTTTTCAGTCCGTGGTCTAGTGGTCGATCCGCTGACACTGGTTGGCCAGATCCTGCCGTTAGTGACGTTTCTAATGAAAAAGACTCCCAGTGGCCTACGGCTGCTCAGCCTTCCTTAACTGATCTTGTACCTGAATTTGAACCTGGCAAGCCCTGGAAGGTGAGTTTTTAAATATTTTTGAATGTGAGTATATATTATATTCTATTGCAAGCAGTACAGTATTATTGAGAGAGTTCGTATTTTGACAAGGGCTTCCAGATACACACGTGTCAACGAAATTAGAACAAATGTGGATATGGCTCTGCCTCGAGAAGGTGTTTCTCATTCAGTAAAAGCTTTAGGTAGCAATAATTTTTTTATGGCTCTGGATGACTTTTTCCCACATCAGCAGCTCTATCAGTTTTAAAACGAAAAAATTTGAATCTATTAATCATCTTATAATGTTTTCTGTCCTTTCATTCTTCACGAAAAAGTAGGGGCATTGTTTTTATCCAAATCAGTCCACATTTTTCCTTATCTTGTGACAGTGTGTCTGGGTACTGGCTTTCGTTCATGTGGATAGGCTTGCCGTGAATTTGAAAATCCTCGTATAAACCGTATATTTGAAGAAAGAAAAAAAACATATTTTTTTAAACCTTTTGTCAATTTGAAAATATGTCGGTGTAGCCTATTCAATTTATCTGACACAGAAGCAACAACATGTTTTCTCCATTACAGACTCTGGAAACGTTTTAGGCAGTATGGTCTGCAGTTGGGATGGCATTTTGGCAACTATTGGTTCATTTTTTTTAATGAAGTATTTGGAAATATAGTTACGTTTGGTTTAAATTTTAGAATATTTGTTAATTTTCAAAATGTTATTTACCTTTATTATATGAATAGAAGTTTCTTTATAATGTTTGGTTTTTCGAAATTTATCTAAATCCTAATAGAAAGTAAAAATAGCTAATTTGAACAATTAAAAGGAAAAAAAAACTTGTATTCGTTTCATATACCTGTGTGAAAGCGAATCCAAAAAAAAATCATTGAAAAGTTGATTGGTTGCAATTAGCTGTATTAGAAAAATATTTTCATTTTCTTAAAACAAAGTCATTGATTATTTATCAATCTTAAACTTTGTGGGCACGAATTCTGAAGACAGGATTCTCACCTAGTTTTAAATATATTTGATGATAGTTCTCTGTTCAAGTTTAAATCTACAGTGGGTTGACAAATTGAAACACTTGTATTAGTGCCAGAATCCTCTAGTTCCCTCATATTCTGAGAATAGATAAAAATACTTTCACAGAAGTTAATTAAGTATCTGGCGCCGTGAAAAGCGTTTTGTTTAATTTGGTCAACAAATCGAATACTTTTTCGCAGTGTTATGTATATTTCAATTATATCACCCAAAAATATCATTAAAAAAATATGCCATAATACTTTTTTTGAATTTTATCTCCACGAAAGTAATTATGCAGTCACCGGAAGAATATGACTTGCTAACGATTTCAATTTTTTAGGTGTTTCTATTTAATAGGGGGACCTATTTTTTTAAGTGACTTTATGACTGTGTTTATTCTTCAGATAGTAGTTCAAAAATGTATTCGCGGTGTAATATTTAGATGTCTATGTACCAATCAAAATTTGGCACTTCTAAACTCGTCTAAACGAAATTGGCATTATTTGTGACAAAATTATCACAGCAACCTAAACAACATTTTAAATGCCATGCTCTCATTACGCTGGGCAGATTTGGGTTCTGATGAAAAACCGTCGAGATCTACTAAATTAACTTTAATAAGGAAGGATTACCTCTTCATTGAAATAAATAATAATAAGATTGCTTTGCTTTTTCCGTGAATGATATTGCACTGCCAGAGAATAGTTTCTATATATTGTGTATGATGTCACAAGTGTTACTTGATATGATTCCAATTATGAGATACAATAATCTGAAAAGCAATCCTCATAATTGTATTTTGGGCGATCAATATATAATGTCATTATAAAATTTGATTTGTTTTTTATTATTAATAATTTACAGGTAATAAAAAGTATTATTTTCTGTATTAATTTTCGAAAATATAACTCGATATTTTTAAGTTTGATTGGTATTTCAAGAATTTTTTCGAGTGTATTGAGTTGGCTTAGTAAGTAACATCTCCATAATACTACAGTAACATGAAACATAACGTGTTTTAAGTACTACTTATTGTAAGAGGAAATATTTTAGAATACATGTCAAAGACCTTACAACGGATAGATTGAATTGTTTACATTTTAATGAAATCAGATATCACATTTGCTATCTAAAAGACAAGACAACATCGCAATCCAATCTACGAAATACTTTGTTGGAGATAATCGGTGTAGCCAAGCTGTCAGTAAGTTATTCAACTAATTTCTAATTTAAAACGTTTTATATTATTTGATAGTTTCGAATATCGTAATTTCAAGTTAAAATAAAATAATTATCAAACGGTATTGTTTTTATGCTAATTTCAATTATTGTGGCAACATTGGATTGTCGTCCATTCATTTTTATAACTCGTAAGTCGTAGTATTTCGTAGTAAATCGTTTTTAGCCCTGTTGCCGACAATCGGAAAATCATAGTTTGCAGTGTTATTGTGATCTTTTTCCAGTTTTTGCGCTTCTTTCTGAAGTATAATTATTATGAAATAACAATTATAAACAATTGAAGATGGCTCGCCTGTGCCAAGTTTGTGGAAAATTGGACTCGTTTTTTCCTGAATTGTCATTTCACAAGTAAGTTTTGTTGAGGTTATTTCTAATCGCCATTTTGTTGCGGTTTCGTTCTCTCAGTGGCGCGGGTTTGTATAGTATTTTGTATTTAGATTTATTATTTTTGACAAAATAATGTTAGGGTTTCCATAAACAAACATTATTGTGAATCATTTTTTTAAGATCGTATAATTCAAATCCGGCTAATCCCGAAAGAAGGAATCTGTGGTTTCCCCTTGTAGCTATAGATGTGAACAGGCGTTTACCAAAACATCCTGAAATATGTTCTGATCATTTTAATCCATCTAATATTCGTATTCATTCAAATGGACGTCGGTATCTCAAGCCTGATTCTAATCCAGAACCTACTGATACATTATTCTCACAATCTGTGTATATCGAAAACACATTCCCGTAGTATCAACACAAAATTAATTCTTTTTAGAAATTTTCGATAACGTAGGACAAAATTAGTATTGTTTATTTGGTTGTACATTTTGATTTTATAGTATTAGTGAATATTTGTCAGATTTAGTAAATGTAATAGTAATTATATATATTTATAATGAACCACAGTTTCATGTTAAAATAAATCTGGCAATCCTAGGTATAATAGAATATATATATATATATATATATATATATATATATATATATATATATATATATATATATATATATATATATATATCTCGATGAACTCATTCAACATTAATCAATATTCAATCTTCATGACATTTTCGAACTATGTACATCTAGTTATTACATAAGATTTACGCATTTTCAATTTTTAAAACTAAATATTCATTAATATTTATATTCTCATATACCTTAAAATACGCACGCTTCTGGTAACTCAAACGGTCGGCTAGGGAAACTAATAACAAACTGTGCGACGTTGTAGCAAGTTGGAATTATCGGGTTCTCTGTCTCTTCTTTCTTTGTCTTGCATATAGGCATTGATTGATGCAAAACAAAGGATGATTTATGAATGAATGGTTATGTCTATCCGTTGTAAGGTCTTTGATTCATGTCCTATTCAATTTCTACAAATTTAATTATGTTTCTGAGTTATTATGTTGGAACCACTGATATTTAATAAGCTAAAATCATAGGTAAGGTGTAACTTCCTCATCGAATATTCAAGGGATGTATTTAATTACTTACTGTTCAGTTCTCACATGTTATCAACATTTTGTTCACTGGAGTGATATTAGTCGAGATGAAGACTAATAATAGACTTCATCTATATTACTAAAACTGTTGTATATCAATGTATTATCTATTTTTCAGGGTACCCAAATTAAAACGATTGAAGATGACCCCAGTATTACTCCCGGTTCGGTGGTGCGTTCGCCACTTTCGATTGCTACAATAAAAGATAACGAACTATTTAATATGAATCCGAGCAAAAGTCCGCCTTCTGGCGAAGTGGGAAGTTTGACTTCCTCTACTTGGAGTTTCAACCCTCCATCGTCGTCTACCAGTGCATTTACTAGGTGAGTTATCACCATGCAAGTGTCAAATAAAAATGCGGTTGGCAATCTCGAAAATATAATAATAAATATATGAATAAAGAATGATCTTAATATTTCACTATTCTTAACTGGTTACCTTTACCTGAATGTTTACACTGTCTAAATTCTGTTGAGTCTAAAAGAAGCCATTGAGTCTGAATTCACTCTACAAGTGAAGGATAGATAAATGTTTAAGATTATTTGTCGAAGAAGGTGAGGAAGCTCATCTACAAATTCTACCAGCTAAGAGAAATTCTCTCACAAAAGTTACTTTTACTGATTTACAAGTCTCTAGCCGAATCACTTCTTCGATATGGCATCTTTGTATGGGGGGGTATGTACAGAAACTCATTAAAGAAACTAATTACTACTCAAAACTTTATACTAAAAATTATATTCAAGAAACAAAGGAGATATCACACCAGCCTACTTTATACTGAAGATGTGTGCAATATCCGGACACTATACTTTCATAGTTTATGTGTACATGCCTTCAAAAACAAACTTTTCCGGAATTGTAGTTCTTTGGTATATCAAACCCGTGGGTGTACTGGTGGGTTTCTATCGACCCAAAGATTCAAGAAAGGAATTTGCCATCGATTTTTCATTCACACCTTGCCCAAAGCATGCAATCTCTTGCCAATACAGATTAGGCTTATGACTGGACTAAAAAGTTTTTCAGTTGAATCAAAAAAATTTATTTTTCGAAATTACATAGATTTTATTAAAATTTTAGAATAAGTAAAGATGATAAATTGCTGAGATTTTTTGCTCAAACATGTCTGAAAAATGTTCACATCGTTGTAAAGTGTTTTTGGAATTGCACAACACAAGTGTTCAGTCACTTAGGTGCATGAACTTAAACGTTTTCATTACTTTATTGTTCCTGACCTTATATTATAGTATTATTATAGTATTATATATTTGTGTGAAGTGTCCTTCAAATTGTATTAAGTAGTTGAGTTTATTCGATTATTTTTATCTAAACATTTTCTCTTATTTGTTTTTTAGCCCTCAAAGCAAGTTACCGAATAAGGGACTAGAAAACCCAACGACTGCAGTTACTTCTGAGCTTTGGGCAGCTCCAAAGCCTCGCGGTCCGCCTCCAGGCTTGTCTTCTAAATCGGGATCTCTGGTAAACGGTTGGTCCAACAGTATCGGCAGCGCCGCTCCTTGGGGAAGTGGCCAGCAGAGAACATCCAATTGGATCGCACCAACCCAGTGGCTTCTTTTACGCAATCTCACTGCCCAGGTATGGAAATTTTCATAATTGAAGATCAATTTAATATTTATCTTTAAATATGTGATCGCTACACGTTTATTGAAAAATTTTCACTCGATATGATACAGCTCCCCTAATTTAATGTAGTAATTGTGTCTATATAGACTTTAGGTTTTCCCTTCATTACAGATCGATGGCTCAACCTTGCGCACATTATGCATGCAACATGGTCCTTTATTAAGTTTCCATTTGCACCTGCATCAAGGTTTTGCACTCGCCAAATACTCATCTCGTGAAGAAGCTACCAAAGTAAGTTGAAACATTTTTTCCGTTCACTATTTTCTTGAAAATTATTATTTTCAATTATACTTTTTTTATATAAAATTTTTTTCTGATGGCTTTTAAAATTATTTGAATAAATAGAATTGGGGATAGGCGTTATAATGGAACTATAGATTCGGGTGAAAGACATTTCGTAATTTGGATAAGTTTTTAGATGAAACTCCAGTTTTGATTGAAATATTCACAAATCTCCTCAAATTATTAACTCTTTGTTCCCAAATTATCGTTTAATTTTCATGAAAAAGAAAAACAATATATATATATATATATATATATATATATATATATATATATATATATATAGAGGTATATATATATACATATATATATATATATATATATATATTATATATATATATATATATATATATATATATATATATATATATATATATATATATATATATATATATATATATATATATATATATATATATATATATCTATATATATCTATATCTATATATATCTATATCCATAGAATAACTTTACACTGTCATTATTGTAAGTAAACTCAAGTAAATAATATTTCATTGAACATTTGGAAACTAAAATATCGGCTAAGCGTAACACTTACCTTCGTACATTTGTCGAACATTTTTTCCTCATTGAACATTTGAACTCGTTTGCTCTCCACATTCGTTTGAGTAATTGTACCTACTTTGTATTAGTATATCCCCAAGGCCTATTTTTCAACTCGTAAATAAACATCAGTTGCTTGTTTTCATGATCAAATGTGACTTGCGCAACCACGATTTTTTGGTTATGTGACTTGCGCAGTCACGATTGTTTGGTTTGATTACCAAATATTCCTGATAACCAAGTAATCGTGAATGCGCAAGTCTTGAACTAAAAGTCCTAGCTCAATCCCAATGTCTGCTATATATAGTTTAGAACCGATTCGGAATCGAACTGGAATTAAAAATTTTACATTTTGTCCGCGAACGCTATAATTCAAACTGCGCATGGGATCAGTTTCGGAATCGGTTCAGACTCCTTACCGCTAACAAAGATTTTATATTTCACATTTCTCATTTGAGTTATCAATTTCTTAAGGCTTAATTTTCATCAACATCAAGGATTTAGTAAAAATGTTCGATTTTTTAAGGCCCAAACTGCCTTGAACAATTGCGTGCTGGGAAACACTACGATTTTGGCCGAAAACCCCTCCGATTGGGATGCGAATACTCTTCTACAACAAGTTGCTAGTCAAGGTGGCTCATCCGGTGGCTGGAGAACAAATGGTAAACAACCAGGCTCTGGTGGTGATACTTGGAGTTCTGGTTGGACTAACAATAATCCTTCTGCAAATCTCTGGGGTACCTCTGCCCTCGATGTAGCCGACCCCGCGAGAGCCACCCCTTCCAGCTTAAATTCGTTCCTACCAGGGGACCTCTTGGGTGGTGAGTCAATATAAGGATATAAGACAAAAGTACGAACTTGAATTATTCTTCAATGACATTAAAAATATAAACGAGTGTTGACCTTTACACCTTTTCTACAAATTTTATTATAATGATTTTAATGTTTTATATTAAGAAAACGTATAAATGTCCTACTAGGTGAAACTGATATTTATTGTATTATTTAACAAACCTTTTATTGTTATTCGTAAATGTAATATTTAATTTTTATGGTGATTTGATAGTTGTTGTTTTTTCTTTTTCTTTTAAGGATAATTTGTTTAATTTAAGTATATGGTTTCGCCAATCTATACACTATTAGTTTTGATGAATGACAAATCACTTTTACATAGAAAAGGGTAACTACACCTGTTATTGTTGGAAACAAAAGATAAAATTTTAATCTTCCATTTTGACTTTTGAGATTATCTTCAAAGAATTATAAAAGCTACCAAAAAAACTGCAATCGGAAAAAAAAGATTTTGGTATCATGGAATTATATGAGAACAAAATTCAATATCAGGTTAAATACAAACTGAAATAGCCATTCATTCCTAAAAAATCAATCATGGTTTCTCATGATGTACTTCAGGTTTTATGGTCAACTTTTAGAATTTCTTAAGGATTTTTTCATAGATTCAATATAAAGTTTTTTCTTCTATATTAATTTTGTATTTACACAAGTTATCATTTTCCTAAGTAAAAGTGTATTGTCCTTTGGAATAGGTTTTCATGTTGGGTATGTAATTTTTTGAGTCTTGAATTTTTTTCCATTATCATTTTTTCAAGTTGAATCGGAATGTGTATATGTTTCTACGGCGGTAGACTTTTTCAAAAGAATCATTGAAAGTATTAGGAAAGCAACTTAACTCAACACTTGCGACTTAATATTCCAGTAGTAAAGTGACTGACAAACAAATTGAAATTGAAGCGTTCTCGTTTTCCATTGGCGCTCAAGTTGAAACGCACTTAAGGGCGACATTGAAAATAATCTTTAACTAGTCCCTTATGAAACAAGAATTATATTTTTACGTGCACGAAGAAAGTAATATATATTTGTGTAATATATATATATATATATATAAAAATATATACTAGTGGTGACGTTTATATTTGATGACAAAAATGATCCTGTACTGTTGTATGTTTTCGACGAACGTTTCATCGTGTTTAGATATTTTCTTATATTGTATATTATATGTTGTTTTAATAATTTAATGTCGTACCTAAGTTGATTGTATGTGTTTGTTTCCCAGTGTGGTTGGCCCATCTTTGCACAAATACTACGCGATCAGAGTTCTAACTTAATTAAGTTCACTGACTGAAACATTTTTAAACATCAATACCAAATATCTACAGAGATACAACTCCTGCAGGCATAATTCAATCAAATTTTGTTGAATGGTGGATTTTGATCTGTGTCAAGTTATTCTTTGTAATTCGAGTCACACTGGGCAATATAACAAAGTCATACAACAGAATTTGATGAAATTTGTTTTATTTCATTGAAGTGGATATTTGGTGAAGTTCACATTAACTGGTCCTAAAACTAGAAATGGTTTTAGGTTCGAGCCTTGTTGGATTATTTCATGTAGTGCAAAAGTTGGTAGAATATTTATGGTTAGGAAATTAAATTCGTTTTTATCATAAATCACCATATTTTGGCACAACAATGATGGTGGAAAATTGAAGAGCGTCAGTTTGTGCAAAGACTGTGATGTTGAATTGTTAACCCCACAAATCCTGTGATCTCCAATTCCTTATATCAAAAATACACATACATAGTAATTTGTGTAAAAACATTGTTGAAAAAGAAAAAAAAAATCTAAAATGAATGAACTGCTAGCCCCCCCGATCTGGGCTCTGTGAGCTGATATAACACCACACAATCAGTTCTTAGACTGCACGCTATGAGTATTCTTAAATAAATTAGTAATAAACACAATATAAAAATAGCTAATAATATATATCGTTCTAACTATAGAGTTTATTATATCTATATATTAACTAGTGTATTATGTGTACTGTATGTATGTTAGCCATAGACAAGGGTATGTTATATATAATTACATTAGTCCATTTACTGTGATTTTGTCTCCCCCTTCTCACGAGAGACTGATCTACTGCTCCGTGCTCTGGTCGGGATACATTCAACAATCACATGTGTTATCGTGGTGTTCAAGAGATATCGATTCATCTATAGCTAACAGTATGTGTGTGTGAATGAAAGTGAGAGAGAACTATCAAACTAATCCCCGTGTTAACTTGACACTTTTCGCCGTAACTCGATTGCGTCAGTTTATTGAATTACGTTTTATTACTTTCTTTAAGAACGAAATGGCCAAATGTATTCCTCTATTAGCTTTAGTTTGTTTGCAAACACTTTAGGACAAATTTTGATACTGACAAGCATAAAAATTTTGGGTTCAAAGGAATCTTGCAATTACCAGTAGTAATTATGCTACACATAGTTACATACATACTGTAAAAAGGCAAATTCACAATTAAAATGAACGCGAATGAATTTTTCTAAATATTAATAAAATTATCTCCTGCTCAGTTCAAAGAAAATAATAGAACTTGGTTTTGTTTGATCCAATTATGATTCTATTCATTAGGCAATACTGAATTAAGACAATAAATGATATTTAAAGAAATGAACGATATAGTAAAACTTAACTAAAAAAATGTTTGTTCACATTCTCAAGAAACTACAACGCATGATAATTGTTTGAATTTTGATATAACTTTGGTATTTCTCAGAATATTGTAATAATGATATAACATAAAAAATTAAATGCAAAATTTAATAGCATTGTTTGAGACTGGATCATGGATCAAGAATATATTATTTTTAAGTGCTTCAAAGAAGAGAAGAATGTTGCGTAATAATTCTGTGATTATAACGTTGTTAAATAATTTCTCAGAAATTTTTAAAATGGAAAAATTGTCTGACAATTTTTTTGCTAGTGGCGGTACTCTAGTCTTTTATTTTGATGTGTTAAATTATCCGACTAAGAGTTGGTAAACATTAATAATAAAAAAAAAATGAAGACTGATATGAAATCTTAGTTACTGCATTTACATTATAATAATGAAAATATATCGAGTTACGGTCGAAAGTGAACATACTGCAACGGATTACAGGTTCAATGCATTGACTAACATATGTTTTTATGTACACAACTGTGCTGTGACTCTTAAGTGGCTTTTTAATTTTTAATATATTGTAAAAACATGAAAATCATTTTGAAAAGCTTTGGTTAGCAATTTTAAGGTTTTGTCCTGTTTATCAGTTTTTTTTTATCATAGCGGAAGCTAGTTTTAACATAGTCATATCGTCAAGTTAAAAACTAATCATGAGATTTACTCAATTAATTCAATCATCATATAAATAAATGTTTCTAAAAAAAACTGATGAACAAATCAAAACTTAAGAAAATGGTGCAAAAATCTGGGCTATTCAACGGGAGGTGAGGAGTTATGTATTGCTTTAATTTAAAATTTTGAAAAAAAAGATGCTTTTTTTGACCTCTCTGAACAGCCTGTAAATTTGAGTTCCGATAGAATTTCTTAAATCTAGTATCTTATTGCCAATTTAGTATAATACCTGTATCTAAAGTTTAGGTTTTATGATATTACTTAGTAATTAAGAGTTTGGTAGTAGGGTTTTTCTTGTTGTGTATATTAATGAAATGACAACCCAAAGTCTGAATGTTCTGCTGTAAGTTCACTTTCAAACTATCAAAAAATTTCTCTTTTTCTAACAACGTCTCATAATAAGACAACTTCAGTAAATTCTAGTGCCATGATAATTTATATTCGCAATTACGAAATATTTGCAAATGAAGTTGAAACTTTTTTGAGATGTAGAACAAATCATCATTGAAAACAAATTGTCTCAATAATCTTGAGAAATTTACTCCCAACATAATCAAGTATTTTACCAGCTTTTAGTGCTCAGTTTTAAATATATAGTGCAATGTCAGATAGATATGCTGATCTTCATGTATTCCAAAACAAATAATCAAACTAGTCAATAACATTTAGGGACCAACAGAAAGACTTCAGTGAAAATTAGCATGAAGACACGGACATTCTGAGTTGTTTACACAGCTGGCCGGCCATTGCCTAGCAATTAGCAATAAGTGTGAAAAATTAGAGACATAAAATGTGCGATATTCAGTAGCACTCTTTGATTTCACTATACGATCGTTTGGAATTGAGGAAACTTGATTATAGATCCACTTGATTGCCAGGCAACTGTCAATTTTATTTCTCGAATACAGTTCATAAAGCATATCATTGTCGAACAAAATTCTTATAGGATAATAACATTTTGATAGTTTGAAATGTGGCTTTGTGCATTATTATTGACTTGAATAAATTGCGACTGCAGACTTTTGACGCTTAAGCACTTAAACCTAGGTGCCCCGCCAAATTTTGTACAATGGTTGTCTGAAAGATCTAACATATAAGCCGTAATAGAACAAAACTTAACATCAGGACAAATATAGTGGTGCAAGTCGTGAAAAAGAAGAAAATCGAAAACTACAATATGTTGCTGTACTAAATGCTAGAAAAAATTTTTGTTCGTTTTTATTAAAACATTTTGATTCATAATTTGTTAGTTTATGGGTTATTCAGCAAATTTAAGATAATTATTACTAGGCAGTTGTATATCAACAAATTTGTTAGGTGAACTACAAAACTTCTAGAAAATAACTGCATTTCCTTTATTCAATCGACACATCATTTTACAACTGCCAAAGTGGTATTGTGATTTAACTAGTAATTTAATGCTAAAACGTGTGCATTATAAGGGGTCTCCTGGTGTTTGAATTATCCAATCTAATATTTAGATTGGTAAATTTCTAATCATCATCAGTTCAAATATTCTATGTCTGATATTGTGTACCTTCAGAAGAAAGTAGTTTGTAGTTTTGTTTATTTATTAACAAAATGAAAACAGAAAAAATGTTAGTATAAGGAAGCTCGGCTTGAGGACATATATTATTGTAAATTACAGTTTCTGCACAATAAAATATTGATTATGGATGTGTGGCTATTTCCAGGCTGTTGCTAATTTGGTATATTTAATGTACTTAAATTTTGAAATTATAATTATTGGAAGCAATCTTCATTAAAACGGGAAACATACAAAATTACCTGATTTTTTTGAAATACGTAAATGGCAACGAATGTTGAACATTTTTGATACAATTCGAATAACAACCAATTGTAACCAATTTTCTGAACCTGTCGGAGAAAAAATACTCGAAATTGCAATTTTCTTCACATTGAGAATTGGTCATGCGCGAATGATATATACAGGGTATTCATTTTAAGTAGCGTGTTTTTGCAACCTTTCGGAAGCACATTGAATTGAAATTGTATATCTTAATTCGGTCTTCAGTAACTTGATATATTTGAAATTTTTTATTCAATAATTATCATTCTATTTCTATACATGAAAACAAGTACAATAGTTCGACAAAACAGCAATTGAAAGGGTAAAATAGGTAATTAAAAGTTATGAACTATTAATCATTTTTAAGTTCCCAATTGATAATGCGTTAGATTTTTCCTGATAAATTAATGTGTGCTTCTTGAAATAAACAGCCTGTATATTGTGTATAGTATTTGTTTAGGTTTACAGTATTTGTGATCAAAGTGCCACTTGTGTTTCAAGTATGTATATTCAATCAATGTCGCCACTGAATCTATATACCTTATAATATAATGTTAAGAAGAGTATATAACTGAATATTTAATTGAATATAATAGTTGGCATATCTGCCTAGACTACGGTAAATTTGGTGTTCGGTAGTCATTAAGAATAATATTGGAGCTTTAGAACTACGCACCCAGGTATTCGATTTTTTGAGAAGTAGCATGAGTTCTGGATTGGAAAAATTCTGAGGGCGTTTATTGGAGTTATTTCTCATTAGAATAGGTTCAAATTCCATTTATGATTCTTCAATGATTTTTACATATTGTTAATAAACTTTTCGTGACTTCATTTGAAATTTCGACAGCTTGAGAATCAATATGTTAATGAACTTATGTGGAGTGATTGAAGGTTCAAACAATATAACTTCAAATTATCTAGAGTGAAAGGTATTATTTTCATTGTGAACAACCATAAAAAAAGTGCAACCCATCTTTTAACTTTTTTATTATAACACCAATCGGGTTGCTTGAACATTAACTGGCAATATTGAATCTTTATTTTCGAAACTACGTTTAATTGAATTATGGTTATAACAGAAATATATCACGATGAAAATGTATCAAGAGTACAATGCTATAATATTCAACATCATAAGGTGTCGAAAAGGGATAAATTCAGAATATACTAGGTTCTTCCACTGCATCCACAAAAATAATTTCAAACTAGTCTAATTCGTTCAATAAACTTCAATTTCACATTCCCGAAATTGTCTCATTATAGACCCGCCAAATTCAATTAAATAATAATGCGAAAGAAGTAAAAGATTGTACTAATAGGCAGTAATGAATTCAAAATGTTGCCTTCCAAGATCTTTCGATTAGATTGAAATAGAACTGAAGAAGAAAGATATTGGCCAGTATATCATCAATGTTGTAAATTCAATTGGAACTTATTCACGCTTCCAGCTTCTAGATAAAAACCAAGAATGCGATGTGTGACGACGCGTATGATAATACTTAACAATGTGCCTCTTTAATGATATTGTAGTAACGATAAATAAATCGATTAAAACACCTAATGTGACCTGCCGGGTCTCGCATTTCCCGAGAAAATGTCTGAACGGACCTGTAAGCTTAACACATTATTATAAAGAAATTTTTAATATTTGAACTGTAAGTGTTGAATTATTGTAATTGCATCTTGATATTTGATCAATTACCATTCATCAAACATTATAGATACATATTTTGACAGTCAATTGGAAATGTATATGCTTCAGATAATTGATCAGTGCGTTGCAATGCAGTAATTCGGCAATTTAAGAATGATAATATGATTATAAAGGTCTCTGTTAGAACGAGTATAATAAATCAAGTACTCTCTTGAACGTTCTGATTTATATTGTGAATTGGTTGGGACAAAAAAAGTTGTGTGGGTTGGTGGGTTATAGAGTAAGACTTAAATACTTGATACTTAATTAGGCAGCATTTTAGTCAATATGTTAGTATTATAAATCAAAAAAGTTGGTACCACAATGTGCAATACTTCTTCTTTTTTCAAAGTATTATCAGTACGCTTTTGTTCTCTAGTTCAAAGTTGATATTTTAAGTACAGTTTTTTCATTCGAATTATATTCTTCTATTAACTTCAAAAAAACGCTACAATTTCTTGCCATCTTGTCATTAGATACCAAAGATGTGGTGTGTCATATTTCCCTTTTCCCAGTACCTCTCAAAAATTCTTCCAAGGAGGTTGTGATAAATAGTATTCTGGATTTACATACACTGTTACCTATTTGTTTTTGTCAATTAAATTTTAACCTTTTTTTCAATGAACTAGGATACTGGTTAGGAAATTTTAAGGTTAATCGAACAATTGAATCCATGGTTCAAATGTTTTATTCAAAAACTAAGCCCTTACCAGATGCAGGGTGTCGAGAGCTTTTTCGTACCATAAACCAAATTTCAAAGTATTGCCAAAGGAAAACCCAGTGAATATTTTAGAGATTAGTTCCGTTCATTTCTGCATCTGTATCAGTTAAGATTTTGTTGAGATTTATTTCTATTCTGAATGTATACCCTTGTAGCCAAATTAAATGTATAGTGTAGCACAACGCAAGTGCCTATAAATGTGCAATTATAAATTATAAATATGGGCCTGGCTCTTAGAATAACGGAGAAACTGACGAGAAACGAATAACTAAGGTCAAAGCCCCACTATAAATATGCAGGTAGTAAAAACAATAGCCATACATATGGAAATGAAGTTGAGGTAAACTTATAATAATGTGTTTTTTGATTGTTTGAAAAATTCATCGACATCTCTAGGTGGAGAAGCCCGCTAGAAAATTCAAAGAGAGTTATGACTTCAGGAATCCACAATCTAACTCTAATTTTCAAATTGCAAATTAGAATATACCTTTTATACAATCCCGCTCAAAATTTGAAAATTGGGATGACTTTGCAGTATAAAACTCGTGAAATTTAAGTATAATAGATCAACAAATTACGAACAAATGTTTTTAGATTGTGGTGTTCTGCATTCATTTATTGTGTTGCAAAACAAGTAACCTCTTTGAACATCAGGAGTGGAATATTTGTGGAATTTTACATCAAGCGTCTTTCTAAGTCAAATTTATTATGTTGAACCTTTCTAAAAAATTCATGTCTTCCATAAAATTAGTAAAATTATTCAGCTGTTTCAAATATTCTATAAGTTACTTTAGTTTTAAAAATAGTTAGCATTTTTTAATTTCTTGTGCGGTTTATACAAAGTATCTCATTTCCGCAATTGGTAATATGCTGGTGTTATTTCCACATATAATTACGCAACTGATGTGCAAATGGCTAATATCCTATTTGCTTGGCGGTGGAGCGCGTTTTCAGTAGAGATATCGAGTGTTATTTAGTTTGACGATCTCGATGAGGAGATTATAAGCTAGCTGGAACTGCCACTGTAAAAAGATAAAACGAAAATAAGTATGTCATATAATCAGAGTTTTACACGTTAAGTAGGTTAATATGTTAAAAATATCGATGTGTTGAAGCTTTACCAGTTGTCGATTGCGGTTGACCGATGAGTATGAACGCCTGGTGAACGCTAGTTTAGGTGTAGTCGTGGGGTATGAGTTGACTGTTAGGCCCTCTATCTCAGGTTTAGAATATTAACGATGTTAATATAGGGTATCAATTAAGGTGCAACTGAATTTCGAAACATTCCTTTTATTTAATAAAGTAGATATTTTAGTTCATTAAATATGTTTGCATTTTCAAAATTATAATAGTTTCTTGAATCAAAGAAATGCCTTATAAAATGACAAAAAAGTGTGGTCTTCTTTCTAGTATTTAAAAATGTTTTCAAGTTTAGATATAAGGCCTATAATTTGGCCAATTAATGGCTTAAAAGACTGTAGGGATACCAGGTAATTATGGTGACGGAAATCAAATTTGAAAAAATTAATTCAACTAATTTGAGTGAAAGAAATATATCAAGAAATTTTTTATTTTTTTTATTTACTCGACTAACTATGAATTTTTACATAAGGATATGTTTTGGATAGTTATAATTTATACTTGTACAGAGGAAACCCTCACGTAGAAGTTGCATTCTCATTTATTATGTAAGTACTAATACAAAAAAATATTAATCTGAAAAAATTGCCAAAATTTTACATATATTTGTCTATAAGTTGTCAGGAAATCCAAATTTTTAATGTATATGTAATTCTGATATATTTTTTCACCATAACGTGAATCTTACAGATTTGAGTAGATTGAAAAAGGTGCTTTCAATGAAATAATCAGATGAATCGATTAATGATATTGTTTAGTATCACAGAATCTCAATATTGAATTAATTTTTATCTGTTGCAAGACTTCGAGTTGAAGAATTTTCCTTTTCAATTCATATCGCTAGATTAAATCGAAGAAGACATTTTCTTTTATATCCATGAAGTAAATGTGCCAAAATTTTGCTTAGAACTTTTTGCTCATAGCGGTTTATCAGAACAAAATTCTGTTAATCCGTTTACGCTTATCTGCTGTGCATATTAACCTTTATCGCAATATATTATGTATATATTGGCTGAAGAGTGTACAATTGTTATTATTTCATAGTATATAATATATTATCTACTTACAATAAGATAAAGTGTTTTTATATATTAAGGGTCCATAGTGTAAATGAAGAAAAATAAAAGAAATACATCAACCATCACAATTTAAATCAGAACGTGTTGAAATATTTTCACAGTGAATCAATTACTATTAACATTCACATTTTAATATAGGTTTATAATTATTTAGTCAATTGTTACTTTGTAAGTTTTCCGCTTCGAAGTATCTAAGTCAAAATTGTATCAGCACTGCTTAAACAATATTTCCATAGGTATTTCATGTTTGTTCCTTCAATTTTAATGTATTCCAAAATCAGTGAAGTAGATTCTGCTTGAGAGCGCTATATATTGAATATATGAGGCCCTCTTATGTAATAACATGTTTTGAAGATCTCGTACAACACTATGTTGTGTCAACTACTAGTGTAGAATGAGTGTGAATAAGGTGATTGTCAATATCTCCATTTCAATATTACAGTATTGAAATCCACCATATTCACGTGCCATTATTTTTCAATATATGTGTAGGGCTTCTGAGTTCGATGTAATTGTTCAGCTTGATGAGCGTGTATCACGATGTTCTGACCATTCTCATTAAATTTATATGCAGTTATATTGTTATATTGTGATTCAAGTTTTTCCAGCTTTGTGTGATATATAGTTTCCCTTTTGTGATAAATTATATTGAGAGTCATCAATTAACGAAATTGTTCATACAGTATTTCAGTTTCTTTCTTTAGTTTAGTGAATTCCATAAAAGCATCACACAATTTTGCCAAGTATCTGAAATAACCATGTTTGATAAGTTGATGTGGTAAAAAATAACTTAATAAAATAATGTTTTTCACAATACATCAGTGCATAGAAATCAGTTCACATAAAAATTAAATGTGGTTTGGAACCCTTCTATAACATTTTTTTCAACTAATTCAAACAGCTTGTTTCAGTAACATGGTGTGTATGTTCTATTATTCTTTTTTTTGTGTTAAAATTTCAAACAAATGGCCTAACACGATCCCTCCTTAACTCTAGTCCAATAAAATGCCTGAAACCAATATTCCAGTAGTTGCATAAATACCTACATGTAATAGAAGCAGGGAATATAAAACAGACCAAGCTGGTTTGTCCAAGATACTCGAAATTAAAAATTGACTGGGCAACTATTATTTTACGTTAATATATATCAGAGTGGTACGTTTTATTTTGTATATTGAATAATTTGTTTTGCGTTATTAGAGCATTCAAATACTGAATACAATCATTCAAGTACTAATAACTAGTTATCTGATGGTTTTACTAGGAACCTTCTATCTTCCAGAAAGCTACAGTTCCTCTTTTATCGTAACATTATTTAGTGAATGTAACTTAATCATGTGTAATTTCAATTTATGGTGGTTGTGTTTTTTCAGTAGAATCATATCCCAAATGTTGTAATTAGTAAAATAAGTACTGTTTATTTTTCGGAAAGTATGGTTTCTTGTTAAAGTAAATGTGATAAATTGACAATTTATATTTCAGAATACCTTGTAACATCACTAATTAATTGACGAGAACCTTTATATGATCATCGTTCAAATATTGCTAGGCTTAGAGTGTCTTTAAGACATTTATTATATTTATTAATTCAGACAAGTGTAGGAACGCATAATTGGATAGATCTAATTCGCGAAATGAAATGCGTGAATCTCAGTTTAGTGATTTCTTGTCTGATATTGGGAGGTAAACTCAGGGACCAGGCCAAAATGTCACGGTGATATCAAATAAATTTAGACAGAATTAAAGAAAATCAAATCACAACTTCAGAGAACTAAGTACACAATCTTGTACCGAAATGATACCTTGAAATACATTTCAATAAAAATTAATGAAAATAATCACATTGTGTATAGGAGTATACATTGAGAATGTATAGCATGTCATAAATAGACAAACAACCTAACTGTGCTGCTAAACTTCTGAAACATTCTAAATCCATATGTTGAATATGGGAAGATGCCTATCACTTTAATATTGTTTGCAGTGCAGTTTGGCACCTAGGATAAGTTAGATTATTTAAGTGCTTTTAAACAACATTCAGGTTGTTATATGCTCTGTACTTGTAACCCTATTGACCAGTATGCATTCAGTAATAAAGGTTGTCGTAAATGTAAACATGTCTTAGTATTACTTTTCTTTCCTATCATATTCCAAAAAAAAATCAAAACAAGGATGGTTACTTATGACTATTGAATTAAACAGTACAATTCATAGCAGGTGAAGAATTTAGGAATATTGTTTCAATTGTTAAAAATTGATCTAATTTTTATTACGATACTCTCGATAAATCTTTTTGTATGAAGATACTCTTGCAATTTCTCGATTTTTTCATTGTTAAATCACTCAAGTGCTGCAAGATGAGAATATAAGCATATACAAGATACACTGGAAAATGTATCAAATATTTGTTGTGGCCTTCGATATTAAATTTTTGGAGAATTTGGCAACACGTGTAACATAATCTTATTTATAATAGAGTAACTAAATCAGACTTTCAATATAAGTTGAAACAGAAGTAATCAATTGAAAAATTCTTTTACGTAGCATCTCAAAATTTATTCAGGCCATCATGAAAATCATTGATTCATATTCACCATATTTTCTATTGCGCATCATGAAAATAGCAAGATGTTTATATAAGCCGTTGCCAATTCAACCATAAAATATGAAAAATGTTAGTCATTTAAAATGAATTGGAATTCCTCAATGTAGCTCCTCTGAAGTTTCAGATTTCAAATGTTTGGATGTGAAGATAAATAAGGTAAGTACCAAGAAAGTTAATATAGTTTAATGTTTCGAGAGCTTAATCAATTTGTTTTCTGTTAGGACCTTTTTTATTTGATCATTAAAGTCAGAAATCTATATCATATTTTCCTTTAAATTTGTCTTTTTATATACGGAAGGTTATAAGATAAAATCTAGATACTATAAAAATTAGAAAAATTCACTTCAAAATTAATGAGTAGATAAGATCTCCTGAAGAATACACTAATGTGATTATTCCTATTTTGTGTTATTGATACAAAATATGAAGTTTAAAAAGAGATAATGCCATAAAGTAAGGCGCTATATCTCAAAACTTTTAATTTTAGTGTTGATTGATATGTAAAGATGTTTTAGAGTAAATATTTGAAGTAATTTGCTCTGCTTGCTTGGGTTCATATGAAATAATATACAAATCAACAATAATGTTGCTAAATACTGTTAAATTTAGTAATACTTTTGAAGTGTTTATTTCAACTTTAATAAATTTCTCATAATATGAACATACAAGATATTCTGGTACAAAGTTGCTAATTATACTTTGCAAGTCTAGATACCAAGATACTTGTATTTTCTGCTAACAATTACTATACCAACTGCAGAGGAATGTGAACATATAGAATGATTAACAACTTTTCAGAACTAAAAAAAATTTTGCAGAAAGAGTGATATTGATATTTTACCCCTAAAATAATCTATAATTGATTTTTCATAAGATGTGCACAATATTTAAAGTAGTTATAGAAGTCCTTCAATATTAGTCAATTTAAGATTTTAAATAGTGTATTCAATATTGAAAGCCTTCAATTCAGAGATGGTTTTATTGTTCATAATATTTCGTATAACTTTATTACAATTATAACATTTAAAATACTGTATAATGCAAATGAAAAATAATTACCACTTTAGATGAAATTATGAATAAGCATAGAAAAAATTTTAACTAAATATTATGTTACATACAAAAATATAGGCAAATTGCCCTCAACTAACATATGAAGCAAGTGAAAGTGAGTTGAAACTATGGAGTGTATTTCAATTATTCAATAGAATTTTTTAATGAATTTTTAATGAAAACATTCAGTATATGAAATGATTCCACTATTACTATATGTGAATAAATTAATAGCAACAATTATGAGTTATATCTTTTTTCATTTAAAATAATTTTGCTATTGTTCTTTCTTCAATTCTCAGATTCTCTAATTATATAATTTTGTACTAATCTAAGGGAACCATCAACCCATAAATATTTCATTGTTTTCGCATTATATAATTCAAAAAAATAAGTAGATTTTATTTTAATATTTCAATCAAAGGAAGAATAGCACACTTACAAATGTTAATTATACTTATAATATACGTTGATTCTAAATGTCTAGATTTTGAATTTAAAAAAAATTATCACCTTATAAAAGAACAAATTGAACTTAAAAGTTATCTTTTTGTTTGCTACATCAATACTTGATATAATCTCTTAAGTATAATACATTGGTTTTAATCCTCCAAAGTAACATTTTTGAATAAATATGACATTGATTCCTTATTGTGGATTCTTCTAATGGCTTCTGACAACAATATTGATATATCTACTGTTTTAATTTTGTGACATTGCATCTTCTGAAGCTCGTGTGGCACAGTATTGGTAACAACCACCTAAAATTTAAAAAAATAGATGTAGGTGCAGACTATATTGCAAACCACAATGTTACAATTATTGTGTGTAGGAATGTTGACAAATGTTCAGTAAATAAATAAATATATATATATATATATATATATATATATATATATATATATATATATATATATATATATATATATATATCAAAAATATGAACTGGATACGAAATAATGGATATTTGCCGTTTTATGATACATGCAAATGCTTTGAAAAATTAATAAGTTGCAGATGGGACTTGTGTAAAGGCAATGCACAGTGTAATTTTGGGAAATTTTTTATTTTATGTTAGCAACTAAAATTTATTGTTTAAAAAAAGTCTTACTTACCTCATCAATTGGAGAGTCTTCAATAAGTCTGGGTGCATCAGAAGATAATAGTCCATGAGTTGCCATAACATAAATTTTATATGCTCCACGTTCTTTGAGCACTTCAGCTGCAGCGACAAATGATTGAACATCGTCGATCAAATCATCCTTAAAATAAATAATTACTGAATTTTTATATCAGTATATTTATTATTCCTACGCAAAATATATATATATATATATATATATATATATATATATATATATATATATATATATATATATATATATATATATATATATATATATATATGTCGATGGCCTAACTGTAATACCCCGTATCTGACAATTTTGAGATTTTGAGATTTTCATTGCATTAGTTTTGTTGGGTTGCCTAGCACGTTGTGTTAAAACCCTGTATCGTACAAAAATTAAGGAAGCCTTCGAAATTGCTTTTATTTAATATACCGTATTGGTTGTCAGAGGCCATGCGCATGAAAATATCCCGTATCTGTCAGTTGTACATTGCATTCATCAATAACCTACACGTGTGCGAGTTTATTTAGCTGTCCAGTGAATAGATTGTTTCGAAGGTAAGTTTTACTACTATTTTTAATAAGAATGTATTTCAGTTTGAATTTTTATAAATTTTAATTAACTTAGGATATTAGAACTTGATAAAAATGGGCTAATTGTAAGACCTTACAATACGGGATATTGACTTCTTGTTGTGAACAGATTTGCATACTAATTTTTAGTAGATACGGGCTATTTTTCATAACATTGTGCATTACGTGACATCAAATTTTAAAGTCTTCGATATTTGTTTATCAAAAAAATGAAAATTAAAAAGCGAATGCTGTTTTTTTTCTGCTGAAGTTTATTTAACCAAAATTCAATCTGAAGGATTTGTTTTTGATAGGAGAAAACCTCTACAATCGGTGAAAAAATGTATTATTTTTTTAATATATTTAATATATTTTTTTTATACTCAACTTTTAAATATCTATTGATAAAATATGTTTGAATAATGCGGCATTTGAGAGACTCTTTTCAATAAAAAAAGCGTTAACAATAACATCAAGTTTAATATGATATTTTTTAAAATTTACACGAAAAAAAAGGTTTTTCATACAAAAATTATTTTAACAAGTTCAACTTAAAATAATTAATTTTTTCCGATGTAAACCCCACCAAATTTCCATTTTTTACTGTTTTGGAAGAAGAAATAAACAAAACTTTGTAAAAATAGACAATTTTAAAAACCTGTATCTCGATATTATAAGATTTCCTACACCTATGTTTTGTCAACTTTTTTCTTGTTTTGACTTTCCCTATCATCCATTAACATATTTGTACTCATACCATCTACACTTTGTATAAATTCAAGTTATTTTAATTTATATGTATTTTTTTCCAGATGCAGGCAACTCGATCACACAGAATTTTGTCAATGGTTTTAAATCAAAAAGAAAATAATCAACAGCCTCCTAGCAGTAACGAACAAGTTTATGAAATTTCATTATTCACTGAATTCAGTGATGTCTATGAAGTAAGTGCTACAGATGGGGCCCTAATCCTGACAGAACGAGATTTTCGAGATACTACTGATTGGCATGATACTGAGAATAACTCTATTTTGCTGAGCAACGTTCAACAGCAAATATTTCAAGATGAAGTCCTCTGTGAAGACACACATGAGCACCTTATAGAAACAGATAAAGTAACAGAAAATGCTAATTCAGATACTTCATATTTAGAGCAAATTTGTATGTCGGAAACAGGCAATTTGCTTCTTAATTCCGGTTCTAGCATCACCTCTGACGATTTCAATCAAAACGACAACGACTGTTTCCTTGAAGAAGATCCCGATTATACAGATAAAACTGCTAACAATGAAGAGAAAACAGACAGTGTGAGCAGCTCAGATGAAGATAAAGAAAATGGAGAAATTAGAGTAAGAGGCAGAAGGAGGAAAGCAGATATGGAAAACTGGAACAGGCAGGCAACAAAATCTAGAAGAATGCATGGAGTGGAATATGCTGGTTTCCAAAGAAATAAGGATCGCAAAGTATCCTACGGAATAAATCGACCAGAGAGAAAGATAAGAGACAGGTGTGTATCTTTAGCATGTACGAAGTCTACAAAGCATTTCTGTGGGTCCTTCACGGAGGAAGAGAGGCATCTTATGTTCCGAACTTTTTGGGACAAAATGGACTGGAAAGAAAAGAAGGCTTACATAATACACAAAAACAAAAAGGTCATCGAAGGGTGAAGAACCATCAAGAAGAAGTGGAACCTATTACTATTATTTAAGGAACAAAACTAATGAAAAAAAGAGGGTCTGCAAGAAAATGTTCTTGAATACATTTGATAGAGATGAAACTTAAAAATCGTAAAAATCTTCCACACGATTATATAACATGTACTGAAGAAGCGCGGATAAAACCGGCTTCTTTTAAAGCGCAGTTGTTTATTCATGAGTTTTTTAAAAACTATGCATCCTGCGAACCTGCATACAGAAGTATTCGTCCTGGCAAGATGAAAAACGATCCGACCGTCACAGATCTCAGGGTATTAATGTACGATCCGGAGAATAAACAAATTTTGTTCAAAACTAATTTCAAAGATGATTTTAAGCCATTACCTGTGCGGGTTGTCAATCCCAAAGGAATAAAAATATTGTCATACCCTAATTTACACAACCAAAGACTAAGTATAAAGAGTGATAAATATACTCATTTGCAAGACCTTAAAGTACTTTTACCTACTGACTGTCATATGTTTTACAACAATTTACCCAAAGATAACCAGATTTAGATATATATCTCAGAAGTTTTTAGATTACTTACTTCGTTTTTAGAAAGTTATGTTTATTAACCATATTTTCCTTCTTCTAATAAACTTGTTTCGTACCATTTTTCGGTTTTTTACCACCTGATTTAAATTAATACTAAAAAGCTGTATCTAAAATTTATGGCAGACAATATTTGACAATACCCCGTATCTACACAGAAAAAGGCGAAATACTGCAAAATTCACTTTTTTATTTTTTATTTACTAAAAAATGAAATTATTCTTTCTATGGTAAAGAAAAAAGTCTTGCGTTCATTCGTTTTTTTGGTTTAAAATCGTGTTTTGTCTCTCCTGTAAAATTTACTTATTTCAGATACGGGGTATTACAGTTAGGCCATCGATATATATATATATATATATATATATATATATATATATATATATATTTGAATATTGTTTTTTTAACGGGAACGCAGCCTGTTTGATTTAAGAAATACTCTTTATACGGTGAGAGCTTTCGGAATTGTTTTATTCCTTCTTCAGTCACTCTAAAAATGATAACAAAATGTGTCAAAATTACATAGAATCAACAAAATCATCCACTTACCAAGTATGTGAGGTTGACAATCATAATTAAACATATTATAACTTGGGGTAACTAAACCGAATACTTTTGACATTACTACAACAATTACTTTCTCAAACTTAATGATTTCACAAATAATTTATAACTTTAGGTCAACAAGACTAAAATAATCACTGTATTTAAAAACTACAAAACGTTAGTCCCTATGATGATGTATGTCATATTATCTGTGGGCTGTGATGTGTGTTGCATCATATTGAAATTTATCTTCTTTTTATTTTATATTCCGATATTAATATACTTGTTACGATGAGCTAATGGACATATCCTAGTCAACTCGTTAATAGCAATCTATCTGTTCATTCTCTTGTCTTGTTTTAACTTACGCTCAGTGTTTAAAATGTTCATGTATAACATGCGTTCCCGTTAAAAATAACAATATTCAAATAGATATTTTACAACCGCTACATAACCCTAAATTATCTATATATATATATATATATATATATATATATATATATATATATATATATATATATATATATATATATATATATATATATATATATTCGTTATGTGTATATAACAGTACCAGCTAAGCATATCCAAGAATGTCTGCTCTTTTTATTCAAAAACAAACATCTGTTTGAAGACCAGCTCCATTATGGGGATAAACATATCTGAAATATCCTAGGGACAAAAAACTTAAGAAAAAAAGAACCAGAATATAGCTGCATAAGATTTCAATAAGATTCCATCTAACATTAGAACTGAACCAGAGCTAAGGAGTTTATGAGTAAAATCTTCAAGATATTAATAGAGCTGGAAATTAAATTTTTAATGAAATGCTATTGAACTAGGAACTTACCACCATAATAGCAATTCTTCCTCCAACATCCCCTACAACATTGATCGGTGGCTTCTCTTTGGCAATGTGTATTGGAACCCCCACTCCAGCATCCATCGTACGAGACCTGGGTAGAGTAGGAGGCGAATATCTGCCATCTACTTCATCCGATTCTGATTCTTTCTGTTCACCGTGAATAACAGCAATACCCAAACGCAAACGTTCTGCGTAAGAAGTGGCCTTTTTTGCTGATCCAGGATTGCGGGCAACTATCACAGCATTTCGGTAGTCTGGTATCTGAATGTTTGTAGAAGTTGGTTTTTAATTAAAAAAAAAATTGAATGGAATTGGCATTTACTTGGTGAAAGTTCATATTCATAACTTTATAAAGAAATAAAAAAACTAACTTTTCACAGGTTGAAATAAAAATCTATTGAGTAAACGCGTTTCGTCATAACATTGACTTCATCTCGTACTGTACGAGATGAAACGCGTTTACTCAATAGATTTTTATTTCAACCTGTGAAAAGTTAGTTTTTTTATTTCTTTATAAAGTTAAAAAAAAAATTGACAGAAATATGTAACTTGCAGTTATGATCTTACCAATTTAAATTTTAGTTGTTACCTAATTCTAATTTCTCACAAAGAAATATATTTTAGATATATTGAAGTAAGCAATTTTCAATGTTCATTCATTTAAATTAATAGCTACCAATATTTAGTATATCATACAACATTTAATTATACTTCAATTTTGCAAGCAGAAAATTACATTATATATATTTTACATATGCAACAAATATCAATATAATTTCCTTGCATTTCTTAATTTTTATTTAATATGAAAGTCATCAAATTCACAAATTCCTAATTTGAAGAAGGAGATATTGACTGCTATTTAAATGGAATAAGATAGGAGTATCACTAGCAAAAAGCGAATTATAGTAAACTTACACATTCTTGTATATATTGAAGTAAAAAGGGACTAGCTCTTAAATTGTCCACTGGGCAATCAAAAAAACCTTGAATTTCTTTTTGATGCAAGTCCATGGTAATCAGATGAGTTAAACCTGATTTGCACATCATTTGGGCCAATAATTTGGTCACTATGCATCCCCTTTTCCTCATCTTGCACTGTTTACTATATGGTAAGTATGGAATTACACCAACTACTGACTTAGCAGATGATGTTTTGCATGCATAAGCCATTATTAACAATTCCATTATGTTATTATTAACGTCCCTGAAAATGTTTATTATATATTTTTTGACAAAATACTCCATTATTGCTTAAATTCCTCTTCGAATTTAAAATGTATATTCTATCTTTTGATATTAAACGATTAATTGTTTTCAGATAAAAGGTCCTTATCACATGTTACATTCCAAACAGTAGGTAAATGGAAGCTAGGCCTTCAAAACATAAAATATAATGTAAGCGTAATAGAGGCTATTCTTCCATAGCCCCCTGCTATGTTTATG
This sequence comes from Cynegetis impunctata, assembly GCA_030704885.1. Lineage (NCBI taxonomy): Eukaryota > Metazoa > Arthropoda > Insecta > Coleoptera > Coccinellidae > Cynegetis > Cynegetis impunctata. Next base: position 267,321 of record JARQZK010005142.1, read on the forward strand.
TTAAATTTGAGAAAGAAAAATTCAATATGTGAATTTAAATCTATATATTATATTCTTTCCAGTATGGAAATATTCGTAGAAATTTTATAATGAAATTAAAATCAGTTATTTATTATAAACCTAACCAAACCAATAGGGAACAAGACTAGTTCTGATGAACAAAAGTTTGGATAATCGAAACAAGTGTTTTTTGGGAATAGATCATAAAAATCTTTTTTCGATTTTTTTTTTATATTGGTGACCATCATAAAGAAGTACTAGAAGTACAGGATTTCTAATTTTTTTCTACTGTAGGAACATTACTTTCTGCTTGGAAGGACTCTATTTTGAAGCCGTAGCAAAAATTAAGTAACAAACAAAATTATAATGAAAAAGAAACAATTAGGCATTCACATATTATGACTGCGCGAGGAATCTCCGTTAGCGGACTAGCAACACTTGATGAATACATTTTGAGCGTTCTGTTAAACTAAGTCATCATTAGGATAATATATATGATAATATATATATATATATATATATATATATATATATATATATATATATATATATATATATATATATATATATATATAATATATATATAAATATATATATATATATGGAATAAATATTTCTACATATTTAGTAAAATCCTTTGTAATATGCAGAATAATACATATATTTCGGTTGATTTTCTTCATATATTTATATTGCAAGTGAATATGTATTCAGGAAATTAGTTCATAAATGTCTTCCAATGAGCAAACCACTGTGCAAGATAGTGCACATTGGTAATCTAGTGCAATACGGACAATCTTCACATTTATTCAATGAAAACAAATACCAAATAATACTTGACAATACATGATATATATATATATATATATATATATATATATATATATATATAATATAAATATATATAAATATATATATATATATATATATATATATAATATATATATATATATATATATATATATATATATATATATATATATATATATATATATATATATATATATATATATATATATATATATATATATATATATATATATATATATATACACAACACATACAAGTGTGATGCAAATCTAAAATTTTATTTACTCAAACATTTCAAATAACCATTGTGTGTGATTGAAATTGCTTTTCTTGAAAAGTAATCAATTCTGTGAGAACACTGTCAACACATAAAGTTTCTAATATTCAGGTTGATGCTTGCCCAACATAAAAAAAATTATTAAAACTAAAAAAAACTTTCAGCAGTAAAGTGCGGATTACTAAAAATAGGTGATATTATTTGTGCAGAATTTCTAAAAAAAATTTGATTTTTCTCACTTAGTTCCAGTTTGTATTATATAGATATCCTTTCCCCTAATGGAATCTCCAATCTGTACCATTGTTTCTCTATTTTGCTTATGATACACAGCACATCCTCCTGTTTTCACTCCCAATCGATTTGCTATTAGATTTGCAAGTTCTGGGTGAGAGTTTCCAGCAACTAAGACCACATCTGATGTTTTAGGAGCATCCATTTCCTTACCTTTTGGTAATCGAAAACCTCTTAAACTAAAAACAGAACCCATTGTTTGGAGAATACACAAGACAAATGGACAAATTCAAGGAATACAGATACCCACATAAAATGATAATGTTAATATTTTTCCCTTTCGTAATGTTTATCTTACCCGATATTGCTTTTTCTCAACGTTTTCCTTTATAGGTTTATAGCAAAATTCACTTACCTATTGCTACCCAGCAGCATTTAAAACAGTCTATCTTCTAGCTTGTTGAAGAGTAACTACAATAATATTAATTATATTTACTTATTTATAAACAACTACAATGGAAGAAACTTCAAACATAAAAGATTTGATAGCAAAATTTTATCAATAACCAAACCCGAACACCTACGTACCACTCAAGTTTAATTTTTAATTAACCTCTACCTGTATCCTCTACTGTAAACCAAAAACCACTAACAATGCAATACCATAGAAAAAAATTCTTCGGCCAAATACACTTGTAGATTGATGTGTGTAGTCCACAGACCACCTACCCTCGTGGTTTGTGCTAGTGGGCAGTACTAAGGCTGTATTTGTATTCGCGTTGGGCGCTGACACGCTTTAAGCGCTTACGCTTAGAAGCACAGATTATTGGCGTTCACGCAAATACTGTGCTTTAACATTATTTATTAATTATCGACGCAAAAGTAAAGTTAGCTTACGCTTAGTGTTAAGCGTTTGTGAGCTCGAGTCAACCACAGAGAACGAAGCTTATAAGCGCTTAAAGCGTGTAAGCGCCCAACGCGAATGCACCCTAAGTACTAAGTAGTAGTAGAGTAGGTAGTAGGCTAGTAGGTATCTAGAGAAAAACTTAACGCATGCGGTGCCGACTACTGCGACCTGCAGACGTGTATATGTGTCTCAAATCAACTCTTTTCTTCTGCGCATGACCAAAAATTATATCAGGTTTTTTTTATGTCAAAATCGTTTATTGCATATCATATTACATTTACAACTTTATGTTCTATGTCCTCTTCTTTGAATTCGATTATTCTTAAAACTAATAATAATGCAGGGTCCTAAGTCGTGGTCAACTTTAGAGTCGTGCAATTAAATGAATTAAATTTGAGTTTTGCCTCGAATTCGCTATTCTAATGACAGGTGAAAATAGTTATTTTCCTAACAAGGGCGGAAAGTGATACTTCCCGCACGCGTCTGCAGTGCGGGAAAGACACTTTACGCATGAGTTAGGAACATAATTTTTTCTACGACCGTATATACAAAAAAGTATACCAACCCATTTTTCAAAAATGATTTTATTCCAACAAACATAATAATATACAAAACTTTAACTAAAAACTACTAATTATTATAAATATTAATATTGAAAACACAATTTGTTGCATTCTGTAGACTAGTAAGAATTGCCGGCCCAGTGGAGTTATTTGGTTTCAACTGGAAGGTAGATGATGTCGATGAGGATGGCATCGGTTGCAGGTCGCATAAAGATGACGATGACGGTGACGACAACGGTTTTAAGCCATTTTTATAGTACAGAGAATTTTATTTGATATATTTTTCTTCTGATTCTCGGAGTCCTCTAAATAGCCCTCAGCGACAGTAGTAGACTTCCAGCCACCGAGGCGCTTTATGTTGTTTATTTCTTTGCCGAAGAACGTCTGAAACTGTGTCCTGTATAACGTTCCGGATTAGGTAGGCGTAAATATGCAGCAATCTCTGCTGCCATCTTACCAAAAGTGTTTACGCCAACGCATTGAAATGAGCATCTGCGGAGAGCGCCAGCCAGTGCAAAAATGGTACTCACTTTAATCATCAGGTATACCTCATCGGGAGCTAGCATAACCCTGGATATATCTTCTTTGGTAAAAACTTGCCTTTCTGTGCTCGAAAACCAATATTTTTTTTTGTTTAAGAAACGACGTTAGCTTATGGAAGTTTCCTATATCCAAATTTTGTTTTATTTTTACTAAACTTTATACCATCGAATAGCGGGACCATAATGTACTAGATTTCAAAACCTTACTCAGGTCTGAAAAATACGCCAGAAATACCTCTTCCTCATAAGTTTTGGCCCCTTTCTCCTTACACCATGTAACAAAATGGTCATATTGCTTTTCATACCTTATCCTGGATTTGGCAGGTAACAGCTCGGAATTAGCTTCATTTGCAGCCTTCAAAATGGTTTCGGGAAATTCTTCGTCGGATGAATCCATTAATATTATTGTATCGGATTCGGTTTAATGTGGTTTAATTTAGAAGAAGATTGTACTTATTCGGTCACTTCCAAGGCGTTTTGAACAACTTTGACGTTTTAGTAACAATTACACGCCTGGGTTGTCATAGCAATTGATATCAAACCCGGGTGGTTTGATTGTTGATTTGTGACACTCCTTTGAAGAATGTACATGGTTATATAAAAAATGACTTTATTTTATATTTTCAAAGAACTAAAAATGCTACAAAAAGCTAGAAAAGGTTTAAATTTCATTTGATGGACTATTTCGTAAATATTTATTTACCTGTAGTAACAATAGTTATAACCTCCGAAGTAAAAAACTATCTAATAAGGTCAAAATTTGCATAATTTTGACACTTTCAAAACTAAAATGCGTGCGGGAAAGTGGGTTAAAACGCACGGTCGCAGAAAAAGTAAATTTAAATATTTTCATGGTCTCGTAGCACCATCCTGGGTCGTTCATAGTTGTGTGATGAGATGGTTCGGATTTGTTGGCACGGCAGTGTATACTTCCACTGCCGTCGATTATTTTAAATCTATCATACACACAGTATTTAACTTATTGCCATGGGGACGTAAGTAACACTTACAACCCTCAAATCAGTTTCATAATGGAGTACTTGGGAAATAATAAAATATTTTACTTATTATTATATTACTTTTTTGAATAGAAAACAACAAGAATTAGTTATAGGTTACAGTCGATTCGATCATTATAGTAACAATCAAAGGGTGTATTCGCGTGGGGCGCTTACACGCTTTAAGCGCTCACGCTTAGAAACACAGGTTATTGGCGTTCGTGTTGGCCTACTAGCGCTTAGAGACGCTCACGCTTTGTCTTTGAGCATTAAAGGTGAATGTCAGATCTTTTTTTTACGCTTAGGTAGGCAAAAGCCCGATAGTTCACGCAAATATACTGTGCTTTAACATTTCCCTACAAATTTATTAATTATCGACAACGAAAGTTAGGTTAGCTTACGCTTAGTGTTAAGCGTTTGTGAGCGCGAGTCGACCACAGAGAACGAAGCTTATAAGCGCTTAAAGCGTGTAAGCGCCCAAAGCGAATGCACCCAAAATTTATCGCCACTTAGAATACTGTACAAAGATCATAACTATTTTCAGTATATTATAATATACTACTATTATATATTATGAGCAAATGATAATTTTGTTATCATTCATAGATTTACATGGTGCGTGGTTAATGAAATAGCAGCAAATAACTTGACAAATTATAAAAATTAGCGAGTCTAATAAAATTAATATTCTTTACTTCCAAAACACTTTTTGTTTCACAGAAATCTGTTGAAACAGTCTGGAATAGAATTTTAATATATGAAATAATTTGAGAATATTTCTATTTCCGGTTTTGTTTTTCCATTAATAAGCTGTATGGTTATCGAAAGTCTTCATTTGCATTTGGCCTTATTCCAGAAATAAGCCTAAAGAAAAGAGTGAAGTTATTGAATATATTGGTGAAGTATTGATTTATGTTTCAGTCAGTGATGATATACTTGGCTAGCTTTCCTGATCTCCCAAAAAAATGTGTCACTAATATTCCGATGAATGACGTATGAAAATAATCGTTTACTGAATACTATAATGAACTGGTACATTATGCACTAAGCCATAACTTTCAAAATTTTCCACAGAACTAATTTTAAATTGTAAGATTAGCCACAACATATGATATGACGTTCCAACGAAACACATGTCAAAATATGTCATTGTCATTTTGTTTCTCCTAAATTATGAAAAATGTTTTGAAAATTATTAGTTCACACTTCACAACAGCATACTATAACTTCTTCATCTTAATATTTCAATTCGTTCCTTCATTAAGTAAAGCATCCATTTAACCTAATGCTTTATATCTTCAGGTATCCGATTTTCAGAGAAACGGCCTTTCGACATTCCAGAAATTATTGCAAGGAAGTAAACTCTAACCCGCCGAAAAGAGTTGTAAGCATGCCTAAAGATCCAAAACACATAGGTGAAATAAAAAATCAGCGCCTCAAAAACAAACAGAAATTCTCTAAGTTTATTCCTGGAAAAGTTTCATTGCATGTATTAGGGACTGGAGCAAGAGGTGCACCTAGAAGTCTATATGTTTTCACAGATCAGACAAGGTATTTAATTTTGATTATATTCAACTTGATTTCACAAAAGAAGAAAGTGATGCAATATAGTGAAATATTGAATGCATTATTTATTGGCTACATTATCAGGAACAGATTATTAAACTCAATTTAAACAGTATGTAATCGAAAAATTAATTTCTCAGTTCTTAACAACAATAATTAATATTGTCTCAGTTTACAGCTATTACTAAGAAGTTAAGTATTCATCTTCAATGTAAAGAATTTCAGAGATAGTATTTATTGTATTTTTTATTTGTTGATAGTGATTTATTTTCACAGATATCTCTTCAATTGTGGAGAGGGCACACAAAGGTTAGCACATGAGTTGAAACTAAAGTTAGCAAAATTGGAGAATATTTTTATTACTTATCCAGTGTGGCAGAATATTGGTGGCTTGCCAGGAATTGCCTTGACTATGCAAGATGTTGGTGTACCGGCAGTGAATCTACATGGTCCCTCAGGACTGGTATGCAAATGTTGCTTCAAACAATAAAAGATAATTATATATATATATATATATATATATATATATATATATATATATATATATATATATATATATATATATATATATATACAGTGTAACCCATTTTTAATGGAAACACCCCTGTAAAATTTGAAGTTGTGAACCGATTGCTCCCATGTTTTTTTGAAATGTTAAGTACTAAAAGGTCTACCTTGGGACAAAACGAGAAATGTTTAATCCAATTTTCAGGGCATACTATGATATTTTTTTTAGTCGAAATTAGGGATTTTTTATTAGCGATTTTTTTATTGAAAAAATTACCACGCCACTGGATTCAGCGTGTCCTTAAATAGGTATGACCAAAATTTTATAAAAAAATATTTATTCATAACAAAGTTATGAGAACTCAAAATTTGGAAACTCACACTTAACAGTCACAAAAAAAACACCCATTATCAACAGATAGCCATAGAAATACATTTGTTTATGATTTCAAGGATAAAGTGCCATCAGATAAATACTCTACAAACCTCTCCAGCACTTCTAAATTCATATCCCGAAAGGCGTATAATTTCAATTTTCTCTCTTACGCTCAATCATTTCCTTGGCAACTAAGATTTAAATTGAAAAATCTATTAGGTCTTAGTTTTAGTTGATTTGCGTGAAAACTTGAATGTAATTCTGTTATTTTCCGTGAAAATATTTAGGCTATTTCATTGTTGAAACCATAAAAAAATATTTCCATGGCTATCTGTTGATATTGGTGTTTTTTTTGTGATTGTTATGTGTGAGTTTTCGAATTTTGAGTTCTCATAATATTGTTACGAATGAATATTTTTTTATGAAATTTTGGTCATACCTATTTAGGGGCACGCTGAATCCAGTGGCGTCGTAAATTTTTCAATAAAAAAATCACTAATAAAAAAAACCGAATTTCGACTAAGAAAAAATATCGTAGTATGCCCTGAAAATTGAAATAAACATTTCAAATTTTGTGTCAAGGTAGACCTTTTAGTACTTGACATCATTTAGAATTTCATCAATTAGAAAGCATTAAAACAAATTTAGAGAAGTACTTTACCTAATTTCATAAGTATTTACCTAAGCTGGTCTTAGAGACTGCGCATACAAAATATACATAGTCAGTAATACCAATGGAGACATAGTTCTATGGAGCAAGACCGAAAAATTAGTTATCATAGATTTTGCGTTGCCTCGGGATCAAAATCTATGTACAAAATTCGCTGAAAGTCAGGAATACCATGCTTTTCTCGGGAGTTGCTCAAAAAATTTTTATCAGTACTGTATGAAGAAAACAAATTCGCAGTATTTAAACTAAGTTACCATTTTGAATGTTCATGGACATTCAATAAAATACTATATTACTGCAATTATTATTTTTTTTCAGCAAGAAATGTTTGACGCTGCAAAGAAATTTGTGGTTTTGAAAAATTTGAAATTAAGCATAGCTGAGTCAAATCCTAAAGAAATGTATGAAGATAACATTATGAAAGTGAAGTATGTAGTACTGACTAGGCATTTGGAAATGTTGCCAGATAAATATCCTGAAGATGAACCAAGGCACGATGTAAATGTAGGAGTTAATGTCGATATTATGGTGAGTGATTTGGATGTAGTGAAGACAAATTGACAATTGATTTAAATTAAACACATTTAAATAATAACACTAGGAATATATAGAATGTTAAAATAAGATATCTCACTATGAAGTAATTAATTACTAACAACATGGATTGGCACTGAATGAACCAGTTTCTAATGTTTTTCTCAAAAATAATTGATCCCTTAATTAAATAGCGAATAAACATTGTGATAACAGTAATTTTCGTAAAAAAGTTATAACAAGCATTTTGATGAGATTTTTTCTGTATGATTTAAGGTTGACGAAGGTACAGCAACTATGAGACATAAGAGAGCAAGAAGTATTAGCTCCTACTCGTCAGATGGCAGTAATAATAATTCCACAGGTAAATCAAGGAAGAGAAGAAAACGCAAAAAGAATCGTTCCCGTTCCTTGAGTTTAGGTAACCCATCCTTCTGTTCCATAACTTCCTATCTAGAGGCACAAAATAAATAATAGGGCATTGATTGAAGGTCTTTTATATTTACTTTCAATAAAATTATATGTGATAGTTGTATAATCTCATTTATTTATTTGTAGTAGGAGTCAAAATAGATTGTGCAGGCAATTAAGAAACTATAAGTAGGTTTTTTTGAAGATTTTTATCATATTTTTCAATTATTAAATATTTTTTCTTGTAACTTTCAAACTATCTTATTAAATAGCTTTATAATATCTTAATAAATAGCATTTTAATACAATTTTTTTCATATGAATTCGATTTGGAAATCAATTCTTGGATAAGTGTACGAAAACAGAACTTGATTTTACTAAGCTCATTATCACACATCAGTTATTGCTATTGCAATTTCGGTCATAGTACCATCATTGGACAGATTGAGTTTAGAACTAAATAAAAATATTTGTCTCTTATGCAGGTTATCCCTTTCCTGGAAATTCTGTTACGTTTATTAGAGATAATGGCATTTGGAGAATATACATTAAGGTCATTGAAATAGTTTTTTAACTTGATAATTTTACAGTTCTTGAAATACTTGGTTCGAATATATGAAATATATGGGAATAAATCATGTCAAATAATTCAATCTGGTCTTTCAGCAAGATATTACCGTTACAATCATAATACAGATCGAGTTTAAAAATTTTCATGTAAACGAAATTATCTGCCTTTCGGGGGCCTACGACTCGGGTCCCTTCTATTTGTATGGTAAAGACTGAACTGAATGGTGTCTTTAGTGCTTGTAGGAAAGGTTGCCAAATGTTATATGTTTACCATTTCGAATCAATTAAAATTTTTAAAGTACGTATTTTTCGCTATAAATTTATTACTCCGATAATCCGAATTTATTGTGACCAGACCCTGTTCAGATTTTCAAAATGAACCAATAAAACCCATTAGATGCCTCGAGCACAGAAATTGGAAATAAAAAACGCATGAATATATGTATTGCTTTACTATTATTTATTTTTGTCTCACTCCTCGCCAATTCCAATTTTACTATTTTCCTTCATTAATCCAATTATCCAATTTGTAAAATTAAGTATTGTATCAATTTGTATATTGGTATTTCTTTAATTGAAATATCTACTTTGAAAGTTGATGTTTCATATTAAAGTGCTGATTTCGTCATATATATTTTGTTCCTCATATTATTATTTTATGATAACATAATACGCTTATTGCACACTACGCTACCTGGATGTGCTTTATCAAGTGATTGTAGTATCACCTTCAATAAAATTAACTGAATACTTTTAATATAACTGAGTTTTCAAAAATCATAAAAAAATTGTTTTTGATATCAATTTTATTTTTGAGAACTGTTTATTTTTTCACTTTCAATAGATTTATTGCAAATGCGATAATGCTTTCCAATACATGCATGGAATGAAAAAATTAATGCTATTTATCAATAAAAACATTCACTACAAATTTGTTTTAGAATCCACTTCAAATTCCTCGCCAATCAGACCAAGTATTTTCAGTAATGACTTTTGTGTTACAAAAGAAAATGGCATAGCCATGAGTTATATTTGTCAATTACAACCCAGACCTGGCGCTCTCTGTTTAAATAAATGTGTGGAACTCGGAGTTCCACCTGGCCCATTGCTTGGAAAATTGAAATCTGGAGAAGATATCATGTTACAAAATGGTAAAATAATCACTTCAGATCAAGTGTGTGAACCAGATGATCCTGGTCCAATTTTTATTGGTGAGTAAAATTTTTTAAATCTAGTATATATACCTATCTTATTTTCAAAAATATAAAATTGAATCAAATAACTGATCTCGAAATATTCAGGTTAGATAATTAGGTATTTATAAATGGCATTGAGAAAACTTATTTATTTAAATTTTCAAACTAAACACGTCAAAATTTCATTATTAGTAAATTACTTGACAATTATTCGGGTTGCTAGCCCATTACCAAAAGTTTTTTTAAAACTTTTATTCTAATTACATATATCATGAAATTTTGACAAGTGTTTAATTTGAAAATACTTATTTCTCAATCAATAATATTAAAGAAAATTTATTATTAGTATTATTTTAAATAGTTTGCTTTTATTGATTGAAAGATCACAGTTATTGAACATTTTTATTAAGAACTTTTTTGGGGTAAATATTTTATCTCACAGCAGAAAGGTACTTCAGTTATTATAAATTACGTCTTTTTCAGTGGTTGATTGTCCTACAGAAGAATATATTTCATCTCTAGTTTCTAATAAAGAATTCAGGAAATATCAAAAGTTTGCATCAGATGACTCTAATGCTGCTTCAGTAGTAGTTCATTTCTCTCCAAAACGAGTTCTGGATGATGCAAGGTACAAATCTATTCAATACTAAATTTTAGTCATATTATTAGAGTAACACATGTTTGATTTTAACGGTTATTATATTTCACTCTATGCCGCTGCGTTTTACCACATATTATATAGGTAACTCTAGTGAAAAACATAAATTCTTTCACATTATAATTTATATATCCCTTACTGTACGAACAATTCTTAAGGCCAATTTTTAAACAACAATAAATCAAAAACTGATAATTTCTCAAAATCGGGTATCTATAAATTATCATGCGGTGATTGTAACAAAACGTATATAGTTAGAACACATAGAAATTTCGGAAAAAGAATTAAAGAACATGAACTCTGCTTCGTGAACAATAAGAGATATTCTAATTATTCCAATCATTTGCTAGATATGGATCATTCATTTAATAAAGATTTCTATATTTTACATAGAGAGAATAGAGGATTAAAATTAAACTTATGAGAAGCCCGGCCTAGATATCAACAGGTTTAAAAATTCTGATCTATTACTGAACGAACAAATTGACATATCATTCTCCACTCCTGGATATATTTAATACATGTAGTTTGAGCAAGTTTTCTGGAAGGATTCAAAGAGGATACGATAATTCTCACACAATGTCGACCAATCACAACTATAGGCTTTCGGGTAAAATCGAGTGAATTCGTTGGACCGTTTGTCACTAGTCGTGGACGGAAAGTTTGTTTTGGTTTTAATTTATTTTGCTCGCGTATTGTTTTTAAGATGGGTTCGGTTACTGAAGTTAATTTTAAAAATTTCAATGGTGACTTAGTGGAATATTTGTTATCCCATAACTTTAGTGCACTAAGTTATGACGATAAGTTTCAATAGCAACATTGACCTACCCCGGAATTAAACAATTTGGTGCAGCGTAACAAACAACAGAATCGCGGTTTTAATATCAGAAATTATGAGAGACATCCTTGGCTAACCGGATCACAGGTAAAAATAAATTATTTTGTTGGCAGTGTTTACTTTTTACTAGGGAAAATCTCTCTGTTTGGCATTTGCATCTATGCAGGAATTATAAAAAATAGATGAATTTATTTAAATTTTTTTGTTTAGGTCTAAATGTATATTTTATTATTTTATTTTGTTGTTATTTTATTGAGTTTTGTTTGACCTTTATGACAAGAATTTTATGAATTTTATTTTAATCTATTTTTGGGAGGGGCCTATTTTATTTTTGTCAAGATAAAACTCACCTCCCCGTTGGTTCTTGCTGGGCAACAATTGATTAATTCCTCGAATAGATACATATTTTGTGAAAAAAAAAATTTGATGAATATATGAATTGATTAATTGGCTGAGAAGAGTTTTTGTGAATATTGTAAATAGGAGTTGTAGGTCTCAAGGTAGACACTCGAAAGTGAAAACAATATGGTGTATTTTTTAACACCTCTTGTAGCCTCCTTAAACCAGCACCTCACGAGCCGCCACTGAATATATATATATATATATATATATATATATATATATATATATATATATATATATATCAATTTGAATATATATATATATATATATATATATATATATATATATATATATATATATATATATATATATATATGTATATATAAATATATATATGCCTGTAACAATATATAAATGGGCTCTGAGTTATATTTCATTTCAGGTATCAGTCTTGGATGGATTTATTTCTACCCAGTACACAACATTTAATACTCAATGAAACCAACAATTGCATGGGCAGTATGTCTGTGCATAGAATACAACATAAATTGAATTTGATTCATCCAGAAATATTTCCTCTGTTGAGAGAAAGTAGAACAGAATTACAAGACCAAGTAAACAGTTCATGTTTTTGAAATTTGTTAGATATGAGAAATAGATTTTTTTGTTGTAGAAAGAACCAATTGAAGATAAATCAGTAAAAAATGGGAGCGACGGGCGACTCAATGAAATTTACGCAAATACACTGTGTACCATACATTTGAGACCTAAAAAAGGTTTGGACAGGTAAGAAGCTAACATTAGCCCATGAAATTCTTACATAAAAATTACTCAATGAAAAAGTCGTAGGTGTTTACAATATAGCTCCAATTACTTTTATGAGTACCTTTTAAGGTATACGCGCACTTATCGGAAGCGTCGCGAAGAAAGTTGTGGATTCTTTGCCCGAGAAGTTTACATTAGTTTCAATGGCAGCCCGCGTACTACGGTGCGTACTACAATGCTCTTCGGACCAACTAGGAGTGATTTCTCTTGACGCTTCGCCTCAATGCGCGGTGACAGGCGTCGAGAAGATTCAAATATTTTTTGATTCTTGCCTTATTTTTCAGTTTGTAGTTCAAAAACCTTTTCCTCTGACATACAGAAATATTTGAAAATTCTTCATCTTGTATAAGATCATTAAAGAAACGATGAAATGAACCGTAAGTGTCTCTATTTTGATTTATTTTAGGAACCCACCATTTCTTCTTGTTTTTTCTTCTTCCATAGTGACAATTAAACTTAATACAAGAAGATCAACTGATCATCGTACAAGAGAACGTACTGCGTTCTTTCAAATGCTGAAATAAATCAAATTCTCGCCGAGCCGTTCGAGAAGTGACGCGACGCTTCTGCCAAGTGCGCGGACATCATCTAAATGACGCTTCGTCTCGCGACGCTTCCGATAAGTGCGCGTGAACCTTTAAATGTTTCTGTACCGCGTAGTTTGAAATGGAATACTTATGCGAGAAAAGTTTGATAGATCTTGAATGTTCATATTGTCTAATGAAGTTTTACTGTTTCAATTTAAATTGTATTTTTAATTGTAATAATTTTAATTCTGAAAGCTGTTATTGATGTTTTGATAGGTTTTTTAAACCATCTTCAACATATTGTTTGAGGGTTATAATAATGTGTTGTGTATGTATACATGTATAACTTAAATTAGCACTCTTTTAGATCTGATGAGGTAAAGCTCAAACCAAAGGAATATATACAAGAAACGTTGAATATGGAAGGATTTTCAATGGCATTACACGACCTGCAACGAAAACTTCATGCTCAGAAATCTGATGTAGTTCCTACTGAGTACCCTAAAGTTTTATTCTTAGGTACTGGCTCATGTATACCCAATAAGACAAGGAATACAAGTGGAATTTTACTGCAAAGTAGGTAAGTTTTTCATGAAATTTCTATGTAATTCATTATACAATGTGAAAAAACTTTCATTTTAGTGAAGATCAAAAAATATTACTTGACTGCGGGGAAGGAACATATGGACAGATAGTTAGATTTTTTGGGAAACAAAAAAGTGATGAAATCTTAGCAAATCTCAACATCATATATGTATCTCATATGCATGCTGATCATCATATAGGTATAATAGGTATATTGCAAGGTCGTCGAAGGGCATTGAGAAATTTGAATCGAAAGCATAAACCTGTGATATTGTTAGCGCCTATTCAGCTATATATATGGTTATCGTTTTACAATAAGTACTTTGAATGGATAAAACATGAGTTTGAGTTTATATCTAATGCTGATTTGGTAAGCACATTTTTATGTAATCTTTTTTCTATATATAAATATTTTACACAGGACAATTTTGGTCTGTTTCATGAATGAATACAAAATACAATATCTATTTGTATGAAAACATATAATATGATTGTTTTTAAGCATGTAAGAATTAAATCTGGTCGTACAAGTATCTGCTGTTACACTGCAAATATTATAACTGTACATACTAGAGAATATGTTATGGAAAATATAAAAAATTATGCTCACTTTTTGTCTACACAAAGCATCTTGCAGTAGTACCCTGTCTTGGGACTTCTTTGGTGGTTTGTTGTTTACAAACTAATTACCTCGAGTAATTGAAAAAGTTGTACACATTACAAATGACATGTTCTGTGTTTTCTACAAATAAGCCTGTGCAATTGAAAATGAGGAACAACACACTAGTAATTAATTTAATCTGAATGCATAAAAGCATTTATTAATCAAACAAACACTGGATTTATTCATTAACAACCAAATCATATGGGGTCTAGAGGAAAGAGATATATGAGCAGCATTTACATACACACAAAAAATGTAAAATATTTAATTGATGCGGATTTGATTGAGGTACTATTATTTCTTAGAAGTTTGATATTGAAGAAACTAAAACTAGGGTTAAATAATAGATTGCTTATGATGATAAATTATTCATAAGGGAAGTTTTTAGATTACAGTGTGTGAAAAAAAAATTGACATTTTATATTTTTTTTAACAATAGAGACAATCGATTTTTCTTTGAAATTTTATAAACTAATCACTATATATATATATATATATATATATATATATATATTTTTATATATATATATATATATATATATATATATATATATATATATATATATATATATATATATATATATATATATATATATATATATATATATATATATATATATATATATATATATATATATATATATATATATATATATATTTTTATATATATATATATATATATATATATATATATATATATATATATATATATATATATATATATATTTATATTATTTATTCGAATTGTTGTTGCCTGTGAACTATTTCTAATCTCTTGATAATTATTATTAGCAACAACAGGCTTGTTGAATCTTAAAAAACTTGAGAAAAAAGTTTTGATAAAGACACGAATGTAGTGGGGAAACATCAACTTTTAAAAAAAAAAAAGTTTTTTAATATTCAAAAAGTCTGTTATTACTAATAATTATCAAGAGATTATATATTTATATATATATATATATATATATATATATATATATATATATATATATATATATATATATATATATATATATATATATATATATATATATATATATATATATATATATATATATATATATATATATATATTATATATATATATATATATATATATTTATATATTTATATATATATATATATATATATATATTTATATATATATTTATATATATATATATATATATGTATATATATATATATATATATATATATATATATATATATATATATATATATATATATATATATATATATATATATATATATATATATATATATATATATATATATATATATATTATATATACCATTTCTTTACTGATGAATATAACGTAATTCCATGATTCTACGTAATAACTCATTTTTTTTTTTCAGTTACATACAGACCATCGCCTGAATAACATAAGCTATAATAAAATAACTGGAAATTTGAATATGAAAGAGGTCAAGACTTGTTTTGTGAAACATTGTCCTAACGCCTTTGGTGTTGCCCTTACTTTTGCTGATAACTCAAAAATAACATATTCAGGTGACACGATGCCATGTATGGAACTCGTAACTATAGGTGAGAATTTCTCTACTGAAAATATCTTAGCATATTTAATGCTTCCTAACATAAGACATGGAAAAATTTTCATTTGTATTTATAAAAATGAAAACGTTTTTCTTGTAATTTCTATTGGTTTTTGTCTATGCATAAGATAAAAATAGTGTTCAAGTTATTGTTAGGTTAAACGCACACTTATCCGCACCGAACGGATCGAAGTCAAGGAGGCCTCGCACACATGTATTTATAAAAATGAAAACGTTTTTCTTGTAATTTCTATTGGTTTTTGTCTATGCATAAGATAAAAATAGTGTTCAAGTTATTGTTAGGTTAAACGCACACTTATCCGCACCGAACGGATCGAAGTCAAGGAGGCCTCGCACACATGTATTTATAAAAATGAAAACGTTTTTCTTGTAATTTCTATTGGTTTTTGTCTATGCATAAGATAAAAATAGTGTTCAAGTTATTATTAGGTTAAACGCACACTTATCCGCACCGAACGGATCGAAGTCAATGAGGCCTCGCACACATATCCGCACCCAAAGAATCGACGCTCAGTCGTACGAAACTGTTAGAATGACAGCGCATCGGGCAAGTCGACCGCATCACCCTCGCCGCCGTCATCCGCATTCATCTAGGAATTCTGGGGTTCTTCCAGATTCGGAAGATTCGATGCGGGCAGGTATGCGAGGTTTTATAAGAATTCATATGAAGAATTTTAAAATTAGTTCCGTCCGGCTCGTTCGGCGCGTTCGGTGCGGATAAGTGTGAGTTTACCCCATGGTTTACCCTTAGAATGAACGTATAGAACGTATAGAACCGAATTCTCAGAAAATATAATAATAAATCAACTGTTTCAGTTTATATATATATATATATATATATATATATATATATATATATATATATATATATATATATATATATATATATCTATATATATATATATTTATATATATATATATATATATATATATATATATATATTTATATATATATAACTTTTGGTGAATCTCAAGAAACTCGATTTTATTAAAAAGTTGACGTTCGCCACGAATGTCGTGGCGAAACGTCAACTTTTTGATAAAATCGATTTTTTTGAGATTCACCAAGCCTGTTATTGCTAATAATTATCAAAAAGTTAAAAATAGTTCACAGGCAACAACAATTCAAATATATATATATATATATATATATATATATATATATATATATATATATATATATATATATATATATATATATATATATATATATATATATTATACAGGGTGGACCACCAGGAACTGCATAGATAGATATCTCAGAAACTAAATTTAGGAAAAATTTCAGGGCCTACTCAGCTAATCTATTTTTATCTTTTATCTATTGGGCATTTCCGGTTATACCGTAAATAGTCCCTAAGTCGCTTATTTTAAATAGGACACCTTATATATTAAGTTTTTGAATTCTACTCAAGATTCTAGGCAGATTTTATGCTTAGGTATAGTACATGATGCATAATATTTGCCTAGAATCTTGAGTAGAATTAAAAAATGAAATGATATATAGGCTGTCTTATTTAAAATAATCGACTTAGGTTCTATTTCCGTTATAACCGGAAATGACAAATAAATGAAAGTATTTCAGCTGAATAGGCCCCAAGACATCTAGCCAGTTTCCAAAATTTAAATTTTTTTCCACATTCAGTTTCTAAGATATCGATCGATGCAGTTCCTGGTGGTCCACACTGTATAATATATAAATATTATTCGGGTACATTTTGGCATCTTCAATGGCCACCATCAGACTAAATGAGCTGAAATTTGGTATCTGAGGTTGCTCTTGGGGCAGGAAGGAACTTTCAAAATTTTGTCATCTTCAAAGTTTGGGCAAGGGAATGGCGGAAAGGTGCATGAGCAGAAATATCTCATACCGGAGTCAAAATAAGTTCAAATTAATTATGAACAACATATCCAGAATTCAGCCTTCTGGGGGCATGGGGCTAAAATGAAATGGCTTTTGATGAGTTTTGAACCCCCAAACAACCTTTAAATTGAGATTGAGGGTTGAAAATTTGTACGCGGTTTAAGTTGATGCTTAGCAAGTGTCTTTTGGCGGTATAAACATTTGTAGGGATTTCTTCTTTCTCTGAGGTTGATAATATTATATGTCTACCAGGTATGGACAGTGATTTATTAATTCATGAGGCAACAATGGAAGACGACTTGAAAGATGAAGCAGTTATAAAGATGCACTCTACCACTACACAAGCAATTGAGATAGGGAAAAAAATGTGTGCCAAATACATCCTATTGACACATTTTAGTCAGAGATACGCAAAATTGCCTAGGTTTAATGAGAATTTTGCAGCTAATGTAGGCATTTCATTTGACAATATGCAGGTATGTCTTATTAATATTTTCAGTGCAATTATATTCCTTGTTTCATTATTAGTTCTTAAAACGAATAAGTATTTACATGAATTATAATCACTTTATTTATTATTATATTTTAGCATTTGATTATATGAAATATATTAATAAATTTTCTAGAATGTTTCAGTTTGTGAAGTACCAAACAATAATTATTTTTATAATATGACAATCTTAAACTCTTATTAAAACATTTTTTTTCATTGTGTGACACTTTTATATCTGAAAATATATATTATGAACATATTAACCCACAAATGTGGTTAGTTCTTATATTTTTTTTCCAGGTACGATTGGATGATTTGCCGCTATTACCACAATTCAATCCGGTTCTAAAGCTTATGTTTGAAGAGCATTATGATGAAATGGAACAGAAAGCTATAAAGCGTCAGCTTAGAATTGAAAAAGAATATGAACATAACGAAAAACAAAAATTTCAAAGAGTCCAATAAATAAATTTTAAATAATTTCTTTGAGTTTTATTAAAAGCAGTTTCAATTGAATGTAAATTTGTGTTGTTTTCCTAAGTACATCAAATTCGAATTAGCCTATCCCATGAATTTTTGTGGTTCTGGTTATATCTCAGATGTAATAAATATCTTGTTGCTTACTGCTGAAGTAATCATTGGTGTAATAATTTCAAATTATAGATTCTGCTGGAGATAAAATTAGAAAAACCTGTGCGGTGGAGACACCCTACGCTTTTCCATACTCTTTTTTTTGACGCTGATCATATAATTTCATTATTGTCTTTCTGTAATATATGTAAATAGTAAGCACTCGAATCATATGTACATTAATCATTTATGTAAACAGTAAATACTTGTATCGAGCTATACAATTTTCTGGTCCAATCGTCGTCGGTTTTTTTTTTGAAATTCACATATGCTATAGAATCCCGTTACTGTATATATCTAATACCAATAGTAGTACTAGATATATGGCGAAATTGTTCGCCAATGGGATCAAATATTAAGTAAAGATATATATTCGGGATCTTTGGAATAAAAACTGATTTCATGGTCCCCTACTTTTACTTATTGGACTTAGCTACTATTAGTGAAGTTCATAACGTTAGCCATAATTTCATATGAATTATATATTATGAAACAGTCATTAATAATAGTTATGTTCTTATTGTTTTAACAGGCTCTTGCACCGTTTTATGATAAAACGTCGTTCGTTTAACTAAACTTGGTTTAAGACGGCTTAAATGCCGTTTATATTTTGGTGCAAAGGCTCTTGCACCGTATATTATCAAACTAAGGATGTATTCAAGTTGAGCGCTTACACGCTTTAAGCGCTCATAAGCTTCGTTTTCTGTGGTCAACTCGCGCTCACAAACGTAGGGAAATGTCAAAGTACGGTATTTGCTTGAACTATCGTCTAAGAAAATCTGAGATTCACCATGTTGAAATAACTAATGCCCAAAGTCAAAGCGTAAGGCTGGCTTCAGACTAGGCGGAACGCGGAAATGTCAAATCTGAATTTTAGACCAATCGAAACGTTCGTAACGATTCCCAAGGTCATTCCGCCTTAAATTGTTGAAATTTAGTCAACTTTTGAAGGCGGAATTTGACATTTCCGCGTTCCGCCTAGTCTGAAGCCAGCCTAAGCGTCTCTTAGCGCTAGAAGGCCAACACGAACGCCAATAATCTGTGCTTCTAAGCAAGCGTGAGCGCTTAAAGCGTGTAAGCGCCCAACGCGAATGCACCCTTAATGATAAACCGAGTTTAATTTGACATTTTCGCTTGCACCAAAATATAAACGGCGTTTATGCCGTCTTAAATCCCGCAAAAACCATTTTTACTTAAACGACGTTTTATAATAAAACGATGCAAGAGCCTGAAGTTTGGTGTATTTTTGATTAACATTTATTTTTAATTTTTTTAGGGTTGGTAGTTATAACATGACAGTGCCAAGTTTGGCAGTTTACACTTTGACATATGACATTGACAAATAGAAGCTCGGGGGGTGGAAGGTCTCGTGTCTAGTGAGTGTTTTAAATTTGAGTTCTAGGATCTGACAGTAGTGGTCTCATGACTTTAATCAATTCATTGCAATTTAGTTTCAATGTGGTTGGGTCAGTCCCTCACAACAGTTTTCGAAATGTATGAGTTTTGAGGGAATTATTTATAGTAGTGTTTGTGCGTATAATGCATTCTTTGTGGTTAACTGGTAGGTTACTTTCTCGTGCTATCTGGAATGGATTCGCGAATATTTCCAGTGCTGCGGATCCGAACGTTCATCGAAAATCTGACCCTTATTTAGTTTCTGCTGTATGTGGCTTTGCAAAGGATAGAAAAATCCAAAGACTGATAAAAGGACAATTTGGAGATGATGCATGGTTTACTACTAGGTATAAATCCGCGGATGTTTTGGGTGAGTGTGACATAACCTTTGTCCAATGACGCCTAATGGAAATATTTACCTAAATATTATAATTATGGTTCGATTAGAGCTAATACTAGAATTTACCAGATCCATCTTGTTTGGGTTTATTTCCTTTACATTGCAGATTCTGCATTGTTACAACTTGAAAGTGTTCGGTTGTGACAACAGAAAAGGATCAATATTATAACTTACTGTAACTTTACTTTCTGAAAATGTAATATCTGCATGCTTCATCACTAGTGTTTGCTTGGAATTAAACCCTTGAGTATCTTATTTCATTACTTATTTTAAGTAGGCAGTTCCGAGGGCAGTTCTAAAACTTTTTTCAGCATTAAACCAAGTATGCTAACATAAATAAGATCCAGGCATTAAGGATCTCAAATCTATCAATTGAATTGTTCAATTACTTACGCAATTATTAAATCTTAGTATTAAGTGTATATACTTACTGTAATTGCTAGCAAAATTGCTAAATAAAGCTTACTTACTACTACTACCATATGTGCAAGTAAACAAATTATCTTCATTTTAAATTTTTGGTAGTGTAGAGTACCATATTATTATACTTAATAAAATTTGTTTCAAAATATTGCAATGAAATCTAAATAAATTGTTATGCAGTTGTTCGGATATTCTTATGTGCTTTAGATTCCCTCTAAAACATCTGCTCAATTTCTTCCGTAATACATTTGCTGTATCATTCATTTCATATTTATTATAAATAATGCCATAGTGACTTCGTAGTTGTATTGTTTGGCAAAACATTATGTACCATTTTCATTGAAGCATCTCTGAGAAAATATTTTCTCAAGTTATTTATTTTAATAGAAAGTTTCATATATTTCCTTATATACCTATATAATATCTTAATTCTGTATAGATGTGATAAAACTGAGAAAATAATTGTGTATTTCTTTCCATTTTAAAGTACCTAAAGGATTGTCGAAGTTATTTAGGTGTTATAAAACTTGGAAAAGAATTATTTATTTGTTTCTACTTTCGAAGTGAAGATTTAAAAAAGTTATTGTGGTCAGTCAGAAGTAATGTAAACAAACTAATTCTTAAATATCCTGTTGACCATTAGAAATATTTTGAAAAAAAGAATACATTATGCCTAAATATATACACTGCAGATTGGATTAAATGTTAGTTCATCAGTATTTCTATTCATCAAGGTCTTTACAGAAATATGATAATATATATTATGTTTGACACCTAATTTTATTTCATATTTCTCTTGTACAAATTTGGATAATGTTTGTTTAAGTATTAACCCTTGAACAGAAAAGGTGTTCATAGGGAAATTCGAATTTTAGGTGCAGATTCATTTTTTCCTGTCCATTATTTCAACTGTGTTGTGCATTTTAGGAGTGTACTGGAATATCCAAAATTCATCTAGTTATTAGTCAACTACTTCAAGATTTGATTAATCAGCTCAAGAATGAGTTGTTCATTCTAATGCAGTATTGAGAGATGCATGGTCCTCTTTTATGCTCAAATCTTCAGATAATTTGTAGAAACACTTTTCTTGGAGATGTCGTACTATCTATAACCTGAATTTGATAGTTGTGCATTTTAGGTCAAACGAAACTGTAATCATCAACCAAGCTTTGCATTAAAATTCAGCTGCCTGAAATGTCATACAATTGATGATGCAGGGTCCCCCTCAACATATTTGATTCACTTTGTGTAGACATAAGTATTGCTTTTTTAATGCAAGAATTCAATGACTGCTCAATACCTGATTTTTTAATGTTTAAATTATGACTTAAACAAATATTGACTTAAACAAATGACTGTTATACCACAATTGAATATATAATGTGGCTCAAATTGTTAAGGGTATCCTTCAACACAGTTGCATGTTTATTTATATATTTTAACAAAGCATTTCAATTTTTTTCCATTGTTGAATGAAGTAATACAAAAACTATCTGGAAGGTTTATTATACTTGACATGGTTGGTGTTTTATTGAAAATGCTCTGAACATTTCGCAATACTGTAAACGTGGATTAATTTTTACAGTTTTAGCAGCAAAGATGAAGGTGTAAGTCATTGCAATGTTTTACTCAGCTGAATCTTCAAATGTTATATCTTTATATGAGAGTTTATCATTATTAAGTTTTTAGAGCAAATTTATTTTGAAGCTGATAAAATTTTGCTGATCAATTTACCTTTGCCTAACTGTTTGTTAAGATGGTTGATATGAAACCACTCACATTTCCTAGAAATGTTTCTAGTCCGCATATATCTTGTACTTTAGTGTACCTATATGAGATCTGATTTTTGTTGAATTTTTGTAGGCGTAGCAGATGGCGTGGGCGGTTGGCGGGCTTATGGGATAGACCCTGGTGAATTTTCCATGCATTTAATGAAGACCTGTGAAAGACTCATTAAGCTTGGCAGATTTGCTCCATCGAATCCATCTGAATTACTGGCTAGAAGTTACTACGAACTTTTGCATCACAAAAAATCTGTTTTAGGTGAGCTCCATATAATCACATTTCTATGATTAAAATTATATTCGTGAACATATCCTACAAACTCTCCCTATGTTTCTTATTATCTATTTCCATATCTTCTCAGTATGTTCAGTCTTTGACTTTAGTTACTTAGTGCATTTGTTTTCTACCGAATGTTCATAATTTATATCCTCTCATTGTCGAGTAAACGTCATTTGATTTTCCTGAGTTATTTCATTTTGACTCACTAATCCATTAAGTATAGTCAAAAGTTAAAAAATGCTTTTATTATAAAAAAAAAACATACAAAGTTATTAACATACAAATAGAAAAAATACAATAAAGTAAGTTTGTCTCAGCATCCAAAAAATAACATAAAATCAATAAAAATAACAACTAGGCAACAAAAGTTAAACATAAAGTAATTGAGCATTATAATTTTTACCTACAGCACAGTGCAAGAAAATGCAGACATTTTGTCTCAATAATAGTGAAACATTTCTTAAATACTGCCATTGTCCTAGACAATTTGATATTACATGGTAACCTATTATATATATTATTGGATAACGTGATATTTTACTTTCAATAACAATGTAATTTCGAATGAATACATGACTAGATGCCACACGTTCCAAGCCTCAGTTCGAGTCAAAATTGGCCACTTCGTTTATAAACAAATTATATTTGATTGTAATTCTCAAATTTTTATCGATAGGTCAAGAAAATTGTAAATTGACTATCCTGACATATCATTGAAATATTTCGTGTGATTCGAAATTTATTCGTTGTTTCTCATCTTGTGTTTACAAATTTTTGATAAAGAGTTGAGGTGAATAGAAGATCAGCCTCAGAAGTACGCTATCTGAACTATAGATGGCGATTGATCGAAAAAGTTACCATAGTGGAAACTAACAACCTTATATAGCTTAAGTTAAAAGAAAAAATTATGATAGAATACTGTTATTCGAGGGGCCTCAGTCAAAATCAGACCTAAGCTGGATTCTACTCTGATGGAGCCTACTCTCTCAATTATAACAATAAAATGTTGGGTGGCAGAGATTATGGTAGAACAAAGTGGTGAAGACATGGTGAAGAAAATCCAACAGGGATTACAGTCAACTGAAAGTCTTATCCGTCATGGCAGATAGTACCGTACATTGCATATTAATTGAACATGTGAGCATTAGAAAGCTATTCATAAGATGGGTGCCGAGCTTGCTTGTAATGGAATAGCAGCGTCGTCAGACGAGGGTTAGTCGATTTTTCACAGCATTGTTTATGGATTGACTCATAACCAGAAGATAATCGTCCTCAAAGAGGCGTGGTTCCATCTGTTGGCATATTGTTTAATTTTATCATCGATTATATCCAGCGGTTCGTATCACACCAAATGTGCTGAATTATTTAATCTGGGATTGTTTTCGTTGCAGAACGAAACTATCAATATTTGGTTAGATTTTTTCAACCGCAGCAATTTTTACGTAGATAGGTATTTCTTGTTTTTTGATGGTTTTTGAAGAATTGCCGAACTCTACAGCTTCTGCAGATTGAGTTAGAGGGTTGAAGTTTGTTACGTACATTGAGTTTATGTTAACTTAAGATCCTTTTTTGGATTCAACTCTTTCTCAATCGCGCTGCATTTCGTTGTGACTATTCCGTTCAAATTGAATCTCGATCTGTTTCGCTATCAGTACGCGATGCACTTCGCGAATTTTTTTTTTACGTTAGAGGTTTGAAATTTGGTATGTAGATTGAGTTGATGTTGAGGTGTATTTCTTCGTACCTTTTTCCTTAACCACGATGCACTTCGCGCATTTTTTTCCAGTAAAATAAATTATTTTCTACTTTTTAATTCTGTTCGCTTTTTGAGCGTGATTTTTTAAGATGTAATTCAATCCGTTAGAATCGTATCTCGACGCGATGCATTTTGCGCGAAAAATACGACTTTAGTGATGGAGCTCTGAGCTGCTCACGAGTTTTTTTTCGGGGAAACTACTATTAAAAACTGACAGATTATAAAAAGTCTTTATGGAATTATTAATTCTTTGAAGTGTAGGCCAAGTGGTGCGGTATATCTCTAAAAATATCGGGAAAATGCAAATCTTATTAATAGAAACGTACCTCGTGAGTTACCAGCACGAGATCCGTTATGTTTTTGTCTCGCTTGGAAGCCACTCACATGACTTGCCTACATGCATTTATTTTATAATTCCATTACAGTCAGTTTTAATTGAAAGGTGTACGTCTTGGAATTCAGCGACTGAATAAAATGAGGCCCGACATCGGCGACACGTACGAACGCTTAGAATTTCACAAATAAATCCGATACGTAACAATTTCACAGTTGATATTGTCACGCATGAACATTTTACTTAATCTCGTTCAAAAGCGAAGAGTTTTCTTTGTTAATACAATACCATCACGATAGTCCGGGAGCCAGGTAAAAATTTGGCCAATTATTTCTTCTCGAACGATAATTGCTGAGACGCATCAGGAAATAGAATCATTAAGCCTCGTGAACATCAGATGCGGTTTCGTGGATGGGATAAGCGCAAAATTCTAATGAAAGTTATATGATTTGTTGATTTATTTTAAAATGTCTAAACCATTGATTCCCAAAGTGGTCCAGGTGGACCCCCAGGGGTCCACGGGAGACTCAACGGGGGTCTATGTTCGCGTGACAAAAAAGGGGGTTCACAATTCGTAAGCCGGGGTCCACGAAAATTTATTTGGTTTCGATAGTGAAGAACTAAAATATTGGCTTCACTTCACCTATCAGTGTGGGCAGACTCACAGCACAATCAATTAATAAATTAACCAAGCAATTCTCCCTTTTTTTCGAAGATGCTAATTCGTGCAACTCAGCCGCAAAGTAAATTTCCAGAGTTAGATCTAATCTTTACATTTTTGTCGAGTTTTGAGAATATGGTAGAAATGTAGCTGCGAGGGGTCCATCGAAACCAGAAAAATTTTTGAAGTGGCCTATGAGAAAAAAAAAGTTTGGGAACCACTGGTCTAAACGAGACATCAAAGAACGAATAAAGTAAGGAAAACACAGAACAGAGAGCTGAGCGCAGCGCACAAAACAAAATTGTGTATATTGCTTGATTATTTTTTATTTTTCACTTGTATATTATTTTTTGATTTTACCTTAGATACGGTTGCTATAAATACACTTCTTATGCCCTAGGGCGTTATGAGCGGGCATTATGGATCATAACGTCCGCTCATTATACGAGGAGAAATGAAGCAACTTCCATTGATTAAATACTTCATAATCCTTGTCGTATACGACTCTGGATTTCTCCGGCAATTGATTATTCGCAGCTTTGACTGCATTTTCTATGATATTCTTGGGAAAATTAATTTTCATTTCTATTATTTCTATAAGACTAGACAAAGAAAGCAGCAATGACATTCACAAAATATCAACAAATGGCATGCCTACTATGAGAAGGAAAATGGAAAGTATATAGGAGCAACATTCATCCCCCGGGCCAAATGTTTTCCTTCGGGCGTTAGGATCTATATAACGCACTTGACACATAAATAACTATTTCGTATGATTTTCAACCAATCAGAACGATCAATTTAGTTAAGTTACTTTGTATAATTTCGATTATATAACTCATGTATGAATAAGCCTATAGAATCCGTGAATTTTATATAACTACTGCGTATTGATAAGTGAATATACCCTTGACGACTTGATATAATCGTTTTGGTGTTTCTCCTCGTGTCAAAATGTGAATGTTTTCTCATATTGACGGTGTTTTGACGTTTGTCAAAAAAAATTAATATTTTTCATTCGTTATGTAATCGTAACGAATACCACTCGAGCAATCGAAAATAATCGATTATACTGACCTTGTCACTCTACGTATTTTCTTAAAACACCACTCGAGCTGCGCTCTCGTGGTGTTTCGCAAAATACGTCTCGTGGCTCGGAAGTATAATCGATTATTTTCGATGCTCTTGTGATATTATAACTGATTATTTTTTTCGTATAATTTTCAACCAATCAGAACGATCAATTTAGTTAAGTTAACTTGTATAATTTCGATAATACCTGATTATACATAGCTTTACCAATCGAAAACTAACAGGACCGTCAAATTTTGACGTTTATCAATAACTGTTCAGAAATGAGTCGATTCGAAGATTTTTACTTAATATACTCAACAAATAATGTATCAAATACAATACGTACTTCAAAATAAATACGGTTGGTTATACATCTCAAACTTCCTGCATAATTACAAATCGTGTCAGTTTGACAGAATAATCCTCCCTCTTCGCGGTCGGATTATTTAAACTGTCAAACTGACACTCTTTGTAATTATGCAACAAGTTATCTACGTATAACCTGATTATTTTGAAGTACTTATAGTATTACTATTCCTAATTATTTTTTCGTATGATTTTCAACCAATCAGACCGATCAATTTAGTTAATTTACCTTGTATAATTTCGATAATACCTGATTATAAATAGAGTAACTCTACCAATCGGAAACTAACAGGGCCGTCAAATTTTGACATTTATCGATAACTGTTCAAAAATGAGTCGATTCGGAGATTTTACTTAATTTATTCAATAAATAATCGTATCAAATACAATACGTACTTCAAAATAAATACGGTTATACATCTCAAACTTCCTGCATAATTACAATTCGTGTCAGTTTGACAGAATAATCCTCCCTCTTCGTGGTCGGATTATTTAGATTGTCAAACTGACATTCTTTCTAATTATGCAACAAGTTATCGATGTATAACCTGATTATTTTGAAGTACTTATATTATTACTACTGATTATTTTTTTCGTATGATTTTCAACCAATCAGAACGATCAATTTAGTTAAGTTACCTTGTATAATTTCGATAATACCTGATTATAAATGGAGTAACTTTACCAATCGGAAACTAACAGGACCGTCAATGACATTTATCGATAACTGTTCAAAAATGAGTCGATTCGGAGATTTTACTTAATTTACTCAATAAATAATCGTATCAAATACAGTTTGACAGAATAATCCTCCCGCTTCGCGGTCGGATTATTTAGACCAGAGGTTCCCAAACTTTTTTTTCTCATAGACCACTTTAAAAATTTTGCTGGTTCCGGTGGACCCCCTGCAGCTACATTTCTACCATATTCCCAAAATTCGACAAGAAATGTGATGATTAGATATAACTATGGAAATTTGCTTTGGGGATGAGTTCCAACTACGAATTAACAGTTTTCGAGAGAAAAGTGAGAATTTATTGGTTAATTAGTTAACTGATTGTGCTGTGAGCGGATGCCAAAAAAGCAAAGTTGGACAATCAAAAAAGTGATTCCATCCAACTTCACTTTTTTGACATCTACTCAAAGTACAAGAAACCAATCAATTCTCACTTATCTTATATAGAAAATCCCCCCCATTCGGAGTGGAAAAAATAAAAACAGAAATAATATATTTTCTTGTGCTGTATTTATTCCAATATGTAACTAATACACTATCAATTATTATTGTTATCATATTACATTGTAATGTTTACATTACATTGTAATATGATAACAGTTGTGATTGTTGAAAATTGAATATTAATAACGTAACGTTACTTCTACAATAACAATCAAAAAATAGCCATAATTTCAAGGAGAGGGATGTACTTGACGAATTGACAGCAAATTATCAATATTTGGCCTCAGTTTTGTTAGAAATAATCGCAATTCTGGCTTCTTTTTTTTGTTAAAAGGTTGGTAACGACACTTAAACTTTTTTCGATAAGATATGACGAGGAAAACGCTATCAAAAGCTTTGTCGCAAATCCCCACTATCCAGTATATTTTTCGGGTATTTCTGCCTGCAGGCAAAATGTTTGATACCATTTTTTAAATTTCATCTTCAGCACTATGCTGAACTATGCTAGTACTAAGCCCTAGTAGCTTCTCTTGTAATATCACATTCTCCACTTCCGTTTCATCAAATGGATTCATGATCCATGGTGATATTTGCATCTTTAGAATATCTTCGAAACTGATTTTGAAGTCATCATGCAGGGCAATTAAATGTTGAATGTATGTCTGAATATTCTCATCAAGACTTCTACCTGTGACAAAGTACTCACTTTTTCCGACACTGGCAAGCACTATCATCGATTCGCTTTACTTTTTTTTTTTCGAAATTCAGGAAAGAAATGAGTAACGTTTATCTTTGGCATTCGTATGCCAAGATATATTGGTAACGAATCAAACAAGTCCATGCATGGTTGCAAGCACACACACACCACAAGTCGTATTTCGACCCTTTGCAAGTCTGAACAAGAATTGTGGACGACGGAGAGAAATATTATTTGCCTACATTGATAGGTGAAGTCAAGCCTTTTATTTCTTCAATATCGAAACCAAATGAATTTTCGTGGACCCCCGCTTATGAATTGTGAACCCCCATATTTTTGTAACGCCTACGTAGACCCCCGTCGAGTCTCCCGTGGACCCCTGGGGGTCCACCTGGACCACTTTGGGAATCAATGATTTAGACTGTCAAACTGACACTCTTTATAATTATGCAACAAGTTATCGATGTATAACCTGATTATTTTGAAGTACTTATAGTATTACTACTGAGAATACTAGATTTTCATTGAGAATACTAGGCTACTAAATTGAATTGCAAAGTACTGAATTTATTAGGATTTGACTTAAAATTCCAACCCTATAACACAATAGGGCCTTTGTAGCCAGATAATCGGTATAACTTATACCCTTCAAGCGTATTTTACTAAGGAAAAAGCGATTGAATAAATTTTTTTCTTCATGCGTTGGAGGCCACCGCCGCTCATTCCACCCACGAACCGTAGCTGACGTTCACTTAGCTTTTTAATACTATGCTGCGATGCTTTCCACCAATTATCAATTGGGAAGAACTTGGTCATGTAAATCTGTTACTGGCTCCCGGACTAAGTATTATCATTGAGAATTACATTAGGTCATAGACAAGAATCATTCTTTGCTCTGGAAGGATCATAAATCGCTATTTGGGAATCATAGAAATTGGTTGGTTCTACTTTCTTGATTTTCTGGAGAGGAAAATGAAAACTATTTCATTATTTCAGATTAATTACTAAAACTAATATGAAAAAACAGTTGATTAAAGGGCATTTCCTGAACGTTCGATATTATAGTAGTTACTCTGGAATTCAATTTATTTGTTGTTTGGAAGAAGACTATTAGGCTCTTGAACCGTATATTGTTAAACTAAGTTTAATGGTAAACCGAGTTTAATTTGACATTTTCGCTTGCACCAAAATATAAACGGCGTTTAAGACTCCCTAAACCAGGCATAAATTAAACGCCCAATTTTCGGCGTTTAATTTGAAGTTTAAGTAAATTTTGAGGTTATTTGTAGAAGAAACAGTTTATTTTTTCCTTGAAAATTTAATTTTTGCCGGCATTAACTCGCATTTTTGTTTAAAATGTTTTATGAAGAGTTTGATATCTATAACAACTTGGACTTTCTAGAATTCCTGGAATATGGTAACCTGTAACAGTAGACACATATTTGGCAATCGTCAAGCTATGCAAAAGTGATGGTATCCGATTATATTGTATTATTGTTATAGATTTTTTTGTTTGATCATCTTATAGGTATTTGCCAGTTATTCTCTCTAAGTGGTGAAAAATATGGCCAACAGAACTGAAGGCGTGGATTTATAGTTTATCTATACTAATGAACAATGCACTCATTCAACGCATAAATGCAAATTTACTCGCCATAATTAAAAATACACACAAAAAAATTTATTTATATATCACAGGTAGAGTGCCCATTGAACCTATCTAACTTTGTAGGAATGCCATCTTGTCCCCCATCGATCAGCTACTTTTAGCATTGTAGTATTGCTCAATTTATTGGAGGTCATACATCTACAGTTTACCGCTCTGTTTGGAAAGTATCAGTGTGGTCCCCTTTTCTTTTTATTATTAACTTCCATTTTATGCATATTTAATACAAATCACAAAAAAACAACATCTTTACTATTAAAACTAGGTTAGAAAACTAGAAAAATAAATTCTGTTTTTTCTTTTTACTTCATGTACATCGCTGTTTAATCCAAAATACTATTATAATTCCTTGGTGCAACGACCAGAAAAATAAACGTAGTTTAAAAATTAAACCAAGTTTAGTTAAACGACGTTTTATAATAAAACGGAGCAAGAGCCTCTATGTGTTATGAATAACGATAAAAAATTTTCTTTCTGCTGTCCTGTGTAGTGCAATTTTAGTTAAATTAAGTGACTTAACTAATTATTTTGAACGAAGTTAATCTACAAAGCATTCATATCTCGTGTCGAATATGAAAATAGTAGAACATCGAATTTGTAAGTGTTATGTTATCAAACCAAAAATAAAGAAAACAACTCGATCATTTGTGATTAATTTCGTAATGGTTTAACGTTTTAAGCAATTTCGGTATTCCGATGCAACTGTGATTTTAGATTCAATACACCAAACAAGGTTAGAAGGTTATAATATTTTGAAAGAAATATTTACTGAAATATCAATTAAGTCTTATGGATACTCAAAAATAGGTGCACTTTCGCAAGCAAATAATGAATCCGATAAGGATAATTTGATATTTTTTATAATTAAAAAATTGAACGTTACTGTATTTGAATCTTCAAATATTCCAAATAATTACTTTCTGGCTAAACGACAGTAGTCTACTAGCATCCACTATCAACTATCGGCCGGTCAGTGCATCTAAATCTGACCATCAACATGCTACGCAAGCTGTGTACTTAAATAGTCACCTTAAGATCATTTCAAACTGGAGATTTCATACTTCAGTAACTTTTGATGCTACTAAGACACAGGAACCAGACTTCAAGAAAAACTTCCGTCATTGATCTTCAATTATTACTACTTACTCCTCGACTTACTCCGAAGCGCTACAGCTCCTGATGGGCTTTGGCTGACGCGACGACTTGCCTCCATTAAGCTCGATCGGTCATAAGCTCCGTGCCATTTTCGACGCCCAATTTTCTCAAATTGGCAGCAATGTTGTCTCGCCACCTCAATCTGGGTCTTCCAAGTGGCCTTTTTCCCTCTGTGGCCTTCTGCCATACCATTCGTATTAGCCTATCCTCGGGTTGCCTGCGTACATGTCCTGCCCATCTCAGCCGTTGAGACTTTATTAAGTTACACAGATCTGGTTCGTCGTATAACTCTCTCAGTTCCGCATTCGTTTTACTTTACTGCTGCGTCTGTGGATCCTTTGTCGGGCCGTATATCTTCCTAAGTATTCGTCTGTCGAATCTTCGGAAGACCTCCTCATTTCGTACCGTTAGCGTACACGATTCGCAGCCGTACATGATGACAGGTCTGATGACAGTTTTGTATGTTTTTATTTTGGATCTTCTAATAACTTCCTTGGATCCAAATACGTTCTTGAGTGCATAGTAGCAGTTGTTTGCGGTTTTTATTCGGTACTTTATTTCCTCGCTGATGTCATTGTCGGCTGTAATGATCGAACCCAGATACTTGAACTGGGTGACATTTTCAAAGTTGTACTCAATCATTGTCACATTTTGCCCCAATCTCCTAAGGGCCTGTCCTAGAAATTTGCATGTATTTAGTTTTGCCTTCGTTGATCCTTAGACCCATTTCAGATGCCCCGTGTTACAGTTTAACGAACGTTCCTTTGCTATTCAGTTATTAGTTGGGACAATCAGTTGATTAAACCAACCAACCAACTGCATCTTTTAGGAATGCCGGTTAACCCCAGTGTAACCTGGCACGCATACGTCTTCATCATGGCCAAGTCAGTTGTTCAGAAGCCTAGTTATCTATTTCGTACTAAACACCTGTTTATTGCTGCTTTATAAGGCTGTAAGTCCATCCAGTATTGGAATCTCAACAACCCGAAATTCAGTCCATCAGAAAGCGTATCTTCACCAAACTGCAAATCTATGGAACGTCCTACCCTCAAAAGTATTTCCAGTTTGCTAAGACTTGCAGCGGTCCGGCATAACCGCCTTTTATTGAAATCATCTCGGGGCGCTTGGAAAGTATAATAAGCTTTCGTTTTTCGTGAGACGTGTCCATAGAAAACAAGTTTTGTTTTAATATTCACTCTTGGAATATACAATGCTACTTATAATTTAATTTAATTTTTTATATTAAACGCCATGAATTATTATTATAGTTCTAACACTGATTTAATCAATCTGTTATATATATTTATATATATATATATATATATATATATATATATATATATATATATATATATATATATATATATATATATATATATTATAATTACCCTGCTCTTCAACTTTTTTCTATTTAATTTGAACGACCAAATTAACAATTCATACGTAAACTATAGCAGCCCTCTTTCAAATTGCACCCATTAAAACTTTGGGAGTTCAAAAATGTTTGAGCACGTTCAATTTACTCGTATTTACACACACACACACACACACACACATATATATATATATATATATATATATATATATATATATATATATATATATATATATATATATATATATATATATATATATATATATATATATATATATATATATATATAATATATATATAAATATATATATATATATATATATATATATATATATATATATATATATATATATATATATATATATAATATATATATATATATATATATATATATACATATATACGTATATATATATATATATATATATATATATATATATATATATATATATATATATATATATATATATATATATATATATATATATATATATATATATATATAAACAAATATACTTTTTCATGTGAAACCGGTATCTGCGAAAACAAATGTTCAATAATTTGATTAAGTCTATGTTTTCATCGCTTAAGACCCCAATCTGTTCAACTTTGCGTTATCGTTTCTAGAGAGCATAAGTTTCAATAGTCCGAAAAAAAATTTATGGTTATGACGCAAATCGTTGCCAGATAATATTCTCAATAAGTGATATGTTTTCAAGATCAATTTCGATATATTATTAGCTTAGGTTTTTTTCTGCCCATCTCTTTAGAGATGAAATATAGTAAAAATAAGGGTAAGGCGAACGGGAAATTCCATTATATTCAGTTCAAATACATGGACATTGTTCAATTAATATTTTTATTTTTCACTTGTATATTATTTGTTGAACGGGTATAATGGATCATAACGCCCGCTCATTGTACGAGGAGAAATGAAGCAACTTCCATTGATTAAATACTTCATAATCCTTGTCGTATACGACTCTGGATTTCTCCGGCAATGAATTATTCGCAGCTTTGGCTGCATTTTCTATAACATTCTTGGGTAAATTCATTTTCATTTCCATTATTTTTATAAGACCACACAAAGAAAACAGCAATGACATTCGCCAAATATGATGATAAAAATATTCACAAACGTCAAAATATCAACAAATGACATGCCTACTATGAGAGGGAAAATGGAAAGTATAGGAGCAATGATCCGATTTTAAAATCGATATTTCATTATAAATAAATAATTTTTTAGTGAAAAATAAAATCTTATATGCACCACGTGTGTTACTAGATCCTAACGCCCATCGGGCGTTAGGATCTATATAACGCAATTGGTACATAAATAACTAATAAAATACATTAACAAGAAGGGTACACTAAATGGTACAATAGAAATTATTTTCAGATTATAATACGCCAATTTTTATTGCGATGTACTTAGATATTGATTGCTGGTTTAACGTGTATTCCGTAATAGGCCATGCTATTCGTGATCACGTTTCTTTCTATATACACATGAAGAGTACACGGGAATAATGATCAGAGTCACAAAACATACAATTCGCAGGATTTCAAATTTAAGATTTACAGACTCAAAACACACATTTAAATTACGCTTAAAGTGTGGTTTTATACATTCATGGGTTATGTATTTGACTATAATGTGGTTAAGCAAAAACTAAGTTGATATGATTTGTAGTATTCCCAAAATAAAATAGTTCTTCATATTGTGCCAAAATATTGTATGGAAAAATGATCAGAGTCCTGTACTCTCTGTTTATTGTTGAATGGAATAGCAAACACCAAAATAATGTTTAAATGATTCTATTTCATTTATTTTATTATATAACATACAATATTTTGGTTGATATTTTCAGAAAGAAAAAAATGATTAGGTAGCAATTGCACTAATTGGGATCTTTTCTTCTTCATAATTTTCCATCTCGTCAGAATTATTGTTTGAAAACAATAGGAGTTTTGAATAAAACTCTTGTGCAGGTGGTTCGCAAAATCGTTTGAGGTGTTGCAAATCTGCAATTTTTTCGGGTTTTAGATCAAATGGTCCAGCATAAAGTGCTTTCAGTATAGTTTCTGATGGTATCTGTTTCTTCTTTTATTTTGATGTGTTTCTTGAAATCTTTTTTAGACTGGTTATTTGAAACATGCCATTGTAAGTTTCTCGGTGAAGCAGCATTTGTGGTTTATCCTTGGTCACTTTCAAAAACAAAGCAGGTCGGGTTCCAATCGCACAAGTTTTCTTATACAGAGATTGAAGAAACTTACTACAGTTTTTAAATATTTCTTGCTGACAGTCGATTACACTAAATAGACTGGGTTTGACTCGACTCTTCCTTATAACAGCTCTCCAATCTTCCGGTATCTCAGCATGTACATCTAAAGCATCTGAATAGGTGGTTGGACTCTGATCATTTTTGTGAAGTTGCGCGTGGACTATGATCGTTTTTGCGTAAACCAGTGAATTTTGAAACGTTTATAACTTGGACTCTGAGTATTATTTTATAAATCAGTAACGACCAAACGAAAGCTCTTGTAAAACTTTACCAGATGGTACTAACAGTTTAGTTTCGACCAAAATTGGACCCTGATTAGGGATGGCAAAAAATATAAATATATCGATATAATCATCATATGATATATCGAAACCTATATATCGATACAAGCGATATATCTAAACAAAAATATCGATATTATGAAAAATATCGATATATTTTTTTATTATATTCAAATCATTCAAATCTAAAGTTTTTGAAACGTAAAGTAGGCCTGAGAAAATATTGAAAGGTAATACATTAAAAAAAAGTGTATTTTTTGATTAAGTAAGTACAAGTTAAATTTGTTAAAAGTGTTCTACAAAATTGCATGTTTTTACAAAAAAAATGAAAATGTATTTTTTATTACAATTTAGTCAAGTTTACAATTAAATGTCTCACAGGTCACAGGAAGTAGACTGTTTTCCTGCATTTGTGATTTTGTGGATTAGGTGAATAGAATACATCAGTTCCACAAATGCAAGTTATCAGGCAAAGAGCTCAAAAATAATAATTTGGAAAGCCTACTTCCCGTGAGACGGTTACGACTTTTAGTAGCTGTTGCTCCGGCTTTTGAAAATAGCCTCTCGCTGGGGACCGACGTTGCTACAACACAAAAATGTTTTGCCGCCACTTTAAATAAGTTGGGATATGTATTTATTTGGAGTCACTCTTTGAAAATGTTTCCAAATGTTACTTCTCGGAGGAGCCATATTTTCAGGACCAACAGTCACTTTATATTTATGTAATAAATCAAGTTTACTTTAATTTCAACTTCACTAAACTTTTGAACAATCACACTATCATTTATTCACAGCAAACACTTTCGAAGCTCTTTGCAGATTGCAGAAAAATATTTGTTGAGGTGTATTTATAAACTTTGGACGGGAATTCCACGACAAAAATTTTCGGGGAAGAACTTAATTCCGTTCAAGTAATTCAAAGGAATCCCGATTATAGCCGATAATTCGGGTACCTATCGTATCAAATACAGGTACCTACTAAGTTATTTGCGCTTCTCGACGCTAGATGGTGCTAAGAAATTTAACAAACTAGATTGAAATTTCGTGGTGTGTGCAATTTGCAATTAATTAGTTTTTCGATATAGGTATTTACACTAAAATATCGATATATTTTGCGATATATCGAAACTATTATATCGATATTTATATATCGATATATTTGAAAAAATATCGATATATTGAATATATCGATGTATCGTTGCCATCCCTAACCCTGATCATTATTCCCGTGTACTCTTCACATATATACTGTGATAACGAATGAATTAAATAATTGCCCATTCAGCATTTCATTTATCCATTGCTTGTCGTATATTCAATAAAAACGGTTCGTTGCTGTTTTATCAGTTATGTGGTGTCAAAAGTCCACATATTCTATTTTGTTCCATTGTTTCCAGTATTGGTTATTCCTGGCCTATTCTACTCCATGGTTATTATATTAAATTGTGTTTACCATCAAATAAATCTATATTAGTCCGTCACTTATGATCAGTATTGCCAGGTCCGATTTGTTTTAAATCGGGACAGATGGTGAAACAAATCGAGATTTCTTTCGGGTTGTAGATCGGGACAAACAAAAAACAAGGTTTTTTCAAATTAAAGTTTAATTTATTTTGTTTCGCAACTAATATTACTAGTAAATTATAATTAAATCCTACATAATAATAGTCTGACTTGCTGGAATAGTAGAAATTACAAAATATCACAAAAATATCATAGTTTAAGTATAAATTATTGACCCGGTCATTGAGTTTAAATAGTAAACTTTTTATTAATAGTTATTTGTATATCTAGGCCGCTTGCGGCCGAGGCAGTATAATCTTGAGGTAGCTAAAAAGTTTCGCGGCCATGGCATACACACTATTTTTTTCGTACAATCGACAAAATTATTAAACTAGACAATTGCAAATAAAAATATTAGTGCTTTAAAATCAACAGTAAATAACAAGTCACAGCGTTGCTATGGAAAGACCATGTTCGAATATATACAAAATATTTTGACAGTTCTTGACAGAACGCAAAATGCATTGAGATACAGGATGTCTCTTTTGAAATATCATAGTTGTCGTTACTTTTTGTTATAAGTGACGTTTGGTTTGGCGGCCGTTGCTAAAGGCTGAAACACATTATTGAAACGCGACGCGACAAAACGTGTTGACACCTGATGTATAATGTGCACTTACCAACATGTGATGCCACACAACACACAAGCAATTGATTGTTCTTCGTTCATTTTTGTCAAATTTCTGCCAAAATTCAGTAAATTATAGGGTATCAACGTATGAACGTACGCTTTATTTGACAATTCCCGACTGACATTGGTTGTTACCTAGAAACATACAGCTCCCAACACGTCGACTAGATCAGGTAGCGTGTGCCTGTATCGCATGACGTCGGGAGTTCATAGTGTGATTCTGGTCATAGAAATTAATAGGATTTGATTTTATTCAACACGCGTCGCGTTTTGTCGGGTTTTATCACGTTTCAATAATGTGTTTCCGCCTTTTGGGTAACGGCCGCGAAATTAAATTTCGCGGACTGTGGCGCGAATGCGAAATACTCGCTTCGCGTGCGATTGCACGAAAAAATTTTTTTTTAACATAGTTATAAAATTCACTGGGAGTCATGCCAAAGTTGGATTAAATTTGAATTTCTGCTTTGCATACTCGAGTGTCAAACAGTTTGGCCTCTCGGACCAAATTAAGCTAGCCTGGGAAAAAATACCATTTCCGCTGCCTTGTTTGATACGGGTATTGAAACCATAAAAGAAAATAACTTTTATCATTTGAAAGTCTTGATTGTCAATAAAAATGTGTATCAATTCTTAGATTTTCACGCTTAAGCGAATGAGTCTTTCTAGGGAGACAATGGTTTAAATAAGTCCAATTTGCTATCCTTGACTTCCTATTTAGTTTCTATGTATTGTAGAAGGGTACGTTCATATTGGCCGCAAGCTTGCGCAAGTAATCTGGTGGCACATTCGTGCGCAAGCGTGCACATACAAACAAAATCTGCAGGAGACCAACAGAAACAAGTGGTGACTTGTCCATCGCCGCTCACACTGCCCGCCACCAGTAAGTGCACGCTTGCGCAAGCTTGCTCCGACTCCACTTGGAAACAATAGTATATTACATACCGAGCGGGGAAGTAATCTATTACAGCCGAACGGCAAGGTAGCATACCGAGGTGCGCAGCACCGAGGTGTGCTGCAGACGTGAGGCTGGAATGATTTTCCCCGAGGTTTGTATACTATTTTACTCACAATCTATCACATTAATAATCAAGTTCTGATAATAATTATTATTACTTGTATTAATTAGGCAACATAAAAGTTAGTTGATTTAACCATAGATTCGATCTGACAGTTGGGTCATAATTCACAATTTAATTTTTGACAATATTAACGAAAAATGTCGACTGCGAATTTGAATCCATACTACTAGAACTTCGAGTAGCTGCAGAACTAACATCCGAAGGCCTTATTCCTGTGAAAAGCAGAGGAAGGTATGTGAATACGGAGACTGTGCTCCTTGCCTATTTCGGTGAATTGAGTACCCAATCAGAATAAAGCCAGTACATAATGGTCAGGGTACTCGATGCTACGAACAGTATTAAATATAGGCAATCAGTATTTATGCAAAATTACGGGCATACTTGAAAAGGCAAAATGTGGGATGCAAAGCTAAAAAGTCAAGTGTTCTTTCCAAAGCAAACATCGATAAATTTCTAAACGATGCTCCGATAGAATATATCTCCCTCGAAAGGTAATATTTTAATTTCTTTAGTGCATATTAAAAATGTTAAAGTACATACTTCTTTCGGGTTGCTTTTGATTATTGGCATTTCTGGAGCTTGCAGGTGTGATGAACTTCTAAAAGAAAATCCTAGAAACGTCGCATCATCATCGAATTTTTGAAACTCATAACTTTAAGCAACAAGGTCTTGCTTCAACGGTCAATAGTAATCATAATTCGACTGTAACTATTGATATTTATAATTCCAAATAGTTTTTTCCTTTCATATTAAATGAATATCGAGTTAATTCTGATTTATTTCCATACTAGTAGGTAAAGTGACACAAGCTAGCCGGTAAAGTGACATTTGCTAGCCGGGAAAGTGACATTTGTTAGCCGGAAAAGTATGAAGTATGTAATGAAGCGCTTCCCGACTGTTTTGAAGGTTAAAAAACCATCGATTACCGATCGATTGTGAGTAAAAATATTTTACTCACAATCGATCGGTAATCGATGGTTTTCTAACCTTCAACACAGTCGGGAAGCGCTTCATTACATACTTCATACTTTCCCGGCTAACAAATCTCACTTTACCGGCTAGCTTGTGTCACTTTACCTACTAGTATGGAAATAAATCAGAATTAACTCGATATTCATTTAATATAAAAGGAAAAAACTATTTGGAATTATGAATATTAATAGTTACAGTCGAATTATGATTACTATTGACCGTTAAAGCAAGACCTTGTTGCTTAAAGTTATGAGTTTCAGAATTCGATGATGATGCCGACGTTCTAGGATTTTCTTTTAGAAGTTCATCGCACCTGCAAGCTCCAGAAATGCCAATAATCAATGCAACCTGAAAGAAATTTGTACTTTAACATTTTTAATATGCACTAAAGAAATTAAAATGTTACCTTTTGAGGGAGATATTCTATCGGAGCATCGTTTAGAAATTTATCGATGTTTGCTTTGGAAAGAACACTTGACTATTTAGCTTTGCATCCCACATTTTGCCTTTTCAAGTATGCCCGTAATTTTGCATAATTACTGATTGCCTATATTTAATAGTGTTCGTAGCATCGAGTACCTTGACCATAATGTACTGGCTTTATTCTGATTAGGTTCTCAATTCACCGAAATAGGCAAGGAGCACAGTCTTCGTATTCACATACCTTCCTCTGCTTCTCACAGGAATAAGGCCTTCTGATGTAAGTTCTGCTGCTACTCGTAGTTCTAGTAGTATGGATTCAAATTCGCAGTCGGACATTTTTCGTTAATATTGTCAAAAATTAAATTGTGAATTATGACAACTGTCAGATCGAATCTATGGTTAAATCAACTAACTTTTATGTTGCCTAATTAATACAAGTAATAATAATTATTATCAGAACTTGATTATTAATGTGATAGATTGTGAGTAAAATACTATACAAACCTCGGGGTAAATCATTCCAGCCTCACGTCTGCAGCACACCTCGGTGCTGCGCACCTCGGTATGCTACCTTGCCGTTCGGCTGTAATAGATTACTTCCCCGCTCGGTATGTAATATACTATGTTTTGTGGTTGCAAGCGTGCATGATCTCAATTGATTTTCGATCATTGTCTAGTGACTGTGATTTTGTC
Source organism: Cynegetis impunctata (assembly GCA_030704885.1). Classification (NCBI taxonomy): domain Eukaryota; kingdom Metazoa; phylum Arthropoda; class Insecta; order Coleoptera; family Coccinellidae; genus Cynegetis; species Cynegetis impunctata. Next base: position 308,959 of record JARQZK010005142.1, read on the forward strand.
CAGTATATAGTAGAACGTGTCTGGCATCATTCTGAAGTATTCAAAAAATTTAGTAGGCCGCCTAAGCAAATCTATCAATATTCGTGCATACTCTCCATCTTCCTCTCTGTCCAAAAAATACTCGTTCACTCACTCTCTTCCCTGATTTTCTGCTCATCCAAAAATTAAAACATTAATACTCCATTTTCCATAACTTGTCTTCATCGTCTGACATCTCCATTTCGACTGGCTGGTTTGTTTATAATAATTAACTTGCACCTGCTTGCATTGAGTGTGAGCACATTTCTGTTAGAGCCAGCTTGCGCCCGAGTGTGCCACCAAATTACTTGCGCAAGCTTGCTGCCAATATGAACGTACCCGAATATTTTTGTACCACGCACAACAATCTGTTTTTATTTTCATCTCTAATAGTCTGTCTCAATTTTTTACTCATTTCAACCATTATTTTGTGATCTTCGAAACACAGCAATTTTTCGTTACAAGACAACCTACTGCATCCTGTAAGAATTTCAAGAAAAATAAAATAATCTTTCAGTATATCAAATGATTTGGTAGGTCGTTCCACAGTAGGGAGAAGTGAAAACCATCTTGGTTTCATTTTATTATGCAGCTATTGTGTACTGTGATATTAAAAAAAAAATTCAATTCAATATTGCGATGCCTAATCTATTTATTTTTTCTAATAATAATGAATTTTTTTTCACAATATAATGTTGAAATTTGGTACGTGGATTGAGTTTAATGTTGAGGTACGTTCCTTCGTTGGTGTCAACTTTCTTCCTCAACCACAATGCACTTGGCAAGGTTCTTTAAATAAAATAAATTATTTTCTTTTTTTCAATTCGATTGGCTATTTAGGCGTGATTTTTTAAAATATAATTCAGTCTATTAGAATTGCATCTCGACGCGATGCATTTCTCGCGAAAAATACGACCTTAGTGATGGAGCTCTGATGCTCACGAATTTTTATTTGTGCATTAAAAGGATTACATTTTTTTGTCCTTACCAATTTTCAATGTTTCTTAAAAAAATTAATTTGCTGTTGTGTTTTATATGCAAATTTCAGAAGAGTTATAGACGCGAACTACTTAGTTCCTTAAGCAGCGAAATTTCATAAATTCCTGACTAACGCAAACTATCGAATGTGTGCGTCAATCAATCGGCTGTTGTTTTAATTAATTTAGCGATAAGCGTGACTTGTTTTGAACACTTCTAAATAGATCTAATGATTTTTTTTCAGTGTCTTACAAATGTTCTGAACGGGAACTAGACAACAACTATCATTATCTGAATCCATTCCAATTTTATAATGTGTATCGTTTGAACTTCCGATCAGAATTCGATATCATACGATTTGTAGACGTATTCAAATTTTTTCGAAATTGTAATTTGTATGCCTTTTACGTAATCCCGTGGAAAAGTTCGAAATGTTTTGGAAATTGGAGTTTGCCTCTTTAAAAGGAATATTTCCCCATTTGCAGTCATAATATGCAAAGTTCACATTCATCTACGGGGAAGGTTGGAACCCAAAAGCATAATATATTTTATGACCGAATACTGTTTTGGCGTAATTCGCATTGAACGAAAAAATACTAACACTAACTTTGACAAAGTATATAAGTACCTCTTAGTCTGCTTGACATTTTCTGATATTAAAAATAGCAGCGGCGGGGCAAGACCTTAATTTGATGTGGGCAAGGTACATTTCGCGAGGTCCTCTTCATCTACTATTCCCTTCAATGTTCGCAGTAAATTCCTTTTTTTGTCGCAATAATCTCAACAAGTCTATGTAATTAATAGCCAGCGAAAAGTAATTTTTTGGCGCCATTTTTCATGATCTCCACTTTTCGTCAGCAATATTTGATGTTCATATTATTTGCTGGTATTGAAAAATCTGTTTTTTACCGGCTTTTAGGAGACTGTATAGGTTGCTCGCTGTTTTCATAATCAAACATGCTTTTCTTTTTGGATACCCTTTCATTTTTAAAGCCTTTATGCAAATCATAACTGCTTTTCTCATTAATTTTGTTCATAACTGAATCACAATCACTAAGTCTGTCTGATTGTTCTGTTTGATTTTTTAAGCTTTCGATGCATTGAAAAACTTCGTCAAATTGCAGTAATATATCCTTCACTGCCCCAGTTCTGATCTCCCAGCTGGTGTCTGATAAAGGCTTCAGTTTGCCTTTCATTAATTTTCAGCGTTTGCTGGAACTTGAAAAAAGCAAATAAATTTTCTTAATAAAACCAGAAAATGTTTCTGCTACCACAGAAGAATTTGCTACTAACAGTAGATTCCAGCTATGACAACCGCATGGTATAAAAAATGCCCTAGAGTTTATACTTAATATTCGAGTTTTAACTCCACTATTTACGACTATCATATTTGCACCATTGTCATAGCCTTGGCCACGACAGTTTTGAATATCTAAGCCATATTTTTTGTAGCTCTCCCAGTATCGTATGAATTAAATATACTTTAGTCGTCTCAGTGACAGCAAGAAATCCGATAAAGTTTTCTTCTATTGTGTTGATTGATGTATTACAATATCTTAAGATAGCTGACATTTGTTTAATTTTAATACAGTCTCTAGTGCAGTCCACTAAAAAAAATAATATATTGTCAAATCACTTCATCGATCACTGTTATGCTAATATACATATATATATATATATATATATATATATATATATATATATATATATATATATATATTATATATATTATATATATTATATATTATTTATTATATATAATATATAATATATTATATATATATATATATATATATATATATATATATATATATATATATATATATATATATATATATATATATATATATATATATATATATATATATATATATATATATATATATATATATATATATATATATATATCTGCTTCCAGCGCGAGGCCCCTAGGTCCGCGAGACCGTAGGCGGTCGCCCACGCCTTACGCCGCCACTGAAAAATAGTACTAGCATTTAATTACTCTGTTGTTCATTTATTGGTACTTGGTTATTTAGTATTGTATTCGTAACATGCTAGTTCTCGGTATGTGGCATTTGGTTCAACAAATTTCCTAAAATTGATGGGAATCTGTTAGGAAGTAGAGATAGAGAAAAGAAAGAGAGGAACAAAAATAAGACACAGCTGCTCACCGTTTGTTGTGAATACAGGAAGACGCTTTGGTGTTCGGCTACCACAAACATTTTCATAACCTTTAGTAAAGAGAAAGAGAAGACAAGAGAGATAGATAATGAGAAAGAAGACACAGCTGCCAGTTATTAAGTGATTGAAGATCATAAATTATTGAAAGATATGAAAAAACTGACGCACGACTAGAGTTTACTCCAGTCCTGACCTGACACACTTTTGTTTTCATAAATAACCCTCCTTCAAAACCTCGTGAGTTTTTTTATTAATGTCTGTAACATCACCATTTTTTTTAAATATTCTGTAAAGTACCTAAGCTTTTACAAATATTTAATACTTTTTATTCCAATTGAAAAACGAGGATTTTTATTGCACAAAATAAGCGATTTAGTGAAGATAAATCAACTTCAAAATTCAATGTTGAAAAAAGTAACAATTGAGAGTATCATTTTCTTCGCTACTTAATTACCTTCCTAACGGAATGCTGCACATTGATAAAATGTCAATCAATTTTAAATTTATGTTTACTTTGCTTTCGAGCAGCATCTAATATTTGACGGTTTTTCACCACAATATCATAATCATTAGAGATCGAAGTTTGTTAGAGCGGAGAAATTATTACAACCCGGGAGGTCAACCATTACTACCGGAGTCTCCCGGGCAATTCAGGAGGGGTTGGCAACCATAAGCTCTACTCATACGTTTTCATAGATTTCAGCGACTTGTCTCGATTACTCACCAATACTAAGTAATCAGCTCATTCAATTGTTTCAGGTAGTAGTACGGCATGCGTCGTAGTCCTGAACCGCGACAACAGCACCCTCTACACTGCCAACATAGGTGACAGCGGCTTCATGGTCGTCCGAGGTGGTCGCGTAATACATCGCAGCGAGGAACAGCAGCACTACTTCAACACGCCCTTTCAATTGTCCCTTCCTCCCCCTGGCTACCATGCCGACGTGCTATCCGATCAGCCAGACTCTGCCATCACGGACAACTTCCCCGTAGAAGATGGCGATGTTATACTGGTCGCAACGGACGGGGTGTTCGATAATCTGCCTCAGAACTTGTTGGTTAAGGAGTTGATGAAGGTGAGTTTTCGCTAAAAAGCCCGGATGCTACACCTCTACGTATTGATACCTGTTTCAAAAGATTGGGCGTATTGTGACGAACGGTCGACTACCCCTGTCGGTCTGTAGTTTTCCTTTCCTAAATATCAATAATCTACTGTTGCAAATATTCTCATTCTCAGCTATTTTTTTCTTTAATTTACTCTCTTGTAAATTTTAAATGTTCATTTTGATGCAACTTCCTTTTCACTTCTTCTGATTGAATAAATTGAGTAGATATTGATATATAATTATGATTTGAAATCCTAAACTATCTTCAAGTATTTATATTGATGCTTTCTGTGGTGAATATATGCTTTCGTTGTTAGTGACACATCAAGTAAAGTAAACTGGTTTAAATTTTTGGAAATCAAAAATACCTATATGCCTTGTAAATTTAACAAACACAAGTAGTCGTTAACTATGATTCTTGTATTTGCATTGCAATTGTTGTTGAATAAGTTTTGAGAATCTTTTGGAAGTTTTGATAACCCCATGACCATTTCAGAAAAACAGCTACATAAAACACTGGTGGGCAATTCAAGTCTTCTCAATTATATGAAGGATTAATATATATTAATATACCGTCAAAATTTTCCAAAATTCCAATTCGGCTTCAAACAGAGAACATCAACAATTCACCCACTGATCATACTAACACAAAACGTATAGTGTAAGAGGAAAGAAGGCACCACACTGCATCAATATTTATGGACATGCAAAAAGCGTTTGAAAGTGTGTGGCACGGCGGCCTCGTTTACAAGCTACACCACTTGGGCTGCCCCACACATCTGCTGACATTAATTGGAGAATTTCTTACGGGAAGAACAGCACAGGTCAAAGTAAAAAACTCACTTTCCATCGAATTTTTCCCAAAACAAGGACTTCCACAAGGTTCCCCTTTATCGCCGGACCTATACAATCTTTATTGTTATGACATCCATAAATCCTAGAATAACAACTTCATAGATAACAAGGCATACATGCTGCAATTTACAGATGACACCGCACTGATCTCTCATGAAAAAACAATAACGGAAGCAGTAAGCAGGACTGAAGAAATAAAAAACAAAGTTGAAAAATGGATGAAGAAAAGTTAGAGAATATAAACTGAAAATCCAAATCCTTCACTGCTCTTCTTCATAAAGCAATCAATCACACTCTCCTGACCATAGTCCGCTTGTAAACGCGACCTTATGAAACCATCACCTAACTGCAATACCTAGGAATTGACAATCGATAGCAAACTTAAACTTCCAAATGCACATAAAAGCAGTAAAACAAACAAACAATCAGCAGAGCCAATCATTTCCGATCTCTTTACTACAAAGACCAAGGTATTGGAACAGGCACCAGCCTTCAAAATTCTATAAAATGATCTGTAGACCCCTTTTAGAGTATGGGCATCAAATCCTGGGGCAATGCAATAAAACTTGCTTTAATATCATCGAGGTTGCTGAGCGCAGTGCTCTCCGGAAGATGACTAAAATGAGACATCCCAACAATCCCCTGCATAATCCCTCGAACGAATATTTATACGAAAAGACCAAAATTGGACCCATAGCCAATAGACTCCTCAGAATGAATAAGAAATTCATTCATCAACAGTACAACATCGACCTGATAGAACCACTAGTACACAAAACTCCCCTCCAACCAGACCGAAAAGGAAATTACCATCGCAACCAATACTTGAAAACTTATTATCCTTACTCTAATATCTTAAGCACTCTTTTTTGCTGTTGCACAGAATAGACATTTTCTATTATAAAAAAACATGTATATCAGGGCAGGAAAGCCTAGGTTGATAGCCCATTGAATCCTTATTTCATAAAGTTGTTTTCTCTCTCTCTCTCTCTCTCTATTAATATACCCTTTTTATAATGCGCCAGAAATATAATTTTCATTATCTGCATTGTAATTTTAGAATTACGATACAACACCTTACATTCATTAAATGTGTACACGAGTGTGTTTCCTGAACACACGTTGTTCGTGCTGCAGAATGGATAATAGTTAATTTTTCATGTGATGGATCATTTATCTGTTATAAAATTAGTTGGAGATAGAATGAATCATAAAGATATTAAAAAAATTCAAATAAATTTGAAAATCGAAATAGTTATTTAATAAACTAGTTTATTAATGACAGCGATTATTGGTTGAGATATTTTAACGCGTGAGCGGAGCGAGCGCGTTAATAGTTCGAGACCATTAATCGCTACATTAATAAACGAGTTTATTACAAGATTTTTCCGTCGACCTCATCATGAATTGAGTATAAATTCTTGATTGAAATAAATTTTTATTTTGCATGACAGATACACTTGACACAATATAAATTTCTATGTTCATTTCGATATATTTATATTTATGCTCCCGATGGAACAATTTGAGAAATTCATAGATGGAATATTAGACATGTGACATTCTGAATAGTTAACATTACCTACAATATCCGATAAGGAATATGTGGAACTGGTGGAAGCTGAAGTGTTATTTACTTTCGAACGATTATTGCATAAAAATTTTTCCGCAGTTTCTACATACACAGAATAATTCAACTATTCCGTGCTGAATACTTCTGTGTTTGGTTGCCCATGACAATCATACATTAAAATAGGAGAAATTGCACATTAAAATGGGTCATTAATGATCAATTTCGTGTACGTTAAAGTAAGCTTTTATTTAGAGGTCGACGGAAAAAGTATTTTAATTTTTCCTTGGTTGCAGGTGCAGGGAGAACGCTGCGCTGGTCGTTTGCAGATGGTTGCCAATTCCATTGCGTGGATGGCTAGAAATTTATCATTTGACGAGACATTTGTATCTCCTTTTGCTGAAAGTGCTTTTGCTAATGGTATTAATACAATAGGTGAGTTATTATCTATATTCATTTTCCAGGTTAGAATCGAACCTGAAAAAGGAATATTTGTTGTGTAACTTTCTGGTTACATGTGGTGTAATATACTCAAGTAGTGTAAGTAAAAAATTTAATGAAATGAAATGAAACAACACAAGACAGTGAACACTGTCTGAAACACTTCTTCTATATATGTTATATTCTTTATTATTGCATTAATTGATCCTTTTGAAAAACCAAATTCACTGACTAATTCTGTTTGTGGTAAAGTTGGTTCCTATAACAGATAATTGTGCACCTCTGCACGGTTTTATGGAGAGAAATAACTGTCTTTGGCGCTCCACCTCGCTTATATTGGTTCGTCACTTCTCTCCATAAGTTTCAAACTTTTTTAAAATGGCCAAAATTGATGATCGTTTAGGTGGTTCTCGGTTGTAAGTTTGTCGCCATTTATCCTGAACAATCAAGATAGTACCATGTTTTATGAGCGTAAAACTATTTAACAATAAGTACCATTTGCTCTGCGCTTAAATTCATACTTTATAAAATGTGACAAACAATGACAGTTCTAACATCTACAATGTTTTGCAGTGCAAAATTTAATGCACATCCAAAACAGTGACCTCTTTCGGCCTTTACCCTAAAAGTTGCCGAAACTTTCTTGGGCACAATATATATATATATATATATATATATATATATATATATATATATATATATATATATATATATATACAGGGCACAGTACTTGGACCACTACTTTACCTAATGTATGTAGAAAATATAACCAAATCAGGATTGCTGGGAAAATTCTTCATGTTTGCGGACGATACAGTAATTATATATAATGCAGACAATTTGAAATCTTTGGAGGAAATGGTCAAAGAGGACATGGAGAAATTTAGTGATTGGCTGATTTCTAACAAACTAGTAATAAATGAAGAAAAAACAGTATACATCCTATTCAGAAATAGAACTACCAGAAATAGTAACATCCATCCACAATTGGTTATTAATGGTAAGACTCTTAGGCAGGTGAAAAAAACAAAATACTTGGGATTAATCATAGAAGACTCATTAACGTGGAATGTGGACATGATTATGGATAAACTCTCACCATTGGTGGCAAAGCTTCGGCATTTAAAGCCATATCTTGATAAACAGTCAAGCAAAAATATATACTATGCCTACTTCCAATCGGTGTTCAGTTATTTATCGGTAATCTGGTCCAACACAACAAAATTCAATCTTAATAGACTACAGAGATTACAAAATAAAGTAATAAAACGACTCCATAATCTTTCATATGATTATCCAACAAAGGAATTATATGAAAGATATCAATATATGAAGATAGAGAAACTAGTTAATTTTCAACAGTGTAAATTAATTTTCAAATTAGAAAACAACCATTTAAAGAGTCAGAGTCTATTACAAAGAGTTCAAAGCATTATCAACCGCGAAACAAGGCAAAACAATTCATATTACCTACATAGAACGAAAACAGAATGTCGTAGGAAGAGTCCTATCTATGCCAGTCTAATAACTTTTAATAGCATGCCATACCATATAAGAAGTTCAATAAAATGTAAATTTCATAATTTTAAAAATTTAATTGTAAGTCAACTATACTAACAACAAATTGTTGAATATTAGTTGTATTCTTAAATAAAATAAAAATAAATAAATAATGTACAAAATGTATGAATAATAACGTAAACGTATGAATAATATATATATATATATATATTTATATATATATCTATATATATATATATATATATATATATATATATATATATATATATATATATATTTATAATAATAATAATATAAGCTTTATTCCCAAATACAATATCATGAACAACAAAAGTATACAGTTCTTGACATGAATGGAAATTGTGTCACAAACAGGAAAAATTCAATAAAATATACAACATAAATATAAGAAAATAAACTACATTAAGTATTCTCTCAACATATACGGTTCCAGCTCTGTAAAATATTCGATTACATTTTGTTTAAATTTTTTAAAGTGAACAGTGATGGTCAGAGGCAGTCTACTGTAAAGTCTAATACTCATATACCTTGGGCTACTTTCATAAAAAGACGATGAATGTTTTGTATAAACATAATTCATACGTCTAGTTTGGTAACCATGTTTGAAAGCAGAGCCGTCATACAAATTGTACCTACAGAAATAAACTAACACATTGTAAATATATAAGGCAGGTAGAGTGAGAATATTGCATCTTCTAAAAACTCCCCTGCATGATTCTCTAAATGACATACCCGTTAAAATTCTTAAAACTCTTTTCTGCAAAATAAAAACCCTCTGACATTGATTACTTGTACCCCAAAAAACAATACCATAACTCAAAAGCGACTGAACGCAAGAAAAATAAACTATTTTTAGTTGTTGAAAAGATAAATAGGTACCTTTTCATAACACATAAGGAATAACTAACTCTACTCAATTTAACACATAAATCATCAATATGTTTTATCCAATTTAGGGTATCATCCACGTGTACACCCAAAAATTTAGTGAACTTCGATAAAGTGACATTTTCACCATTTACACATATTTCTTCACAAATTTCATTTCTCCTATGAAATAATATATAATGGGTTTTTGATTTGTTTTTGACTAAACAATTTCTTGAGAAATATTCATCCAACATCTCCATTGTCTCGCTTGGATATCCACGTCAACAGCATTTTTAAGATCATTTCCTTGGATAATTATATTTGTATCATCCGCGAAGTTAACCACATGAAATTTCTCACACATTACATTTTGAAGATCATTAATGAAAATTACAAATAGTATCGGACCCAGAACGCTGCCTTGGGGTACCCCCGCATTTATCTGAGAAACATCAGATAAATAACAATATAATATATATATAAAATACACATGATAAGAGAACTACATTTAATTGCTAAATATGGTTTACAAAATATTTCTTAAAAAAATCAGTTATTTTACTTTGAACAGAGTGTTTTTCCATATAATTGTTCTGCAAAATAAGTTTAACTTTATTTAATTTCTGTTTTCTTGCTGGAGGAAATAGCATATTTTTGAAAAGTTCAGAGACAAATACGACGCAACGTACCGAATAACATTCACAGAGCTGCAAGCCCCAAACGCTAAGTCGAAAGGTCGAAAGAATACTGCATAATATTGCATCAGAACACATCGTGCTGGGGAAATCACCGGGGGAATCACAGAAAAAACTCGCTTATGATAGACTAATTCGATGAATTCGGTCCACTACAGGCGAGGTTCCATTATAAACGAGTCCATCTTGTCCGAGTATTTTACACGTGTTTAATCCGGGACTTGAAAATTAGTTCATTACATGCGAGTTTCCATTATAAGCGAGTTCATCATAAATGGATTATACTGTATATATATAAATAATATAATATCAACTATACTATACACATAAATACATATATGTACACAACTTGAATCTTGAAATCATATCTAGTTTGAGTTATCATAATTTTTGGTAACTATTGGTCCTTTCTCTCTAATTTAAATAATTCCATTATGCAGAAATTTTTTAAACAAAGTTGATGAGCTTTACACGAAAAAGCTTGTTTTATAACAATAGGAACTCATTTAAAACCCATTTTAATTTCCAGTTTGTTAGTGAAAATATTTTGTTTGAATGATTTTATTTTCATTTCAGGTGGTAAACCCGATGACATCACCGTAATACTAGCTACAGTTGCAATATGAAGTTTTAGTCAAAAGTAGTAGCGTTTTTTAACTAGTTGAAATATTTTCAATTATGAATAATTCATACCTACATGGTATTCAGGGAAACACGTATCCGATAGACAATTAAATGATGAAATCGTGTAACCTACTGAATGGACAAAGATCCAAATGTGTAACAAGTTGACTTTTGTAATATAATCATTTGAGTCACAAGTATGTTATACATTTCATTATGGAGAGCAATATGTGCTTACACTGTGTTCCATTTCACTTGAACTAAATGTTTACGTAATCCTTACAGAAAATTAAAATACTCCAGTTAAATTGGAAATTAATGTGAGGTAATGATTTATATTCAAGTTGAAAATCATTTGTGATATACAAATTCAATGATTCTAACTTATGGTTGATAGTTTGTTAATTCAAAATATGATTCAGTTTGACTGTCTTCATAACGTTATCAGACTTTCTTGTGAATTTCTTACATAATTTTCTTGCGAATTTCTTACATAATTTTCATTGTGTCTGTATATGCATATTGCGAAGATTTTACATTCATTTTAATTGCCTAGTCTATGTAATTTTGAGCACATCCTATTAACTGCTTATAGTTATAATTTATATGTCAATAACAAAGAAAAAGCAAGATTTTCTAATTAAAAAAATTATGCATTTTTAGTGGAACATCCTTCTTGATCAATAATGATCTGTTATAATTTGAGGCTAGCTATATATATATATATATATATATATATATATATATATATATATATATATATATATATATATATATATATATATATATATATATATATATATATGAATTTATAAATATACATATACAATGTGTGAGTTTTTTGATATTTAATGATAAATTCTCAGTAAATAGCACAAATATAGTATTGGTTACTAGACAAAAGCTTTCACTTTTCATGAGACTAGTTCTGTAAGAACTATTAGCGAATGTATCTGTAGCTTAAACTGTTATAATAATTTTTCTATTTCTAAGCGCATCAGTTTTTCTGTTTCAGCTATCGTTAAATTTGAATTCAATATTTCATTCGAAACTATCTACTATAAGGAAATTGTTACAAGAAAAAGATCGCATATAAGTTTATTTGAAATAAGTTTTCAGAAATATTGGCTTGTTTTATATATATAGTTATAAGACTTCTTTAGCGTCTTTTTCTCATAATAATGAATTATGGTTTTTGGTATTTAATATTTTTTTTTTAAACCTGAAAAGTACACAATGTGTACCATTTTCGTTGAACCACTTTACATTCCTAGTCTATTAATTAAATGAAACAGCCAATGTCTAACAAAGAAGCAAATCTTATTGAAGTAATCCATATTGTGTTTCCAATTATTACTGAGATACATTGAATGAACAAAAAAACTTACAGTGTATATAAAAATCGTTGTTTACTGTGATTATTGATGTGATTTTCTTTTATTTTTTGCATATGTATATATATATATATATATATATATATATATATATATATATATACAAATATATTATGTATTGTATTTAGAGAATCAATCAAAGGTGTTTTCTATGTTCTTAACAACTATCTTATATCTGGAGTGAAATTATTTAAGGAATTTCAATTTAACATACCATGGAGCGAAGTGTTTTCTACTGAAAACTTATTGATGAAAAAAAAAGAAAAGAATGTCTTTGACCTTAATTTTGAGTTAATCACTATGTTGAAATTTAGCAATTTTCGAACTTATCAATATTTCTCATTGAAGAAATTGTTTCAAGAGTTCAATTGCATTTTTTAGTATTATTGTTTAGTGTACACTCGTCATCATTATATATGTGATGTAACAATAATATATGTTATATTACATAATGATGAATAAATCCTGAATAATGATTGATCTTTATTATAATTCAATGTAACCAAAGCTGAGTAGTCTCCTACACAATGATCTTTACGAATAAGCGTTCTTTGTGATATGAAAGGCAAATTGAATTAATGTTACGAGGAAATATCGAAAGAATGGTACATAATTTTACTAACTTTCTATATTGATTGCTAAGACATTTCATAAAATTTGATAGAATTGTACATATTACCTTTTCTGAATTTCTGAGAAAGAGTATATTGAAAGCCTAGAAATTTTTGTGAATCTATATTTACCATTTTAAATTTTGTGAAATATTTTATGTTCTAGTATTTTTCTCAGACTATATTTTCAGTCTATATTATAATGTAAGTTCAAGCTTTCTGCTATTTCTATGATTTTATTTATTCAGCACTCCAGTATACGAAATTTCGAATTTTATTATAACACCTAGATGGTGCTTTATAATTAATAATAAGAGTTATAATAATTTGAATTTGTGAGCGATCTTGTGAGAAACTTGTTTCATTGTGAGGATAAAATTTGTTTGAATGCTAAGTTAATAGAGTGTCCATTTCTGTTTACAAATTTTCGATATCTACAGTTGCTAAATGAATATATTATTGGTTACTATCCATTGGAATCACCCATAAATGAAAACGTAAATATTTCTATTCTTATTTATTCAAAATACCGACCTAATGTCGTATTGATATAAAAAAATAATTATACAAAAGTATAATTATTTTTAAATTTCTAAAGTATGAATATAACTTGATCGTTTGAAGTGTAGTTTCCTAATTGTATTTCTAATCGTTACAATTCATTCATTCACGGTTGTGCTATTCTCGAAGATATTAAAATTAGACTGCATACTTTGTAAGATTTTTTTAAAATTTTTTTTAACCACATCATTTTCGTGTAGTGTGTATTGTTGTATATCAAGGTTGAATGAATGTTATTCATTAAACCAAATTATTTCAGTTATAATTATATTGTTTTCAATTTAAGTGTTTTTTCTTTTATTGCGGACATTTGTTTTACTTTTCAGTGAATTAATACAGTTTAGTAGATTTGTAGTTTTATTTTAGAAGCTTATCAGATACAAACAATAAGTAAAAATGAAGGGGGAATTTAATATACAGCTGAACAACAACGTCCAGAAATATTGATAGAAAGTAATAAATAGTTAGAATCAAATGGTGGAACAATTCAAGTGGATTGAACTGAAATGAATAGTTGAAATGTGTGTATTTTAATTTTCAAAAACGCCCTAAAGTTTGAATTTAAGCCTTTATTTTTGTTCAAGGAAGTTCATTATCTACTGAATAAATTATTTTTCTAATACTAATATATATGCATTATTAAACTGAAATAATGAATAATCATCACAAACCACATAACGCATAATTTTGTGCTAATATGGATACTTGAGCTACCGTTGTGATTGTAGGAAATTAAACAGAAATTCTGAACTTTTGATTGAGGAAATCGATTTAACTATCTTTTTTTTCACTTAAGTTGTTACCTGATTTTGAGTTGAATTGTTATCATAATTTATCAACGAATGTTGAATGATTGCCTATTACTATATAAGGTGTCTAAGACATGGTGAAACGTTCTGCTTTTCTCACGTTTCACTGTTATATTAATATCTCTACAAATGTGTTAAGAGTGTAAAAGTCAGCTCATTCGAAAAAATATTTAAAATTCTCTTCTAATGGCCAAGGGCTATGCTAGGTCTCTATCAGTCATTAAAAATGCAACAGAGCAAAACTCGCTACCTTCTTCAGAATATTAGATAAGAAAAGTAGTTTATTGTTTAACAAAGTGCCTAAACAGGAGACGAAAAGAGCAGTCAATACAGCAATTTTCGATGTAACTGTACCATTATTAACGAATATAACGCATTCAATTTTCAAGATTTCATTAGAGTCTATGCTAAATTTTCGTGATCACTTACCAAAAATGTTTGATAGCATATTTGGTTTGAAAATGAAGTACTGAAAATATGGCAAATTTTCTCTGAAGTACTAATTTCCCTATCTTCATTAATAAATACATTATCAATACTTTTGCGTTATGGCTTATTGAGTATCAATTCATAATTGTAATGCCTAACATAAATGCAAAATAGCTCAGTATATCCATATTGCAATAAAAAAGTATATTTATGGTTGATACATTTTTGAAAACATAATATATATATATATATATATATATATATATATATATATATATATATATATATATATATATATATATATATATATATATATGTATATATATATATACACAGTCAAAACCGGATATAACGACATTGAAGGGGCCATATAACTTCGGACGTTATGTCTGATAGCCGTTATAAGCAATATAGACCAGTTGGTAGTCGTATTGTCATATGTATGTTTAGAATTTTTAAAAAGTGGTGCTTATGAACTTCTTGTCAAATAAAATATCGAAAAAAGAAATAAAAATGTTTATTCTGTGAAAAATTGCAGTACCTAGAGTACAGCTTATAGATTACACTGTTTGAAGGAATAGGTCATCTAGGTCTGTTTTGAAGTTGAATCAGTTGAAAAAAAAGTTGAGGGGGAAATCCACTTATGCTAAAACCAATTCCATTTCCTTCACCCTTGTGGGTGGGAAGAGTCAACTCTGAAATTTAAATTGATGGAAACCCCTGTTTTTTATTGCAGATTCGTATTCTACGATAAAGAATACAAAAGTTTTATAAGGACAATTTTTTACGAATTGTCACAGATGGCTCTGTAATCGAATTTAAATTACAATATACCGTCTGAACGGTACTATAATATAACAGAATTTCATTTGAATGATTAATAGAACGGATAAGCTAAGGTCGTTCAGACGGTAAATTCAAATTCGATAACAGAGCCTTCTGTGAGGAATAGTCAAAAATTGTACGTACAAAACTGTTTTTTTTGCCGTAAAATACGGATCTGCAATGAAAAACAGGGGTTCCCATTTCAAATTTCAAAGTTGACTCCTTTCTCTCGTCAAGGGTGAAGGAAGTGAAATAGGTTTTATATTAAGTGGACTTCCCCTCAAAACCATCACCTTTTTATTCGAAACATTTTTCCGTAAGGTGTTTCCTTTTCGAGATTTTCAACTTTAAAAATTCACCCAATTTATCCATAATCTTATATATATAGGTATATATATATATATATATATATATATATATATGTATATATATATATATAGGTATATATATATATATATATATATATACATATATATAATATATATATATATATATATATATATATATATATATATATATTATATATATATATATATATATATATATATATATGTATATATATATATGAAAAACTTGGTTCTCGGGATGAACCGCGTAAAAGATTTGAAAAATCTCGACGTTTCGGCTCCTTTTGCGAAGCCATCTTCAGGAGAATTAGAAGGTAAAATAATTCAGATACGTGGCCTCAATCTGCCTACTCCACGAATCGAATTAGGAGGAATCGGAAATAATACGATTGCGTGGTCTCAACCTGCCTACTCCACCAACCGTACTGCTTCCTGTCAACTCTGAAGTCTCAACCTGCCTACTCTTCAGAGTCAACTGACGGGCCGATCTTCGCGTGGCCGTATTTATAGGGAAGAGGGGCGGGTACTCTATTGACGTAGTTATTGACGTAGTATTGACGTCAATGGGGTATTCACGCACGGTATCAGTGCGGGATGCACTCCGATTGGGTGTGACACGGCGACCACTGATAAGCGGCTTCCATGCTGATGGGAGTCTGTGACTGTCATCTCTGGTGTTCAAACAATTTGGACGTTTTTCTATTTCTACAGCTTCACGAAAAATTCGGGATTTGAAAGATCGGACGGGAGCAATAGTTCTTGTATTGGGGAAATCGATAATGTGGCCTGTTTGGGTGTGATGTTGGGAAAGGGCTTTGGTGATATCTGAATGTCTTACTGAAAGTGAATGTTCCTTGGCACGGACCTGAATTCGTCGGTTCGTTTGTCCTATATAAGAACGAGGACAATTGGAACAGGGAATCTCATAAACACCGTGATTTTCGTTAGGAATTTTATCCTTGACGGATCTGATTAGATGGGAGAGTTTTTGTTGGGTGGTGAATATTGTTTTGATGTTTGTGTTTTTGAGAGATCTTGCGATTTTATCTGTTACTCCTTTGATGTAAGGAAGGAATAATTTAGGTGTAGATTCTTGGTCAGTGGGATTGGAACGTGGTAGAGGTGGGGTGATGTTTGTGTGTTTGCGTATGTTCTTGTTGATTTGATATGTGTTGTAACCGTTCTGTAGTAATTTTCACTTCATAGAACTCCTCAAAAGTATTGATATTACCCCATCTGATCTCCTTGTTAGTTTTGATATTGTCTCCTTATTTACAAATATCCCCATCGAAGAAACACTTTCCATCCTAGACACGAAACATGAAATATCCCCAGACAACCTATCCCTGATCAAACACTGCATGGCCAACACTTACTTTATCTTTCAAGGCAATTTCTTCAGACAAATTAAGGGAGCCCCAATAGGATCCCCTCTCTCCCCCGTCATAGCCAACATTCTCATGGAACATTTCGAAACCCAAGCTCTCTCGTCATTCGACCTTAAACCATCATGCTGGCTACGTTATGTAGACGATGTCTTTGCGATCTGGCCCCATGGCGGAGACTCGTTGCTCCACTTCTTGAATCATTTGAATGGCATACATCCAAGTATTCAATTCACAATGGAAGTGGAAAACGATGGGTCTATGCCATTCCTCGATGTCATGGTCAAAAAACTTCCATCCCAAGGCTTCTCCTATTCAGTTTATCGTAAACCCACCCATACAAACCGTTATCTGAACGCCCAGTCTCACCACCATCCCTCTCAACTTAACTCTGTAGTTAATACCCTAATCTACCGCTCCATTCGACTATCTGACGACGAACACCGTGAATCAGAACTCAAGACTCTAAAACATATATTATTACAGAACGGGTTACAAACACATATCACATCAAACAAGAACATACGCAAACACACAAACATCACCCCACCTCTACCACGTTCCAATCCCACTGACCAAGAATCTACAACTAAATTATTCCTTCCTTACATCAAAGGAGTAACAGATAAAATCGCAAAGATCTCTCAAAAACACAAACATCAAAACAATATTCACCACCCAACAAAAACTCTCCCATCTAATCAGATCCGTCAAGGATAAAATTCCTAACGAAAATCACGGTGTTTATGAGATTCCCTGTTCCAATTGTCCTCGTTATATAGGACAAACGAACCGACGAATTCAGGTCCGTGCCAAGAAACATCTCACTTTCTAGTAAGACATTTCAGATATCACCAAAGCCCTTTCCCAACATCACACCCAAAACAGGCCACATTATCGATTTCCCCAATACAAGAACTATTGCTCCCGTCCGATCTTTCAAAATCCCGAATTTTTCGTGAAGCTGTAGAAATAGAAAAACGTCCAAATTGTTTGAACACCAGAAGATGACAGTCACAGACTCCCATCAGCATGGAAGCCGCTTCTCAGTGGTCGCCGTGTCACACCCAATCGGAGTGCATCCCGCACTGATACCGTGCGTGAATACCCCATTGACGTCAATACTACGTCAATAACTACGTCAATAGAGTACCCGCCCCTCTTCCCTATAAATACGGCCACGCGAAGATCGGCCCGTCAGTTGACTCTGAAGAGTAGGCAGGTTTGAGACTTCAGAGTTGACAGGAAGCAGTACGGTTGGTGGAGTAGGCAGGTTGAGACCACGCAATCGTATTATTTCCGATTCCTCCTAATTCGATTCGTGGAGTAGGCAGATTGAGGCACGTATCTGAATTATTTTCCTTCTAATTCTCCTGAAGATGGCCTTCGCAAAAGGAGCCGAAACGTCGAGATTTTTCAAATCTTTTACGCGGTTCAATCCGAGAACCAAGTTTTTCAAATACTTCCGACCGCGGAAATCTTTCTGAACATATATATATATATATAATATATATATATATATATATATATATATATATATATATATATATATATATATATAATATATATTATATATATATATATATATATATATATATATATATATATATATATATATTATATATATATATATATATATATATATATATATATATATATTATATATATATTATATATATATATATATATATATATATATATATATATATATATTATATATATATATATATATATATTATATATATAATATATATATATATATATATATATATATATATATATATATATATATATATATATTATATATATATATATATATATATATATATATATATAATCTTGAATATTTTAAACATCCTTTTACAATCTTCATATATAATCCAATTAAGTATAAGTGATTGTTGATTGCTGCAATTTATATATTTACTTTGGTCAGAGTTAAGACGTGTAGGTATATTATTAATATTAAAGGCCAACTTTCAAATCATCATATTCAAAATTCAATATAAACTGAATTTTCTGCAATATTATCCATTGGTTACGCAGAATTCAAGTGTAGAATACATTTAAGATACTTCAAAGATACTTCGATTACTAATTTATTGTTATTTTTCCTGAATGTAATTGATTCCGAGAATTGTAGTATAAATTGAAACGAGGAAATAGTATTTGATACAATTTAATATATAAGATATGTTAATACATTTCATAACTAATAATTTGCATATTTCTTTTGTTAAATATTTCCAACAATCATTAACAGATCAATTAATAATATTTCAAATATTTTTTCACAGAATATGTTCGTGTGTTTTATAAAACATGAAATTATGTCTCAATATTGAGCTTTCATAATGAATACGTTAGTATCAATTTATTTCTCATCTGACAACTTGAGTTCATTCTATTCATCAACAAATAATGAAATATATGTAAACAGTTCAAAAAATGAAATCCAAATAATGAAATACTTGACTAAGATCAAATCTTCAATTCATAAACTTCAATTTTGATTCGGTAAACAGAAGAATGTAATATTATAGTTTACGTTTAATCGACAACATAAAGTACTTGTAAAAGTGGTTTTTGAAAACTACAATAATAAATATCATGTAAGGGTTGAAGTGATACCTATATATATATAAATATTTTCTGATAACCACACGAGTATCAATTTTAACAATCATTTATTTTCTTCAGATAAAACACAACAAAATATTCTTACTCTGTACAATACTAGGAATAATATACAAATATTAAATAATTCACTGTAACAGTCATATTAATGATTAAACCATAAAATATCCTATACTATGAATTCACTCATTTTATCTATGTTGATGGATACAGAAAATTTTTTCATCGCCATGTATTATTGTTTTAATTATGGTGAATCTTCGAAATCGGAATTATTTTATTTAAATTGCCTAGTATTATTCCAAGGTACTCCGATTAAGTCAGTAGATCTTATGCTTTACTGACATTTGATCATCTAAAATAACAATAATGGATGCCAATGACTTCATTGAGTTAATTACTACTTACTTACTACTCAATTTAGTGTTCATAAGGATAACTTATATTACAAAATTGTAATGAGCTGATCTGATTTTATCGAAATTAACAATATGATTAGTTTTAATTCCTTTTTTCAAATCATGAAAGACATGGAAAATCACAATTAAATAAAGTACCTTAGTAACAAATCGACAAAAGAGGAAAGGCGTTATAAAAATGCAGCTTCATATAGCAATAAATAGAGTAAGGTGATCAAAGTAGACATCAGTTCTACTTATAAAAACAGAAAAGTGTATAATCACATAATTGATGAAATTGAACTGCATTTGCTAGAAATGAATTTCAGAAATAAATTTCAAGTTTTTTTGACGATACCCATTATTTTAGGACATTAATGAAAATGATCCATTACAAACATAGTTAAATATCTAATCACAGGCTTGTGGGGAGGACTCTAGGGACTCCGCTCTCCCAAGAATTCTAGAAAGAATTGAATCGGTGATTGTTGAAAGGGTACTAAGTCCATTTTTGATTGAAATTGTATTTGATATGGGTTTCTATACCAAATTATATCCCCGACCGTTAGGTGTTGAAAGGAATTAAGTCCCATTCTAGGAAGCACTAATAATACGTACGTACTGGATTGCAGGGAGAGTTGAAAGGTACTAAGTCGCGGACTTAGTTCCATTCAACTCTGAACAGGAGGTTGAAGATGAATAATTTGTCGTGTTTTTGCTTCATAAGTAGTTACTTGTTTATCATTTGGTATGTTTGTAAGAATTATTGTTCATTTCTATGTGTTATTTCTCCAATAAAGTATATTAGTTTAATCATAACTACTTAATTTTGTTTTACTGATTGTTGAATGGAACTAAGTCCTTGCTTTAAAAAAATAATAAAAAATACAAAAATTGAAAATAATAATAATTTCTCTGTAGATAAATGATTCCTCACCCATTTACTTTTATTACGCTGTCTGCATGTATCAATGAAATGAAATAAATAACTTTTAAACATATTTTTTCAATTTACTCAAAACTTTCATTTTTGGACTTAGTACCCTTTCAACAATCACCGATTCAATTGTATTTTTTAAATTTTCACACATAAATATATAATCATATATAATTTTGAACTAGTTACTATAAAACTCAAACAATATTTTGTAAATCTAAACGAATCTATTCAATATTAGCTCCACGCTACACTGTGTGTATTTACGAAACTATATTAATATATATTCCAATCCAACTGCAACCAACATTACATTTCTTCGATGAGCGCGGTCGTTTCAGCCAGAGTCCATATCCCATACTAATGACCCAATAACGTCGCGTGCCTGTCGAGTCGACTGCTTGGGACTCAACGTGTCTGAGCCATTCTGTTATCTGTTAGTCGATTCGTTTAACTGATGTTATCGCGCGCGTCTGTGCGGGCTGTGTTGTTTTTTTTTTGCCGATTTTATAAACAAAATGAGGGTGTGTGAGTTGAAAAAAGTTGCTTTTAGCAAATTAAGTTTGGAGTAAAAAGTCGATTTAAAAAAAAAAGACGTCCGACGCCAGTGTTGAATATAATTCAGGACCAGAAACGGTGTCGGGTTTTAGGCTCAAATTTGACGAAAACATTTACAAGACTCGGTGGTTGTGTGAATGTAATAAAAGTAATTCTTTTTTTTGTTTTGTTTGTTTAATATTCTGAATCGATGCAAATTGGACAAAAGTAGTAGTTCGTGACCTCGAATATTTGGCAGCCAAGCGAAGTTAAAAACATGAAAATTCTCCAAAGCTTAAAAACAGTCTTGTGAGTTTTCAGCTCTTGGGAAATGTGAATATTGCGTCTTGTTTAATTAAGGTTTATGCAGAAAAGATAAACATTACATTTGATCCATTAGTTAGGTTAGGTTAGTGTTTAGATACTGCTTTTAAAGAAATTACTAAAACTTTGGGAATATTAGTGACTATACCAATGATAACAGCAGAACCAGAGAGAATTTTTTTCGAAGTTAAAACTTGTTAAATGTTTTCGAAGAAATACTATGTGTGAAGATGGTTCAACCACTGATTTTGATGAAAAGTTGATAGAAGTTCATCGCGGATAAAGAAACCAGAATGGATTTTAGGTTAAAAGATAAGTAGGTGAGTAGAAAGGAACATTTATAAAATTCTTAATTCAGATAAATTGATGAATCCTTTAAAGATATTCTAATGGCTAAAGATTTAGCCTAAAACCAAAACAGATCTATCCGGATGTTGGAAGTATCGATATTTCAATATTTGATTTGAAACACAAATATGTATATCTAAATATTATTTTTGCGCCCCCCCTGAAGCCAAATTTACGAACCGCCACTGTGTAATCATAATTAAATTTCAGTATTATAGCTATTAATATAACGAGATTATTATGCGATTTATAATAGTCGAGGACATTGCTAGGTGACGAGGCGACAGCCGAGTCACCTAGAAATGTCCGAGACGGTTTTAAATCGCTAATAATCGAGTTCCATTCAAAGCTTTATCGTATCATTGACAACGGCGATGTGAAAATAAAAGCAACAAGATTTTATGTCATTTCATTTCGGCATTTCAAAAAGTCATTATAACCATGCAAGATTTTTATATTCCTGACGATATATTAGCTGCAGCCAACACTATAAGGTTGGACTTGCTTCCGGATAATTCTAAAATCCATTATAAAAAATAATATCGGCAGTTTAGTGAGTGGCGAAACAAAGAACATATTCAAGGTACAGAAGAAACGGTGTTGCTGGTGTATTTTGCAAAACTCTCTGAGAAATATTCTGCTTCATCCTTATGGCCGAAATATTCCATGTTAGAACTTAAGGAATGTGTGGAAAACGATAAATACGGCGCTTTAATACGTTTCATCAAGAAGAAAAATGTTGGATATACTGCAAAAAAGTCAAAAGTATTTACAAGAGAACAAGTCAACGAATATTTGTTTTTTGTCCCAGATGAGGAGTTTTTAATGATGAAAGTTGCTTTTTTAATTGGAATTGGAGGAGCCTAACGAACTAATGAATTAGCGAAGATGACCACTACACGGAAGATGACGTTTTAGAGGACAAGCAGACGCTAACGGCAAAGGTGTATCCATCAAGATTGAAAACTGTCAAAATATTGTTTTATATGTTCATCAAAACTAGTTCTAATATTATTTGGTATCTAACGTATTATGCTTTCGTAACTAACGTATTATATTATGGTAACTAATCTATTATGAGTAACTAAGGTTTTATGTAGGTTTTGATGCGTTTATGATCTTAATAATTATTAATAAAGATTCAGTATAAAAATGTCATAATCTTCAATGATACGATAAACATCATTATGTAAACTGGTGAATGAGCTAGGAAACATTATGAAAGGAGTGCTATTACTGCTATTGTCACGTATATTCCAAGCAATGGCGTTGCCAGACAATGGGCCAGGGGGGCAATATGTTAGAATAAATGAATTGTAGATAAAATAAATACAATTTGTGAAGTTTTGATCGTTTTCTACAAGAGAAAGCAATTACAATTTAAAAATAGTCTTCTTGGGTTTGGGGACATTCATTAATTACTTGAGGTGTTTAAGGGGGGAGAGGATCGAGCGAAATCTCACTCAATCTCACGTGGGGGAGGAGTGGTCTCGGCAAATATCACGTAATTTTTTTTCCGCACGAAACAGTATAAAATTGCGAGAAAACTGGGTTAAATTAGGTAAAATGTTTATGCGCAAAAATATTGTTAAATCGTACATAATAATATTCATCGCGGTTTAATAATAATAATTTTATTGTTGAATCTCATTGTGATTCTATGCTATGTCATTCAAAATCTCAAATTATAATCTTAAATGGAAAAAATTATTAGAAAATTGTATCTTTAGATGAATCTAATAAGATCGAGCACAGATTGAATCATTTACATAACAAATTCGGATTTTAAAAAAATCTGACGTGAGATTTGGGGCGGGGTGAGGGGGTAGAGCACAATCTCACGACATCTCACCAAGGGGGGAGAGGGAGTCGAAAAATCGCCAAAATTCTCTCACGTAATTATAGGCCAAGCTACAGAGATTAAGAGTGAGCATTTTGTGCAAAAAGTGTTAGAAGAAAACCAACTCCGCCATTGTTTGTCAAATAGTTCCATATGATATAGTGATATGTTTTTCACTCGACTTTATTATTTATATCTTTGTTATTAACAATTTTATGCAAAAAATCTCGTTTTTTTTATTTTTTTGCTCATAAAATTGAAACTATCAGAGTAATCGTGATGGTGTCAAAAGACTTATTGTAGAAAATGAAAAGACGAAAAAAATGAGAGGTCGGACGACTCGATCAGAGCCTTAGTCTGAGGGGAAATTGGAAAAAACCTTCCAAAATGCAGTTTTTTCAAAAGTTCATAACTCGGTTATTTTTTGAGTTGTAGTGTAGATCCTCCGGCCAGTATTAGCTATTGATATGAACTTCATTTGTGCGAAGATCAGGAACTGTCCGATGCATAGTTTTTGATCTGTGGCCATTTGATTATGTTACTATGCAATTTTCCAGCAGACCTGAATGCGACAGGTATGGTCCGATTTCAATTTACTAAAAAGATTTTGAAAGTAGAATTCTCATAGTTCAAAACGTTCATCTTGATTTTTCATAAAAACGCTGAGAAATATGTTAAAAATAAAGCTGAACATGACAAAAAACGGCCGAGCGCGTGAGAGTAGTTGAAGAGTGGGGGTTTACAATTATTATCCGACAACGATTAGAAATTACTGTCACGTTTAAAATGTCGACGCTTTCGAATGTCATACTTCTCCTTGCCTGCTGCTCTACCCCCACTCTTCAACTACTCTTACGCGCTCGGCCGTTTTTCGTCATGTTCAGCTTTATTTTTAACATATTTCTCAGCGTTTTTATGGAAAACCAAGATGAACGTTTTGAACTATGAGAATTCTACTTTCAAATTCTTTTTAGTAAATTGAAATCAGACCATATCTGTCGCATTCAGGTCTGCTGGAAAATTGCATAGTAACATAATCAAATGGCCACAGATCAAAAACTATGCATCGGACAGTTCCTGCTCTTCGCAAAAATAGAGTTTATATTGATAAATAATACTATCCGGAAGATCTACGCTACAACTCAGAAAATAACCGAGTTATGAACTTTTGAAAAAACTGCATTTTGGACGGTTTTTTCCAATTTTCCCTTAGACTAAGGGTCTGATCGAGTCGTCCGACCTCTCATTTTTTTCGTCTTTTCATTTTCTACAATAAGTCTATTGGCATCATCACGATTACTCTGATAGTTTCAATTTTATAAGAAAAAACTAAAAATTTTTTGCATAAAATTTTTAATAACAAAGACATAAACAAAAAACATATCACTATATCATGTGGAACTATTTGAGACACAATGGCGGAGCTGGTTTTCTTCTAACACTTTTTACATGAAAAAATCTCTGTAGCTTGGCCTATTAATGGATGCCCCATTTCTTGTGAAATTTTCAACAAATTCTTAAATTACATTCATATGATTAAATTCTTTCGAGTCTCTACTGTCCCCTATTGTCGACTTCCTTGATTCCAAATTAATGAAATTTTCAAAGTTGCCAATTTCCCTTGCAACGCTGTGATACTATTCTTGATTATGCTTAATTGCAGCGCTGAAAGTGGGATATAAACTTGATCGGAAAACTATTTTAATATTACTCAGTTGTAGTATTATCAGTAGGGGAGACCGGGTACAAAAGTATTGGCGGGTCGAAAGTAACAAATGCTCTGTAGGTTTGAAAAATTGTCAAAGCACCACTTAGCTGCTGTCAGGTGATAGCCAGTGGCGCCACCTTCAGTTGCATTCAATCGCCGCTCGCGCCACGCACTGTTAGATCTTCTGAGAGGACGCTACGTGATTTCACAAATCAAAAGTAATTTTTTTGACGTTTACTTATTTAATGTTTATGTAGTATTAAAGGGATGATATTAATCTGAGTATTTGCATATTGATACTCGATTAGATTGATTTTACAGTGCTTAAATTCGTTTTTGTCTAGCATGTTCCGTTTCAAGGTTATCTTTCATGTTCTAACAAAAAAGCTGTAGGGTACAAAAGTAACGCAGCCCTATAGGTACATAAGTAACATGTTACTTTTGTCCCCATATTGATTTACTTTAAGTAAACTTTTTAAGTGTGTGTGTTTATTTCAACAAAATGCCGCGACAAAGCATTATAAACACCGCATGAATAACAACTAACGAAGATTGCTTCTACCTCGTTTGTTTAGAAAATTTTAGCAATAGTCGACTGAATGAGCAAAGTTTACATTGTTTCGAATGCAAAATGTGGTCTCATAGGTACTGAATGCGTCACTGAATTATGTGTGCCATAATTGCGAGTCTGAATAGAGAAGACTGACACTGAAATTTCCAATAAATATTTGTTTGATTAAATATGTCATATCATATTCATTACAAACCCCATTGCCCTGTTACTTTCGACCCACAACGTGTTACTTTCGGCCCGCCAACGTGGTCGAAAGTAACAAATGACAAATTTTTTTAAAGTTTCTGTGATTCATGCAAAATACACAATAATAAGGTAATTTAAGATGCTAATGTATAGAACATAAACGGAATTTATGTATGGCTATATCAATTTCACCGAAATAATAACACCTAATGAGAAACCAAGGCGAAAGTACAAAATGTTACTTTTGTACCCGGTCTCCCCTACATTTTGGACTTTATGATATCTTTAATTTGAATTTTGTTGCAAACACCACAAAAATAAAAATTTGATTTTTCCAAAGGAATAAATGTACCTAATTTTTACGATCGATAGAAATTTGTTGGTTTTAAATTCATGAAGAATGTTTCAAACCATTTTTATGCCAAATTTTTAATTATTAACCTGATGACGATTTAATAATTTTTCAACTTTTCATAAATCTTCGAGAAGATTGTACTATATACTGAACTGAATTCGTGGTCGATATTAGTAAAAAATTTCTATTCTTACAATTTAAGTTATTTAATATTTAATATATAGTTAATATATATATATATATATATATATATATATATATATATATATATATATATATATATATCTATAAATATTTAAATATCCTGAAATTCTATTTTCATGAAAATATGCGGTACCTAATGCATTATGATAATGTTATATGAAGAAGACATGACATACAAGTTGAATTTTCAAAAGAAACCTTTCAGTATCATGGAATATAAGAGGGCCTTCTTTCATTTCCATTTACATATTTCTTGATCCCTTTATGATAATGTTATATTTCACGACGAGAAAGCAAAGTTATATGTCAGTTACTTGAATAAGTGTTGAAATGAAATATCTTTTGATGCGAGGCGAAAAAATAGAAGCGGAGATGTAGTTCACACAGAACACAGATTCTCGTTCTATCTAATTCGAGCAGATTAAAGGAATCCTTGGAGGTAAAAATTCAATCATTTCAGACCAATGGCAACGAAGGATACCTTCAGCTTCAAGAAAATCATCAGACTTCCTTTCAATTCAGTTAATTCTAAGATGAATCAAATTGATGGTTCATTTCTATATATATATATATATATATATATATATATATATATATATATATATATATATATATATATATATATATATATAAAGAACTTCGAAAACCAAATAAATGTCACCTGCCATACTTCAGTCATTACCTACTACTCATGTTTTTTATCTGTTACCAGGATCTCTGTTTTCATTGAAACACGTGTTACTAGAGTCATTCATGTGCATGAAAATGTCCATTGACTTTGTTAGATAGAGATGTTACAGACAATTTTCTGTTTATTGATAAAGATGCTGATTTCCTTTAATACTCTCGTTTGTAAGTAGTCGCATCCTTGTGTTTTTGAATTGTACCTAGCTTAATTGTTTCTTAATTACTTTGTAGTAAGTCCTGAAGAAGAGAACAAACGGTTCTCGAAAGCTTGGTAGAATACAAAAGGACTTGTTTGCTTTGTTTTTTCCTTGGCATCCGCAAATTTTGACTGCAGCCTCACTAACAGGAAAACTAGAGCAAGTTCTCAGAGCCACCAGACGTTACTTATTTTCTCATCAATAATAGGGAACTACCTATTTCAAATCCTTATACAAGCAGCCAGACTGATCGTACCGGTCAAACATCCCGCCAGACACAAACAAAGATCGGTCTGACCGCTTGCATAAGGTATTGAAATAGTTCCCTGCGTATCATATTCAAAAACTAAGACTGAGAAAATAAGAAGAGTGAGTTGAGTTTTTCCCATCTTTAGCACCTGATACCTGGAAATTGGCCGTTGGCACTAGGTATCAGGTATCGATACACTGAAAGTACATAAGAACACTACTTGATCCCATACATATTATTGCTGAGAAAATAAGTAACGTCTGGCGGCTCTGAGATCTTGGACTATAGTCTCTATTTCAGTGTATTATATGCCAATCAAATGATAACTACCTTTCAAACCATTTTTGAAAATTTTTTTTCATGAAAATGAAAAACGTTTCATATGATAAATCAATAAATACCAATATACTGTATCCACCAACTGGTTGAACAACATCCATCCCGTCAACTATTATTTACAATTTAAAGCTAATTTAGAACGTTTCTTCCGATCCACCGATTGCAACCGATATTACACAGGTGTAGTTCGTCTCAAAGGGTCATTTTTAGAATTGATCGAAACAATGGACTGCGATCTCAGAGGCAAAGGTTGGTCAAGGTTGAAAGTGACAAATTCATGTTCATGTTGGATACTGGGAGAATATTCTTCGAAAATTTCCCCCATTATATCACAGTTGACGTCCGCTGTGGTTGAGATCGTATTGGCTGTCATATCTCTCGGTAAATGTCTCAAACTATCGCGATTAAAGTTTTCCTCGAACTGGTAACTTATCGTAGGCGGCGGAGGAAAGTCATAGAAAGTAGAAAGATCTTTCACGGAGTTACTATGCGACTTCGGCACTCGGTGAACACTACACGGAGAGTCACTGATGGGTTCTTTGCTAAAGAAGTAACGTTTTTGGGGTAGCGTTGGAAAGTATATTGCACTATTCGAGTTGACGTACGCCTCTGGATGCCTCCTGCAGTGGTGGTGCGAAGAACTGTCCTCGTGTGTGGTGTTGTTAGGTCGGTTTGCCTTCTTCTTTCCCTTCTTCATCTCCTGATACAGCTCGTGCCTCCATTCGAAACGAATCTTGTGAATGAAGAGGAAAATGGAAGCTATTCCGGATATCTGAGTAGATACGAGGCCCGCAATGTAGAGTAGAAAACTATAACCGTACCAGTAGACGAAAGGGGCTGGAGTGAAGTGGTTTTTGGATCGAAGTTTGCTTCCGATTTCCGATTTGAAAACTGAAATGTACATGATGAGACCTAGTAACATCACCAAACCTAGAATAAATCGTTAAAATATTAATTTTTTCTGGCAATTATTGTTTTGTTTAATCTTTATATTTTTCAATAAATCTTAGAAACTTCAATACACAATATTCACGTAAGCAGTGTAGCAGTATGCATGCATAGAATAATATTAAATCTATGTCTATGAGTATTCATAGAACACACAATGTTTCTTCTAACAACAAATCAAAGTCTTCCAAATATTTTGGCATTTCAACCGCATGAGTTCTGCTGAATCTATTGCTAATTTTAGAAATTGATGTTCAGTTCCCAACATTCATCAATTGGATACTTATTTCCAACATAAGCAGGAAATTTAGGCAATGAGCTATCAGTGTGTATACATAGAATAATCTTAAAAGTACGTCTATGAAAAATCATAGATAATTTACCACTTTTGACTTCTAATAAATCATTCAATCAATCAAATGTATATTGAAAATTTTTGTGGGACGTTGTACATATGTTTTGCTAGGTAATAATTCTTTATGGGCAGTTATGAGGTTCTGAAACCTTCTTCAGCCCTTTATGAAATATGAAATATGAGTTAATTGCATTTCACATAAATATAAAATTCTAAGTTTCCTGACAGGGAAAGAATCATGTACCGACTTTCTAATTGCCTTCATTCGGTCTGATATTGGTCTTAATAATAAAAAGGAAGAAGGATTTCGGAAAAAATTTGATTACACCGTGAATAAATATTTTTATTTCAATCGGGTTAAACGTGTTTCTTTGAAAACTTCGTTTATTTTTTTTGTATCAGCTGCATTTTAACTCATTGGCCTCTTATTAGCAATTATTATAAATTCAAGTTTGAAAACCTTAAATGGTCTGTATTTGTATATATATATATATATATATATATATATATATATATATATATATATGTATATATATATATATATATATATATTATATATATATATATATATATATATATATATATATATATATATATATATATATATATATATATATATATATATATATATATATATATATACAGGGTTGCGATAAAGTATGGAACCAAGTAAATATCTTCCGAACGAAAAGGAGAATATTTATGAAATTTTGCAGGTAAGTCCAATGGCGCAAAATGCATCTGATGTATGATTTTTTGTTGATAATATACTTCCGGTTGTACCGGAAATAGACCCTAAGTCGCTTATTTTAAATGGGATACCCTATACATTATTACATTTTTGGATTCTACTTAAGATTCTAGACAGATTCTATGGATCATGTCCTATACCTAAGTCTAAGCGTTTTTGACATATTTAGGTTTTTATGTCAAAAACGACGATTGCAAGCCCTAATATAATTATCAATTGTTCCTAT